>OX940976.1:11318248-11833734 GCA_954871275.1 Leptopterna dolabrata
GTCAAAATCGACTTCATATTCGGTCTTCTCGTCCCCAAAAACATGAAAAACGATACCTTAAAAGCTCACGTTACCAACATGTCGCTAAAACGCAAAAAGTACCTATTTTTACACACATTTTCTCTCATAACACCCCTGGGTACCTATATTCTGATCGGGCTGAAAAGTTTCGGGACACAACTAGGGCCCAAATGGAGCATGTGTGCGAAAGAACGATTTTTTTAGACCGAAAATGAAGCCTGTACACGTGATACGGCGGACGGCGGACGGACATTGCATTTTTGGAATCTACGCACCTTGAAACAGAAAAGAAAACATTTTGAGGGGGTGTTATAAACATTTTTTGCTGAGCGAATACATAGGTGTATTATTCACAGAATAATAAACCAAAATACTAAAAATTGAAAGAAGAAAAAGTTCTGCCTAGTATTTGTCGTGATGTCTGTTGCATAGCTTAACTCTTTCAGTGCGGCACGGGACTTGACCTCGTACACCTATTAAATACACCTTCACATCTCGTTAATTCCGAAGTATTTTATGTAAAATAAAACAATTGTGCGGCAGGCGAAACATACCTGTATACAATATGTGCGTTTTATTTCATATTTGTCCTGATTTTGGGATCATCGACATATTGAGCCATTCTACCCTAGCCATTTTGAAAATGTATCCAATTAGATTTGAATTCTACACCTACTCACATCACGATATTTCAAACTACCCCTCTTTGAAATATCATAGAACCCGGCAAGAAGAGCGTTGCGACTAGCGGTTCCTTTGTGATTCGCAAGGCCCCGGAACGGTCCAATTGGCTGGGCGAGGGGACTACTATAGCAGCGACCCGTCTTATTTATAGATCTTCTCACTGACCATTCTGAACTACCGGTTGTTGTAATGTCCATATCTATCAAGGTTCGCGGTCCGCTCCTGTCCAACCGCCCATCAAGCGTTAAGAAAATCTACCAGTACAATGCCATCCGCGGGCTGTGAGTCAGGGGCGTCATGTCAGTTGATGAAATGGCAAAAAGGTCGGAAATCAGTAAGTGTGAGACGGGAAGTACCTACTGGAGAACTAGGCACTGATTGATTACTGACCTCGGTACAGTTCTGTGATGCCCAGCGAACTCTTGGTATAAAGCAGTGGTTTTCAAATTGTTTTGGTTCGCGAGTATCGAGGCATCTTGGCGCCCCCCTTCCATCAGTCCTCTTCCAAAATTCCCAAACCAAGGTATTTGTGTTAACAAATAGGAGAAAATATCGTTGCCTAGCAATTTATATAGTTTTTACTGAATTTCATCTTATATATACAAACAAAATTATTAATAAAAATATACTTCCGAATTTATTTCACAAAATAAGAACGGCAACTACGTAAAATAACGTTCGAAAACTAGTGTGATGGATGGTACCGGCTCATTTGAGTTAACATCAGATTCTTGATATCGGGCTGCAATGTTGAGAGTGAACATCTTACATCAAATTCGACGTCCAGACGATTTCTGAATTTTGTCTTGATGACCGCCAACATCAAACATCGACCGTCAAACATCGATCGAAGACACAAGACACAATAGTCATATACACAGACTATTGAAAACACTAGATATGTGTTTAAATTCGAGTCTCAATAAACTTCATCTGAACAGAGGTCTACACGCCCCCCCTGAAAATCGCTCGCGACCCCCTAGGAAGGCGTGCCCCCTAATTTGAAAACCACTTAATACTATTAAGAAAATTGAATAATCCATCAAGTACCAGAGTAAACTGGTCCCTTTACTTAGGTTAACTTTTTTTCATGTTTACTGATGGTATATAAACATACTAATATCTGGCCCATAAATTTCCTGAGCAGTTAGTTCCTAAATATCAGGCTCACAGCAATTAAGTTGACTAAAAGGTATAGATTGCTGTCAAGTCACGGGAAGGCGTGTTTATGGGATCCTGGAGAACGTGGACAATGATTTGAGAAGGTGGCTGAGGAAGCAGTGGTCCACGAGATGGAAGAGAGAGCCTCATATACTTATTTTTATTTTATTTTTATTTTATTTTTATTTTATTTTTTTTAATTTTTTTTAAAAATGTTTTTAATTTTTTTTTTTTTTAATAGTACGGCTAAGCCAGTTTACAAGAGTTGAACAAAGGAGCTGTAAACTGAGGATAATTAAATTTTAAGAAAAAGTCGACCAAACTTCACTGGCATTGGTGAGCTGAAAAATGGCGCCTGAGGGAAGACGATGGATCGGCAAAGAAGTCGAATGACGAATTCTGGAGGAAGGCATTGACCACACTGGAGGAAGGTTTGAGGGAGTCATAAGAGTATTCTTATGACCCCTCATAAGAGTATTCCTTAGAAATCTCTCATGCCTTCTCTCCTCTTTTGTCTCCGATATTTATACAAATCTTTGATACTTAGGCACATAGTAAGGAGTGCAGATTTCTATTCGCTGCAACCCCCCTACACTACATGGCACTATTTTCAAAGTATTATTTATTTATTTATTTATTTATTTGAACATAACACGAACCAAAAAATCTGAGTCTGCGCCCCATTGAATGCAACATACCTACTAGAGTTACAAAAATAAAGAACCACTGCCGAGATCAGATTTTACAAAAAAATAAAATAAATAAAAATCTAATTAATGTTAGGGAAAAAAGAAGAAGGAAGGAAAAGAAGAGGTCAGTTTTCGAAATGCACGCCTCAATTGTACCAATACAACGATGGAAGGGATCGACTCCCCACAGGGTGTTCCAGAGCCTCGCTGCTGACAATTTGAGCGACTCAATGAATTGCCTAGATGAACCTGGGTAATGGTTTCCAATCTGGAGCTTTTGCCCGTTTTCCAACCAAGTAAGACGGCAAATCAAAATCCGAATAATTAATTTAAAAATTAAAATGGCCGTATGAATTGTATAAAAGTTGGAAAGACTATAACCCAAAATATTATTGATATAGGCAGAAGTGTGACCGCGGGTCTTAGACAATAACAAAACCCAGTGCAGGCATTCAGAAGCACTTGGAGCCTCCTACTAGGAACACTATCGACAGAGCTTGAAAAAATTAATACAAAAAGTGCGACATCAAAAGTTATTAAACCAATTTAAGGTACAAGTATGTTATAGCCCCGCCAATATCGATTGTATCGATTATCTCAAATACATCGATCCTTGTGGTATCGATGACGGCTCAATATGGCGTCCCGATGCCTACATCCCGGGTGCCGATATCAACTTTCAAAATGAATACGGGAAGACCATTGTAAGGACACCAAAAAATAAGAGTGACTATAACATACTTGTACCATCTATTCAGAAGTCCCAAACAACCTGCTCATTCACGGGATAGTTTCTGGGATTGTTTATCTTTTTTGAGATGCGAGCGCTAGCGAGCATCCAGATCGCTTGACAATGCGAGCGGTGGAATGGGAACTAAACTTCTTGTACACCCACCGTCTTGTCTGACTGAACAATCGATACAATCGATATTGGCGGGGCTATAACATACTTGTACCCAATTTAAGTTCTTCCTTAGTTAAACGAGCAGGTTTCCTGAGGGTATGTAACAATCCAAAATCCCTCTGACAGGTAATATGAAAAAACCTCCCTGTGCCGGAAGAGGTCGGAGGACAAAAATACTGACCGAGATTTTCAACAGTGGATGCGAAAGGTAAACTAATCCCTTCAAGTACAACGGGTGGAAGTAACGTATTGGCGGGATTTCATTTATTATGACAAGAATATGATTATAATCATTATCAGATTTACGTAGTCTTATCATGAAGATAACTCCCATATTTAGAGTAATTATTATGCATGCAAATGTGTTATGTTCCTCAACTATTTCGTATCTTTGTATCAATCTAATACCTTACGCGTAATTTCAAAAGCTTCGATATAAATTACTCACTTTTGTTTATGTGATTGAGGTTGACGAGAAGATTAGGCATGCGAACCACGGAGGTGTAACTACTAGCATAACTTTTCTGCGTATTGATGACGAACTTGGTTCAGAAACACTTGGAAGCTAGCGAAGTAACCATTCGACGCGTTTTTTTACTTTCGTGAGCTTTGGTGTGACTATACATTCGGTTCCCACTTTCTAGCTTATCTGGCGTGATCTTACTGAAATAATGTTACTACACAACCACTGCATATTCATTTGCACTGCAGGAGCATCCTATAATCGAAAACGTGACGTATGGAGAGTTTATTGTAGGGTACCATCGTTGATTTTTTTTAAAGCATTAACTGCAGCAGTCGATTAGGGGGGTTCATTATTGAGTTGGATCACTAAGTAGAAATATTTCAACTTTTTGGTGGATCTCTAACTGAGTACTAGTATAATGTGCCTATCGGCATCTGCAGTAGTTGATGAAGAACGGTAGATAGCCAAGGTCACGGACCACCAGAGCTTTCCATGCAACTCACCTGGATTTTCTGTAAGTTATGTGTGACCAATAGTGGAACAACAGCTATCCCTTGGAAAACAACGATTTTTGCTACTCAGTGCATTCCTAGTGCCAATAATAGATATTATGTACTGTTGTTGAGATTCAGAAAGGCTGTCCAGGTTCACGCAATCTTGTTCCATTGATATTCTTCAGATTTAAAACAGTTTAAAAATTTACGAGAGCCTAAAGTTTGAAAAAAAAGTAAAATAATTTATCAACTAAGTAGCCCGTAGTCGCAAAACGAGACGAAAAATTTCTATGCAACAATTTCCGTTTAAATTTAATCTCAAAATCCATCTACCAGGCCCAATGTCCGAGTTGTCATGCAGTTCTGTGGAACATACAAGGTAGATACATACTGGGTAGAATGATGAATTCTGTTACTATTAGGCTATTCTCAAGTCTACTACAACTAGGGCTCGAGAGGACACACACTCTCCTTGTGTTGTTTGATCTATTCTTGTACATGCAAATATTCTGAACAAACATATTCTATTTTATTCTAACTCGGTTAAGTATATTCTTCCTTCGTAGGTACCAAAATTCACAACGTGTCCACACTTGTAATCACGTCAGGGGGAAAGTTGACAGTATAAATCCTAAAATAGTCGATTGTTTAATCTCAGTAATAAGTCTTGTTGTTTAATCTTAATGATAGTTCGACGGTTTGTCGCCAACCGTGAGGCTACAATGAGTCCACTGAGCAAATCCAGGCGGCCCAGTTGCGTTTTGCGATCAGCCTCGAGAGTTCAAACTAGTCAAAGGTCGCATCAACCTGGTGATTTGGGCCCTTGTACTCCAAGTGCAATGCAAATAGCGCTAATAACCAGTAGCGGTGCGTGGGCTCTGAAAACGGTGGGGCACCAGACCAGAACAAAAAACCAAGGGATATGTCGATACCCCAAGGCAACAATACCCTTCCCTTATTTACTGATATTACTGATATTCCCTTATTTACTGATAGCAGCGATATTCAGCAAAGCTTATCTGTTTTAATCAACACTCTATCGTCGTAACGAAAACGCCGGCAATTTCTACTGCAATTAGCTACCGAATCCATGTGTTACAAAATATAGTAAACTATAATAAAGCAAAACAACGACCAATCTGCTGGTACCTACCTGAATCTTGAATGGAGAAGCTATTGACTAGAAGCTAGTTAGTTATCTGTGTGTTGACACCGATCAATCCACAAACAGCAAACAGGACAAAACGCACGTAGGTACCACAAATACAAATCTGTCATCGGAACCGGAGTGATCGCAAAACGCGCAAAATTTGACGCAATCAAATTGAAAACTGACAGAGAAAGCGAATGTGATAACAAATCAGAAAACAGATAACTGACAGAGAAAAATAAATCAGAAGAACCATCTCGTATCGAGATGACAAATTGAATCGAAGGGATCGAATCGATTGTGAAATGAACGATTTTGGGGATGAAATCAAATTCTGGGGCAGTGGCCCAATGTAGGCGTGGTAAACAACATTTTTACTCTACTGAGCTTGCGCAGACGGGCCACTTTCCTCCGTTGCCATGGCGACACCAGGTCCCAGGACCTGCCAGTTTCAGGAGCCTAGGTTTCTATTTCGATTGCACAACATCGATTGATGTCATATTCTGATAACATACTGGGTCTGTGGAGCTACAGGGAGCCAACATGGCGGAACCACATATTGAATATCCATAGCCAGAGAAATCTGTCGAGTCGCTATTGAACTTTGTGAAAAATGCTAGGTGCAGTGTACGGAGGGAAATTCAAATGCCAACTGAACACATGGTTGAGTTGTTTTAAACTCTTAGTGTTTCTGGGTGTCCTTATGGACGCAACGCCCCTGCTCTTAACCAATTTTCGTGGGAGGGTTGAAGCCGATTTTTCGATGCAGCATGTGCATAAGGAAAAGCGATACAAACATTGTGCAATGAAAATCGTCGCGTTTCCAAGGGCTAACACACAAACAGCACTTCCACACGCCTAATCCATCATCCGCGGCTATTAGAAGGTGGTGGAAGTGGAGAAGCTTTGAAGAAGATCGGGAGCCGACGGTGCGCAGTCCTTGAGAGGTGGTTTAGCCGAGGGAACAGACACAATGAGCGTTATCCAATTTAGATGGTGGGCTCAGCAAACCACGCCACTCCAAACGACATGCTAACTGGCTGCCGACCTTTGACCAAGGAGATTTTGACCTGCGCCTCGCTAAACATTTTTCTAGTACCGATTTCTGAGGTCAGTGGGTGTTGATGTGGGATCAAGAGAAGAAATGTACAGATAGGATGTGTTAGGTGCGACAAAGTGGGACGCGTAAACTAATCGCATACCTTACGAATTTTAAAATGATTCTATCGTTACGATTAGGAGTCTGGATTAGTGACCAGTATAATCGTATGAGAGCGGTTATTGATAACCTGCCTTGAAGGAAGGAATCTTCTTTAGGTGTCAACAGGTCTGTGTTGGAGGCAAACGCATTCGATGCAGTAATTCTCTTACACACACAAACACCTCACATCTTAACATGGGTTCATATAATTAGTTGTTTTACCTTATTACCGTGAGATATTCACAGTTGTGCTAGGATAGGGCGAACCCTTATCGTCATTCAGCGGAGTAGAACGAGGAAAGAGTGTCAAACAAGATTGAAGTTACGCGCAGGACGCACTGAGCAGTTATGCACTATGCACAGGACGTTACCACTGCTCCATTCGTAAAGACAGTCGAACAGATCCCCAACGAGTTTAGTTACAACTGTTTAGAGACTACAAGTAATGCAATTCAGCTGATGATGGACGAAACATGCACGGCAAAAGATGAATGAACCAAAGCTCTTGATGTCTATGGCGAAGTAGATCTTTCTATGTGTATACTATCATTTCGATCGCTGTGAAATTAGTGGGGAACTGTTAGTGAACCAACTCCCGTGCATCCTCGGCATTCCAGGTCGTTAGGATTCTTCTCCAAAATTTGTTCCTTCTTGTCACGACCTCTACCCAGCTATTTGAGGATACTTCAGAATATCAATAAGAAAGCAAGAAAACTCCAGTGGTTCCAAGATTATGCAGAGCCTTTGCTATTATGCAAAATTCCCGGGAATGGGATTTTCATGTACCTGTAAATAATAATATATGATCCACAGTGATAGAAACGAAGTCAAAATACAAGTACAATAATATTTATACAGTAATAATATTTATAATATTCAGTTTGTCACACTAAATTTCACAACCATTAGAGTGGATTGATTACCAGTAAACTTCAAGAAAATCACCAGCAGGATCATTCGACAGGATCCGTTTCAGCGTTATTTCAACAATTTTCCGATTTTCTCCCGCTAAAGATGAAATTGAAGAAACCCCTTTAACAGGAACTTTAGTGACGCCTGCGTCGACAATCGTGCGCGTCGGAAGAGAAAGTCAATCGCCGACGCGATCATCGATGACTCGCCTCAGGCCCATCGAAACCTGACAGAACAATTGCTCCAATGCCGCTTTCTTTCGATAAACGAGTCAAATTCCCATCTGATCATTTCGCCACAGTTCGCATCAACTCTTTTGTCTCAGGCATTTCAAGCTGGACCCTACGTCTGCTGTTCGCAGTTGCAGGGCGACATCGAATCAATCATTCCTACGTGTCCCTTACCTAATAATTAGGTAATCTGGAAAACAAGGCTTTAGACATGGTGGACTTTTTTCGCTGAGTAAACTCCTGGGAGTTACGTGCCCGGATGGACTTAGCGCAACGGACAGCGCCCGTGAATCCGCGTTCATGTTCCGTCATGAACTTATACTGTTAAGCCCATATTGGGTATATACGTATTTATTACATTCGCATAATTACAATAGGTATGCAGTTTGAAAACGAACAGTGACAAAAATTATTGTCGGCCAGGTGGGTTTGCTATACAGTAGTTTTCTAAGTATGAGGCATAAGTATGATTCATATTATATGGCAGGTAGTGGTTCTAGACCGTGTTTTGGAAATGTTTTGGCATATATTATATACCTGTAATATATACGGTATTAGAGTTAGACAGTATACCAAAAAGGTTTCGAACAACAAAAACGTTTACTAAATAAACCAGTTCCAAACTACGTGGGTAATTTAAAAGTTGGGCGATATAATTATCACCAAGTATAGTATTACAAAACAAAATTTTGTATAGCATTTCAAATTCTTGAATTTACAGATATCCCTCAAACTGGTATATTCCTTGAAAATATCCACAAAATCGTTCATGTTCGGAGTCACAGAAGTTGCGCATGCGCAAGGGCTATAAGTAAGTCACAATGGAATTCATTGGGAATTCATCTGAGACCCTATGTGCATCCAAAAATGTCAATGAGCTCAATGGAATAGAACTGACATTATTATGCTTGAACCAAAACCGGCCGAATAGAATTGGAGTTGGTAGTGTCTTGGTAATTTCATGTTGGCGTCCTACAGTGCAGCCTACGACTTTGATGAAAATTATATTCAACCATCTGGGGGCCAAACCGCAAAAACCTTCCAAATTTCTGCTCGTTTAGATTGTTCTTTCGACAAGTATAGACCGACACGGAACCACGTTTGTTCCTTGATGTCGGAAATGCAAAATGCGGATAGAAATTGGTGGTTTTCAGTTCTTGCACTATGCTAGACTCTTCCCTAACAACGTTAAGCCGTGAACAACCATAATTCGCAATATTCATCTATTACCTACCGCATTAAAAATACGTCACAATTTGCAAAACGGTAGTGGTCTTAATTGTTTTTACCATGGACGTGGTTCACCGGGTATATCCCGGGGGTAACTCTTTAAGGCTAAATGAAACGAGTTTAGTTGCAAAATCCGCCACCACGTGGCAGCACCAAAATGAATCAATTTTATTCTACTTCTCATTTGAGAATGAAGTGAGATATTTCAATTCGAAAAACGGATTTCTCATCAATATTCACGTAAAATTCTGGGTAGTTGGTTCTAAAAGTGTGCAACATTTTTTTCTCACTGTTCCAAAAAAATTGGTTCAAATTTTGAACATTTTCAAAAAGTGGCTTAATACGCACTTGCATTGGACTCTAGAGAATACAAATCCGTTTTCAGAATTTTTCGAAATTGGCTATAGCCGACGGATTCTCGTTTCCAGGATTTTGGGTACAAAGGTCAAGATCGGCAGCTTTTGACTGTGTGTGGGGGTAGAAAGATCTCGGCCACCTCAGCCGAGATTCCAAAAACGTATAGCTAATATGTTGGAAGTTCGAACACTATTGAAAAATGGCCCTGTACCTTGTTGTTACACTTGAACGAGTTGGTTAAATGTGTGCACATTTTTGCCCGATGTTTAAAAACTAAGGGATGAAGGTGTTGATTGCTGGCAAATTATCTAGTCCTTATACCTAGTAAATTACCTAGTAAAATGATACCTAGTCATTGGTTGGTTGCATTAGTTGTTTTGGAAACAACAACAAATTTGTTGCCCTCTTTTCCTATATCCGTAAGACATTAATTTGTTCAAATGTTGAACATTACTGAAAGGTAGCCAGTCTCATACCTAGTCACTAATTTGAAGTTATTTTACCTATCGATTGTTCGTCTATCATTTAATCATAGGCGCAAGGAGCGAATTGATAGGATTAAGCATAAGTCAGCTTTAAGAAGTAATTATTATCCCAGTGATAGCTGATTAATGCTCAAACCACCAGTGCAATATCAAACAAAACCAACTGCTGTTCCAGGGCAGTGCGTTATTATTGGTCTGTTGTAGTGGGATACGTCATAATCAACCCATGAGGGCAGATTGCGTGATAAGGTTTCGTGCTGAACAAGAAGTGAAATATTGTCTGGGTCACCACACTTAACAATAATGGAGATGACGGGTTTAGGAAATGACATTCAAACCTTTTCCTGCCGATGTGATTTTTTTCGAGCAGCTAAGGTCGAAGTCGGCAGCATCCGTTTTGAGCGACCAGGCGGAATCAGAGCGTACCAGACACTCACCTCTTCAGTCCGTGGAACCAAACAAAGAGTTTTACCGCTTTCAGATCGAGAAAGGCAACGAAGGATTTGAGTAAAACATCACACTCGGACGCGTTTACACAAGTGAAAAGTCCAGGCCGACCAGGCACGAACTCAAAATTACAATAATTAATTGCTCTATTCAAACAGTAAACCAGATAATTTATTATCATAAATAGGTATTGCTGGATTTCACCAACCCATCTATCCACGTCACACAACTATTATTTATTTTCATGGGAAATGGACTTGATTGTTCAAATCATCATTGAAGATTAAATCGCACTATAACTCACTGAACATATGCATACAAATGAGATTCCATTCTTGAATCATTTTTAATATGAATTCCAGGGCTAGCAGAATTCAGAAAATTGGTCTTGAAGGAAGGTTGGTGAAACAAGTGAAACGTTTTAAAGAAACTCGAGTTACAGTCAAAAGACTTTCAAGATCATGAAATACGTTGTAATTTTTGGCTTGCTTTAATTGATCGAGGCATAAGCTAGTATTCGAGAAAATACCCGTTTAAAAAAAAAGACAATTCTATTGTTTTTGTGTACACCTACCTTTGAAAATCCACTACCATCATGTGGTAGGGTTTGAATTGTTTGATGATTTTCGTATCTGAATGGTTATAATAAAAGTAGTTTATGTGAATTCCATCACTGCTCTTAGTTATTCAAGGCGTAGACCAAAATATTCAAATTGCGGTTTATCGCTCATTTTCGTTAGTTTTTCATCATATAATTGTATTAAATAAATACCATTATACACTATTATTTAAGGGTATCACTATTTGTCCTTGAATTTATATGGTGTTAAGATTTGATGAGATAGATTTGGGCTGATCACTTGACTTGTAATCACCGCTTCATTGCAAATGATACTCGTAACAAGTAATCGAACGAGAACGACATCACACTAACTTTTTGTTATCTATCAGCAATCAGGTTGCTCTGATTGTGATTTAGTAAGTAAATCAGACGACTTTTATTACTGACGAGTTTTTGTAACCACTGTTGAAAGCTTCACGATTATATGCCTAGTAATAGATAAAGTTAGGTGATCGCAATTTATTAAAGTTGTTGATTACAAGGTGATCAATTCTGTCTAAATGTTCCTTTCCGTTTTTAATCATTGTAGGTCAAAACTAATAAGAGATTATAGTGTTATAATCAATCGCGCCTCACTCGGCCTTCGGGAGGCATAAGACGTTGTAAGTTATATAATTTGAACCGAATAAATCGCTTACAAAGTATAATTGTATAGTACCTACTGCAAGCTCATCCAATACAAGATCATGAAATTTTAGCGAATTTTCGAAGAAAAGGAAGCTATTGTACTCGGTCCAACATTTTTAAAACTCGAATTTCCGAAAGATAAAAAGTTCTAATTTGCACGAAAAATCTTTCTTGGCAATCGACAGGCTAAGTTCGTAGATGGGCAGAATCGGGTCACTCTAAGGGGGAGTTTTGGGAAGTTTTAGGGGGGGGGAAAATTACCCATAAATTCCCAAAATGAAACAGTCTGACAAGTGACACCTCATTTTAAAGGTTTTTGTACGCCGAACACGATGGTGAAATCAGAATTGCGATATCTCATTCCATTCTCAAACTGGAGCACTTTGAAGATGAAGGAACGTGGTTATTATTTCTTGAGATAAAACAGTTTTACATAAAATCAGTTATTTCTTCGAAAATTCGCTCTTATAGCCATGCTGCATGACTGTGGTTTTTTTTATTTGCTGTCTTCATCCTTCCAATCGTTTTGTTTACAGCGAAGGAAAGTTTGGTTTATAAAATTTCATTTAGTATAAAAAGTTTCGTATTTGTTTTTAGCTTTGTCCGCCAGTAATTTCGTTCAAAATTTTCAGATAACGGAGAAAACGGAAGTTTGAATTCGTCAAGAGTAGGAACAGTATGAACAATATCAAAAGAGTCATTTTCCAGTTATCACAAGTGATTGGTTATGCTGTGCCAACGTCAACTACATTTTATAAACATTATCTGAATGGACAAAAATCGATAGGTAATTATTTCAGTAAACAAATAATCGTTGATCTGTCTTTAAATGTTAGATGACTCAAAGGGCAGTACCTAGGTACTACTTATCTCTCGCTGATATGAACATACCAAATACTTGACCATACGACATTCAAATTGCCATCTCTTTGCTGTCATTTCTGTTAGGGAAATATAGAACAAATTTCTAAAGCAAATCGGTGGAATTAGCAAGGCCCATTCATAAATTCGTGAATCTGCTCGCTGTAACAGCATACAGCGTATTTCGCATACAGCATATATAGCTGTTGTTCGATGCCATGATATGATGGTACCAACAATGGCGCCACACATTTCGAAAAAAAGCTGATTTTGGGCAATGACATTTTGAGAATCTACTCGTTTAACACAGAATGGCGCCAGATAACAATTGTGCAAAAAAAGCTATGTCTGGTCTTACGATTTGAAATTTTTAGAGCCTGGTGGTCCCTCAAAATTCGCTAAGCACAATTTTGTGTCAACAAGCGGCGCGGAGCCACACCGTGGGTCAGCCAATGAGTAAAAAACCACAGTCATGCAGCATGGCTATAAGAGCGAATTTTCGAAGTTTTCGGCATCTTCCTCCTCCGCCTAAAATTTTCTGAAAATTAATTTTCGGCCAATGTTTTCCCAACTTGATACCAAACAAAATTAAAACAGGAGTAGTTTTACGCAAAGTAAAATTTGGGGTGGAAGGAGGGGGAGGGGAAATCAAAAATGTTTTGAATACCAGAAGAGTAGGTATTGGGTACGTAACAAATTTTTTGTTCCATTTTTTGCCGAGTAACACCTCGGTTTGTAGATTTTCCAACGCTGAACACGATGGTGAAGTCAGAATTGCGATATCCCATTCCGTTATCAGATTAGAGCAGACGAACCAGGAAGAACATCTCAAGAAATAACCACGTTCCTTCATTTTCAAAGTGCTCCAGTTTGAGAATGGAGTGAGATATCGCAATTCTGATTTCACCATCGTGTTCAGCGTACAAAAACCTTTAAAATGAGGTGTCACTTGTCAGACTTTTTCATTTTGGGAATTTATGGGTAATTTTCCCCCCTAAAACTCCCCAAAACTTCCCCTTAGGGTGACCCGATTCTGCCCATCTTCGAACTTAGCCTGTCGATTGCCAAGACAGATTTTTCGTGCAAATTTGAACTTTTTATCTCAATTCTTTCGAGAGTTATCGTCTGGAATGAATTTTACTATTGTACATTTTGACGGTCAACTCGATGGGCCGTCAAATTTGCTGTATAAGTAAGTGCGGGTATGATGATACTATTATAATATACCCATATACCTATGTAGTATAGAATACCAATGTATTAAACCTTTGTAGTATATAATACCTAAGAAATATACCTACGTAATATACATACCACAACAAGCATAGGCGACTATCAGTGTAATGGATACAAGTTGAACTATACTTAAATCCAAATTGCACGTGAGGCACTCGACAGCGGACCCTGCTTCATAAGGAGTTTTTTTAAAGTATGTACTTTGATAAAATAAACTATGTACTTTAATAAAAATAGCTGAGGCGTGATTGAAGCGTAGTTCATCATGCGATTCGTGCTATCATCAATCAAGGGATTTTTCTGTAGATTGAAGATGCCATACTCACCAAATACGTTTGCCTTCAGGTTCTAGTTTGGACAGCTCAAATGACCGAAAAGGGTTCAAATGCAAAAATACTCGTTAGATGTCGTGATAAATGTGCTGGGCCCGGATTTCTGCTGATAGGGTAGTTGGGTGAGGGTTCAAACCGGTAACAACGAGAAGAGGACACAGACTGGGTGAATGTGGAAGTCTGTCTTTACATCTCCATTGTCACCCCGCGCCGCCAGTCCCACCATTCGCTCCCCCGCTACCTTCGCTGATTTCGTTTCCTAACCCTGTGACGGAGCCTCGGGTTTTAGAAGCAAGATGAAGACTTTTGGGAACAAATCATGCGCCATTTCTGATACAATCAAGTAAATAACTTTACAGATTATGCCATTATAGATAGGCCCAGAGAAGAGAAAAACTGGGAGGGAGAGTCGGAGGTAGAATGCGTATGATAATTATAGATCTCACAATAAAATGGGCTTAGTTGGACTAAAACTTACACAAAATAAGAAAATTAAAATTTCTTGAAGAAAACTGAAAAATGTGGAAAACGATATCTCAGAAGCTCGTGTTACCAACATGTTGCTAAAACGCAAAAAGTACCTATTTTTACACATATTTTCACTCATAACACCCCAGGGTATATTCCGATCGGGCTGAAAAGTTTCGGGACACAACTCGCCCAAATGGAGCATGTGTGCGAAAGAACGAATTTTTTAGACCGAAAATGAAGCCGGTACACGTGATACGGCGGACGGCGTACGGCGGACGGACATTGCATTTTTGGAATCTACGCACCTTGAAACGGAAAAGAAAAAAGTTTGAGGGGGTGTTATAAAATTTTTTTGCTGAGCGAATACATAGGTGCTCTATTCACAGAATAATAAACCAAAATCTGTAGATGTGGGCCTGTGGGTACTAAAAAGGTCGATGGCACCTGTCGAGTCTCCTAACAACTTCTCATGAATCTCCAAGGGTCGCCAGCTCGGTTTTATTTTTACCCGGATATCTGAAGGGAAAATCCGCTTTGGAGGCGAAAAGAACGTGGGATATTTTAGTAAAAGTCAAGGGTTTTTGCATGTGACATGTAGCTGGACTTGTACGTAATTATCCACGCTGTACGGATGGTACCTCTTAATTTCATTAGTTTTTTACGGTATGTATACCATTTTTTTAAATTTAAATAATAACACCTAGGTACTTTAAATTTAGAGCCTTATATCGAGTACTGGAGTACTGGAGAGTTGCAGTTCAATAAAAATGCGTAGGATCCAATCACTCAGTCATTAATAAATTGTTGTTGCAGCGTTTTTTTTTATTCCATTTTCGGATTCTGCATACCTTGTCACGGAAACCATAAAATTTAGAGGGGGGGGGGGTTAAATTTTTTTTTTTTCCATACTCGATTTCAAAGGTTCATTATTGAAAGTAATAAACTAAAAACGCTACCAATTATGACATAAAGGATAATTATTTACCCGAATACCATCGGGGGGGGGGATTAATGATAAAAAATATTAGAGCAAATAACACCGCTCATAAGCAGGCAGCCGGTGAGCTGCTCTATTTATGTTCTTCTTTTGGTTTATTATTCTGTGAATAATACGCCTATGTATTCGCTCAGCAAAAAATTTTTATAACACCCCCTCAAACTTTTTTCTTTTCCGTTTCAAGGTGCGTAGATTCCAAAAACGCTGCAAAGTCCTTGTCACATGGTTTTATTATTCTATTATTTTATTGGTCTACAGGAATGCTGGCTGTTCATTTATTGTTTCTTTCATGTGAAATAATTGAAATATCTATTTCTGGTGGTTTCCACAAATTTTGGCCCCCAAAACTTGAATTAGGTACTACGCTCCTTTTTTTTTTCAAATTACCTTTGATCATTGATTGTAGGTACCATTTAATCGTCTTGATCCACGTATGACACTTTTTCTAGTGTTATTATACCACTTCATGGTGATTTCACAGGTTTCGCAGGTTTTTGACTCATAAAAAATCAATTTTGGGAGCTGAACATCTGGTACAACCTCAATTATCCACTCCTTGGTCAAAATCGACTTCATATTCGGTCTTCTCGTCCCCAAATACATGGAAAACGATACCTCAAAAGCTCATTTTACTACTATGTTACTAAAACACAAAAACGCTGCAAAGTCCTTGTCACATGGGTTTATTATTCTACTGGACATATCTACATATATGTTGGCTGTTCATTTATCGTTTCTTTCATGCGTAATAATCGAAATAGCAATTTGTGATGGTTTCCATTAATTTTGGCCCCTAAAACACAAATAAGGTACGGCTCCAATTTTTTTTTTTTTTTTAACTATCTTCGATCATTGGTAGTGCCATTTAATCGTCTTGATCCACGTGCTGACAATTTTTTCAGTGTTATTATACAAACTGATGGTGATTTCAAACGATTTCCCAGGTTTTTGACTCATAAAAAATCAATTTTGGGAGCTGAACATTTGGTAGAACTCAATTTTCCACTCTTTGGTCAAAATTTACTTCATATTCGGTCTTCTCGTCCCCCAAAACATGGAAAACGATATCTCAGAAGCTCATGTTACTGACATGTTGCTAAAACGCAAAAAGTACCTACTTTTACACACATTTTCACTCATAACGCCCCTGGGTGTATTCCGATCGGGCTGAAAAGTTTCGGGACACAACTAGGGCCCAAATGGAGCATGTGTGCGAAAGAACGATTTTTTTAGACCGAAAATGAAGCCTGTACACGTGATACGGCGGACGGCGGACGGACATTGCATTTTTGGAATCTACGCACCTTGAAACGGAAAAGAAAAAATTTTGATGGGGGTGTTATAAAAATTTTTTGCTGAGCGAATACATAGGTGTATTATTCACAGAATAATAAACCGAAAGTACTTATTTTTATACACATTTTCACTCATAACTCCCCTGGATATATTCCGATCGGGCTGAAAAGTTTCGGGACACAACTAGGGCCCAAATGGAGCATGTGTGCAAAAGAGCGAATTTTTTAGACCGAAAATGAAGCCTGTACACGTGATACGGCGGACGGCGTACGGCGGACGGCGTACGGCGGACGGCGGACGGCGTACAGCGGACGGACAGTGCATTTTTGGGATCTACGCACCTTGAAACGGAAAAGAATTATTTTGAGGGGGTGTTACAAAAATTTTTTGCTGAGCGAATACATAGGTTAGGTGTATTATTCACAGAATAATAAACCAAAAGACAGCGTTGTGGAGGACTCTCGTGACGTCACACCCCTTCCCATCCCACCGAGCGAGAGCGCACCTCCTCTCTCTGCACTTGCGCAGGCCCTAGTTCTCATCCTCGACTTGACTTTCGAAAGAAATAATTTATCGCTAATCCCCTGCTGCTGCCTCAATTCTACCCCTCACAAGATCTTCCGTGTTGACCGTTGTGAATGGAATACACTTCTTGAGAATTTTTTGAGACTGTATAAAGCCATAAAGCACTGTATAAGGTCATAACCGATGGTGAAGCCATATAACGCTTAGGAAGCGATGGTGATGCCCTGGAGTTTGCACCCGAAAGCTTCGTTAACATGAGTGTGAATGATACAGTTTCAAGCGAGTCCAAACACAGGAAAACAGAGGTCTGCGTGTTATAACAAAAATGCTCCGTGGTACATCCGAAACTCTGTCATACACCGAGATCTAGATACACCAGAGGTGGAAGGCGTAATTAGGGCAACAATGGCAAATATGCGCAACAACATCACCACCCACCAGTCAACTGCATTTGAGAGTCTCTTAGCATCATGAGAACGACAACAGTCAACCAGACGCTTAAAAAGAAAAAGGACAGTCGAGCTACTTGAATAGTACCTATAAACCAAAACCTAGTCTAACAATGTTCCTACTACTCCATAAATATACTACTCATCTTTGTTAACCTAATCATGTTAATCCTTATTAATTAATCCTTAGTCCTACTACTCCATACACCTTAATTGTTACCTTAGTTGAGTCAACCATTAATTGAGAGAGACTGTCACTGGAAAACCACCCTCACACATGTTCCATCATAACTAAGTACAAATTACTTCTTAACAATCAAAACTGTAAAGTAACATAATACTAAATGTTAAAAAAATTTAAAAAAAAATTTACATCCAGCCCAGGTATCATTGCCAGGGACTAATATTGTAATCACGCATAGCTTTATAAAGTAGATGTGGGATAAACACAAAATAAATACACCTTTAGCTTACCACTAATTTATTAGTGTACTTAATAAATTAGTGGTAAGCTAAAGGTGTATTTATTTTGTGTTTATCCCACATTACAAGATGGCTTACCACATAAGGGATATAATGAAATTCAACGAATTTATAAAGTAGAGTTCGTTGTTCCGCGATGCTATTTCATTACCTAAGAAAGATGGTTATTTTGGATTTTGTTAACAAATTTGGTTCAGTGTCTGTCCGTCCGTCTGTGCGGCCGCAAATCCTTGCCACGCGCATAACTTCCTCAATTCGTATCCGATTGTCCTGAAATTCCATGAGTTACAGAACGATCCGATCATTGGTACGGCCAAAGCGCATGCGCAAACGTGAATGCGAGGTTATAAATTTCTCGCGAATCAATGGCCTAATGTATGTAAAATTTTGTTGGTAGTTGGGGTGTAGCTCCTAGATGGTACTTACCCCATGAATTACAGAACAATTGTTTCATGAGTGCGTCCACAGCACATGCGCAAAAGCGAATCCGAGATGAGGAAATGGTCCGATTATGCTCAAACAGAAAACAAAGATCTACGCAGAAGGGGAATCTGTACAGGAAAATAATAAACCGTTGTGTAATTTTTTACAGATGAGTTTTCTTAAATGCAGGTAGATCCGATACAGTCAATTTGTTCTTTGTGTAGGTTCGACATGAAAATGAACCTCTCTTGCTGTACTAAGAGAAAGGAGGGACGATTGTTACTGGCTGTCGATGTTATTGGGAGTTGAACTACTCGGTGATTTACCTGATACGGCATTTCTAGCCAGAACTCGGAAATTCAAATTTCGCACCCGTTTTCTGCCCCATTGTCGATGTAGACACCTCTTTATGTGGCCGATGAGTTTAATTTCCGTTATTGAACAGAATTTGGCCAGAAAAAAATTATAATTTGTAACCCACGAAAAATTGCCCATTGTCTAAAGGTCGAAATGTAGGACCAAAATGTAGACGTGGCTGAATTCATTCTAATGACTAGAGGAGGTGATAGATTTGATTGCTAACCATCCATCAGATTAACCCGTCATTTCAAAGAAAGTTCAAGAGGCCCCTGAAATGAGACCTATCCAGCAGTTTGTGCTGTCTGAATCGTTACTTGAATTTCGATTTTTTTTTCTAAGATAGAAGCTTTATGCATTTTATATTTAATAATGCCAGACGGTTTTTACATACATTCCCTGCCTTATTAATTTAATCGGCACACAATGTATTATTATATTATTCTTTGTCGTACGATTCGCTACCTACGTTCACAAATAATAATCGGCAGTTGGTGGCACGAACTCATGGGGCTTGGGAACGTCCTCGTCTTTGTAACCAACGGCGATGACAAGATGAAGGAAAATTGCAGTAAAAAACGTGCCATCAAGTTTTTGCTAGTAAAAAAAAATCGTGAGAAAAATGTTGGGATGATAATATATACCTGTGTATGGAAGTGGTGCCGAAAAAGTTATTCATATACATAAATATAAGGCCTAAACCCATCTGATCTTATTTCTCGACCGAACCTCAAGATCCCCATCGTTCACCTAGTCTGAACATCGACGGTCAAAAACCAGAATCTCCTATATATATATATATATATATATATATATATATATATATATATATATATATATATATATATATATATATATATATATATATATATATATATGTATATAATTGTTTTTATGTGGACGCACGGAAACAGTTTCGTAAAACACATATTTCCCCGTTTATAGGCGTGAAAGGGGTTAAATATGCCTTTTATACGGGTCGGTCCCCAGATTTCCCGTAGGTATACGAATTTAATCAGCATCGACTGACTCCAGAACACAGAACATGGAATACAACAGAAGAGGCAAACGCACTGAACCCTTGGTAGGTAGGTGGCACCAGCCCGCACAACACACCCCCAAACCAACGCTCCCAGTATCCCTTTAACCGATCCACTACTGTGCTGTTTATGGGCAAAAAATAATTAACGCAGCACATCATTTTAATAATCGATAAAATTGGGTGAAATACTAAACAATTCCGAACCAGAATTGACATTATTGTCCTTTGAATAGAACGATTTTCTTATGTTTCTAGCTCAGATTCGTTCTTTGAGCAGATCGTCATACTTTTCAAATGATGGTGCATTCCAATTCGAAGTGTTAATTCTTATCTAAACTGTTAGTTAGGTAGGACTGACTAAAAAGTAGGGCTAAATGAGGTGTCCCAGGAGTCATTTTTAAAGATAAATTACATACCTACTTATTTATAATTATGTCTCGGAAACAGGTCTGCGGGAATCAAGGAATAGATTTTCAGGTCATTTCCGATATCTTAGCATTTTGGTTTATTATTTTCAATAATGAACCTTTGCAATCAACCATTGAAAACAAAAAAATTTAACACTCCCTTAAAATTTGAGGGTTTTCGTTTTTCCATTTCCAGATACGTAGAATACAAAAATTGAATAAAACCGCTGCAAATTATTACACACGTTTTATTAATTACCTGTCCGTATAGATGCCCCTTCACGTAGATCACTGTTTTCTGTGGTCAGTACTTACCCTCGTGCTTCCCCCCTAAATCGAGTACTGGAGCCAGCCAGGCTATCATATTTTATAAATATGCGGCGGAACAGGAATTCTATCATTAGTTATTTGTTGCTATTCATGAAGCTAACGTTTGTTCACATTGAAAAATTACCTATCAACTGAATTCAAAATAACCATCGATCTTCAAATGAAATAATATCCCGGAACAGCGAACTCTATTTCATGCAGCCATGCGTGATTGTAATCAGGTGTTCCCCAGCAATGATATCTGGGCTGAATGTAACCGTTTCATTCACGATCGTGTTGACGAAGCTTTTCGATGCACACGAACGGCTGGACATACAATGCTCCGGATGGTCTCAAAAAATTCTTTAGTTCGAGGCCAATATTTAAAAACGCTGCCGATCCCTACACAACGGTTTATTATTTTGTGCAGAATACCCTTCCGTTACAGATCACAGCTGTCTTTATAGATAACCCTTCTATATAACATATGTACTACTCTATACATATTATGTAGCTATACATACTATGCATAGCTACATCTGCAGACCCTCCGCAGCTTAGTAACTAACCGTGCCTACCTAAATCACGTGTTAAATGTTGCTAAAATAATTCTGTCGATGACAAGCAGTAGCTAAAATGGCAAAAAGAAACACAAAGAGTGAACTTCTGAAGGAAAACTGTTGATGTGGAGTGAAAAAATATTCATCCCGTTAGGGTTTCGATCTCTGGAACTTTGGCATATCGGTAAGCAGTCGAGTAAACCACTGTGCTGTGGATCCCAGGACGCCGAGAGACCAGTGATGTGCACTCTCAACCCAGCTTGATGCCTCCATTCACCCTGCTGTTTACGGCAAATTGTACAGCAAATTTTATGGCAACATATTAGAATGCGCCGGATTTTCTCAAAATACAGAAAAAATCAAGCTACTTATTTAAAAATGCGAGAAAACCCACACCTCAAAATACACTTGTCCGAGATTGGGATACTCTAGAAATCTCAACCCCTATTTCTCATCTTAAGGCCGCTCCACACATGCGGTACTCGCCAAGTACCGAGTCGATACTTGCCGATTTCCTAGTAGTGTGGATGGGTTACTCGGTACTCGCCGAGTCACGAGTAACCGTACTTGGGGAGGCTCCGTCCAGAGTCGGTTTTTTCCCCGCTTCAAAGGAGACAAGTACGCGCCAAGTAGCGAGTTACTGCCCCGCTCCACACATGCGGGTCGCAAGGGGCCGATGGTCGAGGTATTTTTCTGTGAATCACATCACCCTCTGTCCCTTCAATGTCTAGTAGTGATCCACATAGTTAGTTCTCTTTAGGGATGGGTATCGATGAAGAAAACATCGATGTTTGCACATCGATGTTTTTTCCTCAAGAAACATCGATGTCTAAAAAACATCGGAGAAAAAATATCGATGTTTCGATAGATCGAAACATCAATTTTTTTTTTAAATTGATGTTATTTTAATTTTTCAACACAATATATTCTCAAATGAAACCAACTGCGACCCAGGCGACTGTTAATTCCATAGTAAATTACAATTATAATTAAAAAAATAAAATAAAGTAATAAAATAAAATAATAATAATAATGAATAAACATTTTAAGATTTGATTGGGGGGTTAGATTTTTTTCAATACAGGAAACAAGGTTTTATTATTAGAAATAATATATGTCAGTTTAGGAAGCAAACAAATCACTTAAGACTAACGGTATTACGACTTCCAGAAGCGGTCGTCTGCCTGATGAAAAAAAAAATCACAAAAAAAGCAGCCGCTGCAATTAATTCGTCGTCCATCATTTACCTTGGCTCGCGAGCAACTGCGAGTGAGAGGCGAGTCTTGCGTGGGACGATCCACGAATGTGTGGAGCAAGGAGCTCGTCACTCGCCAAGTAACTTGGCGAGTCACCGAGTTACTCGGTACTTGGCAAGTACCGCATGTGTGGAGCCACCTTTAGAGGTGAGTGACAGTAACGCCGAGCTTCGAGGACCAACTAGAGCCCAAGCGGGGCCTTTATACCCAATTTCGTGAATTTTGGTTCACGAGAAGTAAGAAAAAAGCCGCGGACGGAACGGAAATTTTTTTATTCGATTTTCGTATTCTACATCCCTTGAAACGTAAACCATCCAATTCCGTGGGGAAGAGAGGAGAGTCGATTTTTTTTTTTTTTTTTTTTTCATGGTCGATTCCAAACGTTTATTATTGAAAATAATAAACCAAAACGTCAAAAAAAAAACTATACCCTTGTATCTAAAATTTTCGAGCTACAGCGTTCGGAAAACTTCAACACCAATTTTCACCCCTTAGAGAGGACTGACAGTAACGCCGAGCTTAATTTATTGACCAACTTGACCCCAAATAGGACCTGCAAACAAAATATCATTAATTTTGGTTCATGGTAACTCAAGTGCGAAGTACGGCGTACGGCGGACGGGCAGAAACTATTTTATCCCATTTTCGGATTCTACGTTAATTGAAACGGAAACGATCACATGTTGGGGGGGGGGGGGTGCTTTTATTTGCCCATACTCGATTCCAAAATTTCATTATTGAAAATAATAAACCAAAAATTTCTGTCCGTCCGCTGTACGCCGAACTTCGCACTTTCCTTAGTTACCATGAACCAAAATTAATTAAATTTGGTCTGTAGGTCCCGTTTGGGCTCTAGTTGGTCTGCTAAGCTCGGCGTTTCTGTCAGTCATCTCTAAAGGGTGAAAAATAGGGGGATGAAAATTTCAGAACGCCATAGCTCAAATAATTTCAATAGAAGGGTAAGTTTTTTACGTTTTTAAATTGAACTCGAACTTGAGCATTTTTTGAGGCCACCCGGAGCATTGTACGTCCAGCCGTTCGTATGCACCAAAAAGCTTCGCCAACGCGATCGTGAATCAAACGGTATAAATCCAGCCGGGATTTCATCACTAGGGAGCACCTGATTATAATCAAGGATTGGTATATGAAGTCGAGTTGGTTGTTCTGTGATACTATTTCATTTGAAGAATGATGGATGTATTGGACTTTGTTGATAGCGATCCCGCGCATTTTTGTTAACTTTAATTCCCGCGCCGGTTCCGCTTTCCGAAAAGAGTCCGAGAGTCACTGTGAACGGCCCAGCGCCTTTCTGATTGTCAGATAACCGTCAGATGGTCACTGCAAAGAAACCTGTAAATCCTGTGGCCCCCATGATATCAGGGTATGTTGAATGTATTAATAATATGTTACCATAAACATAAAAAGTATTTTTACCCACTACATAAAAAAAATATAATAAAAGATATTTTACCAACATTTCTAAAATACTAACGTAAATATTTATACCTATTGAGCCGTGTTTTCAAAATTTGTTGCTGAACTTTAATTTTCATTCTGTCTTTAGTTTCATTTTGTAGAAATAATGAAATTTGAATAAACTCTGCTCTGGTATCTTTATATATTAATTACATAATTACCTACCTACGCATACATTATTTTTGTCAAATCAAAAACAAGTTTTTCAAATTCCCATTACTATGTGCCTACCTTCTATGTGGAATTGGAGCTATTATCAATCTGTTCGTGAGAATAAATTTAACAACTATAAATTAATACTTCCCATTATAACATTATAGTTCAACTATAGTATAACGATGACGAAATAGTGTGTATTGGCAGGTATGCAAAAGTCAGTTTTTTCGAGTGGATGAATTGTACCCTGTATCTGCGCACCTCAATTTACTATACCAACCTAAATCCTGGTTGATAAAAATATCAACCGGAGGTGCGAAGCGTCCCCCTCCCCGCCACCATTAAAGAGATCATCATATATACGACCAAGGGCGAAGGCAGCGGTGTCGGACTAATGAAGTTGGTGACACTCGTGATGATTGGAGGTCAGAACAGTTGGACTCCAGATTAAACTTATCCGGGCCAGCTCTGGCGGTTTTCCTTCCCTGATGCCTCAAAGGAGGCCTGCCAGTGCCAAAATTGAAATTAAACGCTTGAGGGTTACAATCTTCGTTAGTGAGCAACATCCTTTCTTCCCGACAACCGCCAGAATGGCAATTGCCTTGCTTCGAGGCTCCTCCCCTACTAATGTGGTTTATTTCCTAATTAATCTTCAAGGGTTAACTTTGAAAAATAAAAAACGCTGCAAAGTCCTTGTCACATGGGTTTATTATTCTATTGGACATACCTACCTACAGAAATGATGGCTGTTCATTTTTGTTTCTTTCATGTAAAATAATTGAAATAGCTATTTCTGGTGGTTTTTACCAATTTTGGCCCCGAAAACACGAATTAGGTAGGTACGCTCCTTTTTTTTTCAAATTATCTTCGATCATTGGTAGTGCCATTTAATGGTTTTGATCCACGTGTTGACACCTTTTCTAGTGTTATTATACAAACTGATGGTGATTTCAGACGATTTCCCAGGTTTTTGACTCATAAAAAATTAATTTTGGGAGCTGAACATTTGGTAGAACCTCAATTTTCCATTCGTTGATCAAAATCGACTTCATATTCGGTCTTCTCGTCCTAATAAACATGGAAGACGATACCTCAAAGGGTCATGTTACTATAACGTGTTACTAAAACACAAAAAGTACCTATTTTGGTTTCTTATTTTCAATAATGAACCATTGGAATCGAGCATGAAAAAAAAAATGCTAACCCCCCCCCCCCCCCCCTAAAAATTTGATGGTTTACGTTTCAAGGTACATATGTAGAATCCGAAAATGCAATAAAACGCTGCAAATCCCTGCACAACGGTTTATTATTTTGTACAGAATACCCTCCTGTTACAGATCACAGCTCTCTGTAGGTATAGATAACCCTTCTATATAACATAATATATGTATGTACTATTCTACACCCTCCGTAGGTTAGTACCTAACCCCGTACTCGTTATTAGGTACATAGGTACCTAAACCGTTGTGCAATAATTTGCCCATCAACAATACTTCAACGGTTGTTCAAGTTGCAAAAGTACCTATCAACAAAATCCAGCCCCTTCTTGGTAGATGAGCCGTTGTGTAATAATTTACCGTTGTGTAATAATTAACTGTGGTGTCATAATTTACCGTTGTGTAATGATTTGCCGTTGTGTAATAATTTACCCATCAATAATACTTCAACGTTTGTTCAAGTTTCAGAAGTACCTACGAACAAAATCCAGTAGTCCATCACTTGTCAAATGAAATAATATCGCAGAACAACCAACTCGACATCATACAGCCATCCTTGATTATAATCAGATGCTCCGTAGTTATGATATCCGGGCCGGAGTTATACCGTTTGATTCACGATCGTGTTGACGAAGCTTTTTGGTGCACACGAACGGCTGGACGTACAATGCTCCGAGTGGTCTCAAAAAATTGTTTAGCTCAAGACAAATTTAATAACGTAAAAAAACAATACCCTTCAATCGAAAGTTTTCGAGCTACGGCGTTCTGAAAATTGCAACCCCTATTTTGAACCCCTTAGAGATGACTCACAGTAACGTCGAGCTTCGAGGACCAACTAGACAGCGAACGGAACCTATAACCCGAATTTCATCAATTTTCTTTCATGGTAACTAAGAAAAGTGGCCCGTACGGCGTACGGCGGACAGACAGAAATATTTTTATTGCAGTTTTGGATTCTACATACCGTGAAACGTAAACCATCACATTTTGAGGGGGGGGGGGGGGTAAGCTTTTTTTTTCTTGCTCGATTCCAATGGTTCATTATTGAAAATAATAAACCAAAAAAACTCGGCGAGCCCCCTGGACCCCCAGTTACCTCTATTTACATACTTCGGACGAAATTATAGAAACACAGAATGTGTTTTAGCTCACGCGTTTCACATAAACCTTTTTCGACTGATATATTGACTGCTCATAGGTTACACCAGGTTACACGATCCTTAGTTCCGTATCATCGGTACTTAGAAGCTTGCAATCGTGTTCACAATATAAATTATTGAGAATGATCACCTGTGTGTGAACAATTATTATTTAAACAATCACACTCATACCGCAGCTTGTCGGCCACGCACTCCGCATTGGTTAACGTAATATGGTTAGGTAAATCGAGAGGTATCCAACGAGTGGTGAACGATTTTTGTACGATGATAACTGGCGAAGTTTAAAGTTCCGTAGCAACGAATCGGTTGTACGTGAAAATCATTAGAAAATTTTCATAGCAGCGTCCCAGATTTCGTTACGAAATTATTCGGTGTTCTGTGTTAAAAATTTCTGTCTGTCCGCCGTACGCCGTACGGGCCACTTTTCTTAGTTACCATGAAAGAAAATTGATGAAATTCGGGTTATAGGTTCCGTTCGGGGTCTAGTTGGTCCTCGAAGCTCGACGTTACTGTCAGTCATCTCTAAGGGGTTGGTATACTGAATTGGACTTTAATTTGAATTGGAATTTTTTTCGAATTGCCTAATTGGCATTGTGCACATTTTGAAGTATCGATACTTTTTGATACTTTTTCAAAAATGGGTCGAAATGTCCTTTTTGTTCTCTCTCCCTCAGCGTTACAGTGAATATTATATCACATCCCACGTTTTTACTTCATTTACATTGGTATAATATAAAATACCATCGTCAGCCTATCGAAGAATATTATATCACGATAATATTATAAAATGAACAATACAATAAATCACTTCTTTCTACTACTACTAGAAAAAGTGTCAACAGATGGATCAAGACGATTAAATGGAACTACCAATGATCAAAGATAATTTTAAGAAAAAAACTCGGCGCTGCGCGTCTCGCCAGGGGGCAAGCCCCATGGACCGGATGCTTACTGCTTAGAGCCTACGGCTAAAATTCAAGAAACATGGAACATGCTTTAGCCGCGTTCCGAGTTTTTTCAAACAAAAGATTGAAACATATTCATTTTGCTGAAAATGTTAACTTTAGAGTAGCGCTAATGATGACTCACCACTACGTATCTATAACCAAGTGACTACCAAACAAGCGTCATTGTTTACTATCCATTTATAACATTCATTTATATAGTACCTAGTTATAGTATGAAACTAGGAAATAAATACCAAGAACAAATACGAAATAAATTCGTGATAAATCAAGAGCTTTCCAACGAATGGAAAACGATTTTTGTCCGATGAAAATGCAAGAAGTTTCATTTCCCTAGCAACTACTCGGTTGTACGTGAAAATCATCGTTAAAATTTCGTTCCACTTCCGCGTTACCCATCCCGCGTAACGTTTTTCGGCTAGTTAGTCCAAGGCTAAAGCATGTTCCATGCTACAAAAAGGAGCGTACCTAATTCGCGTTTTGGGTGCCAAAATTGGTGGAAACCACCAGAGATGGCTATTTCAAATATTTTATATGAAAGAAACAATAAATAAACAGCCAACATTTCTGTGGGTATGTCCAATAGAATAATAAACCCATGTGACAAGGACTTTGCAGCGTTTTTCTAGTGTTATTCTACAAATTGATGGTGATTTCAGACGATTTCCCAGGTTTTTGACTCATAAAAAATCAATTTTGGGAGCTGAACATCTGATACAACCTCAATTTTCCACTCTTTGGTCAAAATCGACTACATATTCGGTATTCTCGTCCCCAAAAACATGGAAAACGATACCTCAAAACCTCATGTTACCAACATGTTGCTAAAACGCAAACGCTGCAAAGTCCTTGTCACATGGGTTTATTATTCTATTGGACATACCTACAGAAAGGTTGGCTGTTCATTAATTGTTTCTTTCATGCGTGATAATCGAAATAGCTACTTCTGATGGTTTCCATTAATTTTGGCCCCCAAAACACAAATTAGGTACGCTCTTTTTTTCTTTTTTTTTTAAACTATCTTTGATCATTGGTAGTGCCATTTAATCGTCCTGAACCACGTCTTGACACTTTTTCCAGTGTTATTATACAAACTGATGGTGATTTCAGACGATTTCCCAGGTTTTTCACTCATAAAAAACGCTGAAAAGTCCTTGTCACATGGGTTTATTATTCTATTGGAGTTCTAGAGATTTTTGTTGGCTGTTAAATGTATTGTTTCTTTCATGTGGAATGATTGAATTAGCTCTTCCTGATGATTTCCACCAATTTTGGCCCCCAAAACATGAAATAGGTACGCTTTTTTTTTTCTTTTTTTTAAGATCATCTTTGATCATTGGTAGTGCCATTTAATGGTCTTGATTCACCTGTTGACACTTTTCCTAGTGTTATTATACAAACTGATGGTGATTTCAGACAGTTTTCCAGGTTTTTGACTCATAAAAAACCAATTTTGGGAGCTGAACCTTTGGTAAAACCTCAATTTCCGCGTCTTTGGTCAAAATCGACTTCATATTCGGTCTTCTCGTCCTCAAAAACATGGA
This sequence comes from Leptopterna dolabrata, assembly GCA_954871275.1. Taxonomy (NCBI): domain Eukaryota; kingdom Metazoa; phylum Arthropoda; class Insecta; order Hemiptera; family Miridae; genus Leptopterna; species Leptopterna dolabrata. The sequence continues at coordinate 11,347,451 of OX940976.1, forward strand.
AAAAGATACCTCAAAAGCTCATGTTACTAACATGTTGTTAAAACGCAAAAAGTACCTATTTTTATACACATTTTCACTCATAACACCCCTGGGTATATTCCGATCGGGCTGAAAAGTTTCGGGACACAACTAGGGCCCAAATGGAGCATGTGTGCGAAAGAACGACTTTTTTAGACCGAAAATGAAGCCTGTACACGTGATACGGCGTACGGCGGACGGCGGACGGACATTGAATTTTTGGAATCTACGCAACTTGAAACGGAAAAGAAAAAATTTTGAGGGGGTGTTATAAAAATTTTTTGCTGAGCGAATACATAGGTGTATTATTCACAGAATAATAAACCAAAATCAATTCTGGGAGCTGAACATTTGGTAGAACTCAATTTTCCACTCTTTGGTCAAAATCGACTTCATATTCGGTCTTCTCGTCCCCAAAAACATAGAAAACGATATCTCAGAAGCTCATGTTACCAATATGTTGCTAAAACGTAAAAAGTACCTATTTTTACACACTTTTTCACTAATAACACCCCTGGGTATATTCCGATCGGGCTGAAAAGTTTCGGGACACAACTAGGGCCCAAATGGAGCATGTGTGCGAAAGAACGATTTTTTTAGACCGAAAATGAAGCCAGTACATGTGATACGGCGTACGGCGGACGGCGGACGGCGTACGGCGGACGGACATTGCATTTTTGGAATCTATGCACCTTGAAACGTAAAAGAAAAAAGTTTGAGGGGGTGTTATAAAAATTTTTTGCTGAGCGAATACATAAACCAAAAAGTACCTTTAACACACATTTTCACTCATAACACCCCTGGGTATATTCCGATCGGGCTGAAAAGTTTCGGGACACAACTAGGGCCCAAATGGAGCATGTGTGCGAAAGAACGACTTTTTTAGACCGAAAATGAAGCCTGTACACGTGATACGGCGTACGGCGGACGGCGGACGGACATTGCATTTTTGGAATCTACGCAACTTGAAACGGAAAAGAAAAAATTTTGAGGGGGTGTTATAAAAATTTTTTGCTGAGCGAATACATAGGTGTATTATTCACAGAATAATAAACCAAAACGCTGCAAAGTCCTTGTCACATGGGTTTATTATTCTATTGGAGTTCTAGAGATTCTTGTTGGCAGTTAAATTTATTGTTTCTTTCATGTGGAATGATTGAATTAGCTATTCTTGATGATTTCCACCAATTTTGGCCCCCAAAACATGAAATAGGTACACTTTTTGGTTTATTATTCTGTGAATAATACACCTATGTATTCGCTCAGCAAAAAATGTTTATAACACCCCCTCAAAATGTTTTCTTTTCCGTTTCAAGGTGCGTAGATTCAAAAATGCAATGTCCGTCCGCCGTACGCCGTATCACGTGTACAGGCTTCATTTTCGGTCTAAAAAAGTCGTTCTTTCGTACACATGCTCCATTTGGGCCCTAGTTGTGTCCCGAAACTTTTCAGCCCGATCGGAATACACCCAGGGGTGTTATGAGTGAAAATGTGTGTAAAAATAGGTACTTTTTGCGTTTTAGCAACATGTTGGTAACATGAGCTTTTGAGGTATCGTCTTCCATGTTTATTAGGACGAGAAGACCGAATATGTAGTCGAGTTTGACCAAAGACGCGGAAATTGAGGTTTTGCCATAGGTTCAGCTCCCAAAATTGGTTTTTTTGAGTCAAAAACCTGGAAAACTGTCTGAAATCACCATCAATGTGTATAATAACATTAGAAAAAGTGTAAACAGCTGAATCAAGACCAACAAATCGCACTACCAATGATCAAAGATGATCTGGGGGAAAACAAAGTGTACCTATTTCATGTTTTGGGGGCCAAAATTGGTGGAAATCATCAGGAAGAGCTAATTCAATCATTCCACATGAAAGAAACAATACATTTAACAGCCAACACGAATCTCTAGAACTCCAATAGAATAATAAACCCATGTGGCAAGGACTTTGCAGCGTTTTTTTTTCCCCAGATCATCTTTGATCATTGGTAGTGCGATTTAATGGTCTTGATTCAGCTGTTTACACTTTGTCTAATGTTATTATACACATTGATGGTGATTTCAGACAGTTTTCCAGGTTTTTGACTAAAAAAAAACAATTTTGGGAGCTGAACCAATGGTAAAACCTCAATTTCCGCGTCTTTGGTCAAAATCGACTACATATTCGGTATTCTCGTCCCCAAAAACATGGAAAACGATACCTCAAAAGTTTACTAACATGTTGCTAAAACGCAAAAAGTACCTATTTTTATACACATTTTCACTCATAACACCCCTGGGTATATTCCGATCTGGCTGAAAAGTTTCGGGACACAACTAGGGCCCAAATGGAGCATGTGTGCGAAAGAACGACTTTTTTAGACCGAAAATGAAGCCTGTACACGTGATACGGCGGACGGCGGACGGACATTGCATTTTTGGAATCTACGCACCTTGAAACGGAAAAGAAAAAATTTTGAGGGGGTGTTATAAAAATTTTTTGCTGAGTGAATACATAGGTGTATTATTCACTGAATAATAAACCAAAACCATTGCCCACACACAGGCTCTGCCTTCGTGGGATTTCAAACCAACATTAGATGTATTTTAGCGAATTTTCAAAGAAAATGAAGCTATTGCAATGGCTTCGAAATTTAAATAATATAAATTTTTGGAAATTTTCTTCATAGAAATCCGTTTCAGACCATTCTAAAACGATTCCTGAAATTTAACACTTTTTTATATGTATATATATATATATGTGTCACTCCAGACGATAACTCTCGATAGAATTGAGATAAACAGCTCAAATTTGCACAAAAAATCTATCTTGGCAATCGAAAGGCTAAGTTCGAAGATGGGCGAAATTGGCCTACTCTAAGGAGGGTTTTGGCGCATTTAAAGTGCGCAAAAATTACCCAAAAATCCCCAAAATGTTATTTTCCAACAAGTGACCCCTCATTTTAAAGGTTTTTGCATGCTGAACACGATGGTGGAATCGGATTTTAGATATCTTGATCCGTTCTCAAATTAGAGCATTTAATATGCGCAAAAATTACCCAAAAATCCCCAAAATGTTATTTTCTAACAAGTGACCCCTTATTTTAAAGGTTTTTGCACGCTGAACACGATGGTGAAATCGGATTTTAGATATCTAAATCCGTTCTTAAATTAGAGCATTTAAAGTGCGCAAAAATTACCCAAAACTAGGATAATCTTTAAACTCTTACCCCCACCCCCTTAGAGTGGTCAGATTGAAAAATGTGAGAAGTATTAATTGAAGACGAGAGTTCGAAGCAAAAAAGGGGGAGGCAAACGATTAGTACAACTCCTTGAATTTCCCATTTGACATATAATTGTTATGATACCTTCATAGATAGACAAGTACCGGCCCACATATTACTAGAAGGAAGACGAAAGAAAAAATCTATTTCAAATTATTCTATTTAGGTACTAACAGGAGGAAGAAGGTTAGGTAGGTATCTTATCAATTTATTATCAGTATCATACGAATATTTGATATTCAAAGGTATGTAGGTACTTAACATGATAAAAATAATATCAATGAAGAAGGAAGGATCTACCTACCTAGTAGAGCAAATCTTGAACTGGTTTTAGATACCAGGCCTGAAATCGTAGTCAAGAGGAAAGGCCATTCAGAAGGAACAAGGAATCTACTCATAACAAACGGTAGAATCAGGATGGACAAAACGTACAAATTAAAATAAATACGAAGAGAATATACATAGAAAACCAAATTTTAGACCGAAGTTTTCCTTTATTCAAAACCATAGCCATTAATTCGAATATTTCTTTGAAAATTCGCTCATTAAGTCATGCTGCATGACTGGTTTTTTTTTTTTGTTATTGGATTTTCATATTTGGACTTTTTTTTTCTTGTTACTGATGAAAAAACTTGTGTTTGAAAAATAAAAGTTTATTGAATTGAATTGAATAGAGGCGTTTTTCTTTCACATGGAAGTATAGGTAGTTAGGTACCTAAGATACGTTATTCAAGTATACCTTATTAATTCAACCATGTTGCAACATAATTATTCAACCTACACCTACTTATTTTTAGGTACGTAATTAGTAGAAGTGCTGCCCGTGAACCAAGTGGGCGATGTGAGTTGGAGTTGGAACAACGCGCGCTTTCTAGCGGATTTGTATGAAAATAGCGGTTAGGCACAGAGTTAGCCGCTCTGTGGAACTCAGACCACTCCTGCGGTGAGTCTCACCAATGAAGATATTGTTGGTCTATGCACCTATTTAATCCCAAGCACATGGTAAGCACCTACCCAATTATTGGAGTAACACGTGAGAATATTGATTCAGTTAGTTTGTTAGTTGATGTGGATATTGCACAATACCTTCCCACTCATAATTTTGCTTCCTCGCTACCGAAAGTAGGAAAGTTTTGTATTCGTGCAAGAATCGAAAAAAATGTATGTCCTCCAAAATGAAAATGTCCACTCGCATTTGACGTTTCAGATATGAAGGAAAATTTTGGTTTATCATTTTCAATAATAAACCTTTGGAATCGACCATTTTTTTTTTTTTTTAATATCATCTTTATTGTTACAACTGTGTGTACACATCTAGTAACTTCACTCTGTTAATTTATTTAACGTATTGTGGTTCATAGATCTTTACCTACTACCACTCATCACATCACTTCAGTGAGATGTAACTAGGTCCAGAGGTTTGGTCCTTTTCAGTCTTCGTAAATCGCCGCTGTTGTCCAGGAGGTTCAGTACTTCGACATTCCTGTGATTGTGGAGACGGTTCTCATGATCCGTTGCTCGATTTTTTACAACTTCGCTCACCATCTTAATTTTAAGGTCGCGATGGAGGTCATCCGTTCGGATATACCAGGGGGCATTGACTATGCTCCTGAGGATTTTGTTTTGTGTTGTTTGGATAATTTTCAAGTTAGTTCTCTTGGTGCAGCCCCATAACTGGCAGCCGTAAGCCCAAATCGGTTTGATCACTTGCTCGTACAGTAGCATTTTGTTATGTGTAGGCAGTTGGGATTTTCTTCCGATGAGCCAGTACATCTTCTTGAATTTTAGGTTTATTTCTTCCTTCTTCTTCTTCACGTGCTCCTTCCAACGGAGCTTCGCGTCCAGAGTCATTCCGAGGTACTTAGCTGTATTTGCATATGGAACAATCTGGGAGTTTATTTCAATTGGTATAGGGCTAACTTTCCTGTATGTAAAGTTAATGTGCGTTGACTTAGCTTCGTTGAGTTTTATTCTCCATTTTTTGGTCCATTGATGGATGCTATTCACGGATTCCTGTAGTTTTCCCGAGGCTTCCTCGACTGTAGAACCTACTGCCAGGATTGCTGTGTCGTCTGCGAACGTCGCTGTCACAGCTTCTGCTGATTTTTGGAGATCCCTTGTGTATAGTAGATAGAGTACTGGCCCAAGGACGCTACCTTGAGGTACTCCTGCTTTTATTACACGTAATTGGGAGTATTCATCTTCGTGTTTTACCCTGAAATGCCTTTCTGTTAGATAGGACACCAAAATCCTATAATACTGGGTAGGGAGATCCCTGTGTAGCTTTGCTTGAAGCCCCTTATGCCAGACTTTGTCAAATGCTTGAGAGACGTCAAGGAATACTGCTGAGCAGATTGCCTTCTCTTCAAAGCATGTCTCTATCACGCTGGTGATCCGGTGTACCTGATCGATTGTTGAATGCTGCTCTCTGAATCCGAATTGGTGATCTGGGATTAAATTTCTCTCCTCGATTATAGGTTTTAATCTCTTTAAGAGGAGTTTCTCAAAGAGCTTGGAGATAATTGGTAAAAGGGAGATGGGTCGGTAGGACTTTTTTTCATATGTTGGTTTACCTGGTTTGGGTATCATTATCACCTCTGCTACTTTCCACTGCAGTGGTACGTACTGCAGCCTAAAAGACGCATTGATTAGGTGTAGGAGTTTCTTTAGCCCTTTTTCTGGTAGTTCTTTCAAGATTTTCCCAGTTATAAGATCATAGCCTGGAGCTTTCTTTGGACTGAGGTTGAACATGATCTCATTTTTGAGTTCTTGAATGGTAATAGGCCGAATTTCCATTTCATCTGACTTTTCTATCATTGTAGCATCCTCATCTGCGGTCTGCCTTGGGAACGGGGTAAATGTTTCCTCAAGGTGGTTAGCAAACAAATCTGCCTTTTCTTTGGCACTCCTCGCCCAATATCCATCTTCTCGTTTAATAGGCGGTATTGGTATTTTGGGCCGCTTAAGTCCTTTAGTTGCTCTGTATAAAGAATAGTCCGTGTCTTTTCCAGCAGTGAGGCTCTGCAAGTTGATAGCCAATGTTTCATCTTCAATTTCTTGGTTTAGAGCTTTGAGCTCATTGCACAGCGCATTCAGCTTTCTTTTGTTTTCTGCAGAGCGAACCCTTTGCCAGGCTTTCCTAGCTTTTCTTTTGGCCCGTACCAATTCCCTTACTTCGAGAGGGTAGTTGGAATGGTAGAAAGGTTTCTTCCGGTTGATTGGGGTGCAGGACCAGCACGCCTCTTGGATGTTTTCGGTCAATCGTTCAACCTCTGTTTCCAGTTGATCTGATGTTCTGATGGGCACGTGTAAATCAATGCTTTCGGACAGTGTTTTTTCGGAATAACTCCCAGTTACTGTGCTTATTAGTAAGTTTTGGGGTCTCTTCTCTGAGGATTACCGAGTCACTTAGCGTCATGATCACAGGAGAGTGATCAGACGAGAGGCCATCGCTATCCTCAGTATGTGGAATCGACCATGAAAACAAAAGTTCAACCCCCCCCCCCCCCCCCCTAAAAATCTGATGGTTTACGTTTCAAGGTACGTAGAATACGAATATCGAATAATAAAAAATTTTCGTTCCATGTTAAAAAAGAGGTCGGAAGTTTATGGCTTATAGCTAGTGCATCCATTTAGCAGACTTTCGATTAGGCAATCGATTTATTCTCTCGTGCTAAAAACACAGTGGTAGTTTTTTTCTAATTCCCTATGATCCAAAAATATTAGTTATTTTAAACGAAGAGCCCTCATATGAGTAGCATTTTAACTACTCAGGTAAGTTATCGTAAAATAACCAAGTGATTGTCATTTTCATTTAAGTTTTACATTATAAAGACAAACGCAGGTTTATGCAAATTTTGATTAAAAAAGACAAATGTTACAGATTATGAGAAATGATGAGCCTTGCTTTCCCATAGTAGATTGACTACTCGTATTTTGGACGTAGATCTATGAGCCAAGAATATTTATTTGAGTGGTACAAAATTAATAGGTGTTGCATTGCTTGTTTTCCTATACACTGTAATTTTTTTTCGTAGACCTGTGAGCGGTATAAAATTTATAATTGGTGGTACAAAATGTTACAAATAAGTACAAAATACTGCATAGTTTGTTTATCAATATAATATATATTGTACCTACTTACGCTTTTTGCTTATACCGGTGAGCCGACTTTATTATTTGAGTAGTGCAAAAATTATAATTGCTGGTACATAAAGGTACAAAATAGTTCAATAAGATGTCTTAGTTTATTTGGCATTATATCATACTTGTGTTTTTAGTATATATTTGTGGGTCGGCTTTGTCATTTTCATACAGCCCTTATCTGAACGGTACAAATTTAATATTGATGGTACAAAAAGGTACAAAAATAGTAGGTACCTACCTACAATAATAATGGCATACTTGGTTTCCCTTTATCAGTAACTTGTGTAGACCTGTGAGCCGACTACATATTAATGACTATAACGCCTTTATTTGAGCAGTACAATAAGTGTAATTGGGTACAAAAAGGTACAAAAATAGTAGGTACCTACCTACAATAATAATGGCATACTTGGTTTCCCTTTATCAGTAACTTGTGTAGACCTGTGAGCCGACTACATATTAATGACTATAACGCCTTTATTTGAGCAGTACAATAAGTGTAATTGGGTACAAAATGGTACAAAAATAGTACAATAATGTGGTATCTTTTATTGTGCATTACCTATATCATACTTATGTTTTAGCATAGACTTGTGAGCCGACTTTGTTATTTTCATACAGCCCATATTTAAACGGTACAAAATTTGTTTTTGCTTGTACAAAAAAGTAAAAAAGTAATACAATAATATGGCATTTTTTGGTTTTACTTATCTCACACATATGCTTTTAATGTAGACCTGTGATACGGCATTTGTATTGTTAATAGCTCTTAATGGCGAGAGGTGCACTATTTCATTTTTGTGATACAGAAAGGTACAAAAAGAGTACACAATTTTGATATATAAATATTGTAATGAAATTTTGATGTCAGCTCATGTTGACTAAGGAAAGTGCTGCGTACATGTTTCATCACTGCCTCCAATTCGGTCCTGCTTTGCTGTCTCTATGCATTTTTACGGGGTTAAACCGTTTGCTGCGAAGTCAGACATACCTACGCCGATGGTAAAACTGCCCCAAATGAAGTTCTGTTCCGGTTGGGTTTCGATCTCGGGAACTATGGCGTTCCCGCCCGTCACCACTGCGCTACACCGCCAACCTGGCCGAGGTGTGCGCTCTCAACTCAGCTTGATGAATGCATACACCCAGCTGCTTAGGGAACATTTTATAGCAAATTTTGTGGCAACATCGTGGAATGCTCCGGATGGTCTCAAAAATTCAGAAAAAATTAACCTATTTAAAAATGCGAAAAAACCCACACCTCAAAATAAAATTTTCCGAGATAGGGGTACAACATAGGGATACTCTGGACATTTCCACCCCCATTTTTCACCCTTAGAGTTGAGTAACAATAACGCCGAGCTTCGAGGACCAGCTAGAGCCCAAACGGGACCCATATACCAAATTTCGTGAATTTTGGTTCATTGGAACTAAGTAGAAAACCCGCGGACGGCGGACGGATGGAAATATTTTGGTTTATTATTTTCAGTAATAAACCTTTGGAATCGACCATGAAAAAAAAAGTCCCCCCCCCCCCCCCCCCATAATTTGATGGTTTACGTTTCAAGGGCCGTAGAATACGAATATCGAATAAAAAAAAATTCCCGTCCGTCCGCCGTACGCAGTCCGCGGCTTTTTCCTTAGTTCCAATGAACCAAAATTCACGAAATTTGGTATATATGGGTCCCGTTTGGGCTCTAGTTGGTTCTCGAAGCTCGGTGTTACTGTCACTCAACTGTAAGGGGTTGAAAATCCGGAGTATCCCTATCTCGAAAAATTTTATTTTGAGGTGTAGGTTTTCTCGCATTTTTATATACCTAGCTTGATTTTTTCTGAATTTTTGAGACCATCCGGAGCATTCTACGATGTTCCCATAGAAAGCCGTGTTGAGAGCGCACATCACTGTTCTCTCGGATAGATGGGCGATACAAAACAGTGGTCAAACTGACGGACTGATACGCCAAAGTTTCCGAGATCGAAACCCTACCGGGACAGAATATTTTTATCATTTAATAATGATTAACAGGACGAACAGGACGTTTTCCGTCACGTCACGAGCATCACGGTGTTGTGATGTTACTATGTACATGTGCAACCAACATATTATGTTACTATGTTGGTTGCGAGCGTCACTTGGACTTTATGGCTTAGGACTTTAACTTGACACTCCCCAGGCCCCGGATCAGCTGAGTTGCTCCTAAAGCTAATTTCTATGCTATTCACTGTATGAAGCTGTAATTTGGTAAGTAGCGTCCTTAGGAAATTTTGGCGAAACAAACGTTATTCTTTATTAAATGATCTAACTGTAGAACCGTAGGTCTACCGTCCGTTTTTTTTTTACTCCACATCAACAATTTCCCTTCAGAACTTCATTATTTGTGTTTCTTTTTGCCATTTTAGCTTCTGTTTGTCATCGGCACAACTATTTTAGCAACATATAACTCGTGATTTAAGTAGGTACCTAGTAACGAGTAGGGGGTTAGGAGCTAACCTACGGAGGTTCTGCGATCTACATAACATGTATAGAATAGTACATATATTATATAGGAGGGTTATCTATACAGAGAGCTGTGATCTGTAACAGAAGGGTGTTCTGTACAAAATGATTAAGTTGTGTAGGGATTTCCAGCTTTTTTATTTGATATTCGTATTCTACGTCCCTTGAAACGTAAACCATGAAATTTTGAGAAGGTGGCTTAAAAAATTGTTTTTGGTTTATTATTTTCAATAATGAACCATTGGAATCGAGCATGAAAAAAAAAAAAATTCTACCCCCCTCCCCCCCCCCCAAAATTTGATGGTTTCCGTTTCAAGGTATGTAGAATCCGAAAATGCAATAAAACAAATTTTGTCCGTACGCCGTACGGGCCACTTCCCTTAGTTACCATGAATAAAAATTGATGAAATTCGGGTTATAGGTTCCGTTTGGGGACTAGTTGGTCCTCGAAGCTCGACGTTACTGTCTGTCATCTCTAAGGGGTTAAAAATAGGGGTTGAAATTTTCAGAACGCCGTATCTCGAAAACTTTCGATTGAAGGGTATTGTTTTTTTACGTTATTAAATTTGTCTTGAGCTTAACAATTTTTTGAGACCACCCGGAGCATTGTACGTCCAGCCGTTCGTGTGCACCAAAAAGCTTCATCAACATGATCGTGAATCAAACGGTATAAATCCGGCCCGGATATCATCACTAGGGAGCACCTGATTATAATCAAGGATTGCTGTATGAAGTCGAGTTGGTTGTTGTGCGATATTATTTCATTTGATAAGTGATGGACTACCTATTGGATTTTGTTGGTAAGTAAAGGTAGGTAGGAAACTTGAACAAACGTTGAAGTATTATTGATGGGTAAATTATTACACAATGGTAAATTATTACACAACGAAAAATTGTAACACAACGGTAAATAATTATTACATAACGGTAAATTTTGCACAACGGTTCATCTACCAAGAAGGGGCTGGATTTTGTTGGTAGGTACTTTTGCAACTTGAACAACCGTTGAAGTATTATTGATGGGCAAGTTATTACACAACGGTTCATTATAATTGGCCACGAGGGTAGGAACTGACCACAGAAAACAGTGATCTACGCAGAAGGGGCATCTATTTCACTCCACATCAACAATTTTCCTTCAGAACTTCATTATTTGCGTTTCTTTTGGCCATTTTAGTTACTGTTTGTCATCAACAGAATTATTTTAGCAACATTTAACACTGTGATTTATGTAGGTACCTAGTAACGGGTATGGGGTTAGGTACTAACCTACGGAGGGTGTAGAATAGTACATACATAATGTTATATAGAAGGGTTATCTATACAGAGAGCTGTGATCTGTAACAGAAGGGTGTTCTGCACAAAATGATAAAGTTGTGTAGGGATTTCCAGCTTTTTTATTTGATACCTATTCGTATTCTACGTCCCTTGAAACGTAAAACATGGAATTTTGAGAAGGTCGCTTAAAAATTTGTTTTTCATGGTCGATTCCAAAGGTCCATTATTCAAAATAATAAACCAAATCAATTTGAAGTCAAAATTGCTAAATCTGAGGGCTATGTTGGACGATCCTGCTGTATTCAACAGGTGAATCCTAAATCAGAAGTTAACAGTCGGTGGTGTGAAAGGGGATGAATGCGAGGGGAAGAGGCTCCCCCACCCTGTGTTATGTACACGTCACCGTGGAGACCTGGCGCTCCCTCCACAGCGCCAACCGCCACAGCCACACCTACCGCAGTCCTCGGCTTTGTTTAGTCGCAGTCGCATTCACTGACGGTCCGCCCGTGAGTACCAATCGGTGTCAGATCCGTGAAGTTCGTTGGAAACAACATTTGACGTTTATCTGGGTCTTGTCGTGGCGTAGTTTTTGTAAGAATAATCGAGCATCGGACACCGCAGCCCATCATGAGCCTGGCGATCCTTCCTGCGCTTCTTGTTCTGGGGTATCTCTCACCAGGTGAGTCGGTGGAGACGCTTGGTTAGTCATGGAAACGGAGGTGGAACAGGTAGGCAGGTATGCGTTCCACTGGCCACCTCTGTAACCTCACCCACTGTTCCAGTTTGTAAACAGTTGGATATTGTCGGTCAGAGGAAGAGAAGACAGACAGACAGACAGTTGGATATTGTAAACAGTTAGTGGGGCTTGATGCTTCAATAAAATTGACAAACACGAAGTTCCCCAAGTCCATGGCATCTTTACAAAATACCTCTGATAACAACTTAACCTTCCACAGTAAACGAACTAAATCACTCGCGAAGAAATCGTGGAAACCCATTTCAAAGAAAATCGGAGTTATTGAAAAAATAGTCTATTTCCACTAATAGGTACACGGAAAAAACACTGTTATACCAGTTTCGGTGATCAAACCATCGTCAGTGACTAACAATAACAGCCCAACAAGTTATTGTTAGTCACTGACGATGGTTTGATCACCGAAACTGGTATAACAGTGTTTTTTTGGTTTTTTCGTGTAGGTATTAGTGGAAATAGACTATTTTTTCAATAACTCCGTTTTTCTTTTCTTTTTTCCACAGTATTATTTTTATAATCTATGGTAGGCAGCCTTCATGAACCAAGATGATAAATTAAGGTATATAGTAACATGTAGGTATATAATAGTACTCACCTACCTGCTACAAAGATTGGTGGGACCTGATTTATTATTATTTACTGGTTACCTACTATTTCAAACGGAGTTGGGTTGCCATGATACTGAATCCATATCTTGCAATCATTGGTGTACGGCTGAGTATTGATGTTGCGGTAGAATGAATTAATGAAAGGAAGATTTTTATTTCTTCAAGATAAATTACATAATATGAAAATACAACAACAATATGAAAAAAAACTGATACAGGGAGAAACCATACGATTTTCTGTACAATTTTAGCCATTTTGACCGTTATAAAGTCAAATTTGACCCACTTTTTTTTTTAGAAAAATATTTTTACCATCGAAATAGTCCTCTTGCTGTCTTGAATCACCATTCCACTCGACGTCAGGTGAATTATTATTAATTGTAGCCCTTATTACCTCTTTTTGACCCCCCTCCCCCCATATCCAAATTTGACCCCTATTCTGTATGAAAAACAACTGAAATGGTATTTTTCTGTCTTTACTCGCGCTTCCTTGCCACGTCCAGTTATTTTATATCAGTTGTTCGCGATTTTAGCCTTTTTTGCCGATATTCGACCCCTAAAAACTACAATTTGACCCCCTTAGAATTTTTGAAAATGGCTCATTTTCGACCTCTCATCCTTTTGTTTGGCAATACCTACGAAGCGAAATTAGGAATTTTTATCCTGTACCCTTGTAAACAGTTAGATATTGTAAACATTTAGTGGGGCTTGATGCTTCAATAAAATTACAAACACGAAGTTCCTCAAGTCCGTGGCATCTTTACAAAAAACCTCTGATAACAACTTAACCTTCCACAGTAAACGAACTAAGTAAATCACTCGCGAAGAAATCGTGGAAACCCATTTCAAAGAAAAACGGAGTTATTGTAAAAATAGTCTAAACCACTAATACACGAAAAACGGAAAAAAACACTGTTATACCGGTTTCGGTGATCAAACCATCTTCAGTAACTAACAATAACAGCCCAACAAGTTATTGTTAGTTAACAATAACCACAAACAATAACGATAACTAACAAGTTATTGTTAGTCACTGACGATGGTTTGATCACCGAAACTGGTATAACAGTGTTTTTTGAGTTTTTTCGTGTAGGTATTAGTGGAAATAGACTATTTTTTCAATAACTCCGTTTTTCTTTTCTTTTCTTCTTTTTTCCACAGTATTATTTTTATAATCTATGGTAGGCAGCCTTCATGAACCTAGATGACAATTAGGTATATAGTAACATGTAGGTATATAATAGTACTCACCTACCTGCTACAAAGATTGGTGAGGCCTGATTTATTATTTACTGGTTACCTACTATTTCAAACGGAGTTGGGTTGCCATGATACTGAATCCATATCTTGCAATCATTGGTGTACGGCTGAGTATTGATGTTGTGGTAGAATGAATGTATGAAAGAAAGATTTTTATTTCTTCAAGGTAAATTACATAATATGAATGTACAACAACAATATGAATAAAACTGATATAGGGAGAAACCATACGATTTTCTGTACAATTTTAGCCATTTTGACCGTTATAAAGTCAAATTTGACCCACTTTTTTTTTTAGAAAAATATTTTTACCATCGAAATAGTCCCTCTTGCTGTCTTGAATCACCATTCCACTCGACGTCAGGTGAATTATTATTAATTGTAGCCCTTATTACCTCTTTTTGACCCCCCTCCCCCCATATCCAAATTTGACCCCTATTCTGTATGAAAAACAACTGAAATGGTATTTTTCTGTCTTTACTCGCGCTTCCTTGCCACGTCCAGTTATTTTATATCGATTGTTCGCGATTTTAGCCTTTTTTGCCGATATTCGACCCCTAAAAACTACAATTTGACCCCCTTAGAATTTTTGAAAATGGCTCATTTTCGACCTCTCATCCTTTTGTTTGGCAATACGAGGCGAAATTAGGAATTTTTATCATGTGCCCTTGTAAACTGTTACTGGGGCTTGATGCTTCAATAAAATTGACAAACACGAAGTTCCCCAAGTCCGTGGCGTCTTTACAAAATACCTCTGATAACAACTTAACCTTCCACAGTAAACGAACTAAATCACTCGCGAAGAAATCGTGGAAACCCATTTCAAAGAAAAACGGAGTTATTGAAAAAATAGTCTATTTCCACTAATAGGTACACGAAAAAACGCAAAATACACTGTTATACCGGTTTCGGTGATCAAACCATCGTCAGTAACTAACAATAACAGCCCAACAAGTTATTGTTAGTTAACAATAACCACAAACAATAACGATAACTAACAAGTTATTGTTAGTCATTGATGATGGTTTGATCACCTAAACTGGTATAACAGTGTTTTTTGAGTTTTTTCGTGTAGGTATTAGTGGAAATAGACTATTTTTTCAATAACTCCGTTTTTCTTTTTCCACAGTATTATTTTTATAATCTATGGTAGGCAGCCTTCATGAACCAAGATGACAATTAGGTATATAGTAACATGTAGGTATATAATAGTACTCACCTACCTGCTACAAAGATTGGTGAGGCCTGATTTATTATTTACTGGTTACCTACTATTTCAAACGGAGTTGGGTTGCCATGATACTGAATCCATATCTTGCAATCATTGGTGTACGGCTGAGTATTGATGTTGTGGTAGAATGAATGTATGAAAGAAAGATTTTTATTTCTTCAAGGTAAATTACATAATATGAATGTACAACAACAATATGAATAAAACTGATATAGGGAGAAACCATACGATTTTCTGTACAATTTTAGCCATTTTGACCGTTATAAAGTCAAATTTGACCCACTTTTTTTTTAGAAAAATATTTTTACCATCGAAATAGTCCCTCTTGCTGTCTTGAATCACCATTCCACTCGACGTCAGGTGAATTATTATTAATTGTAGCCCTTATTACCTCTTTTTGACCCCCCTCCCCCCATATCCAAATTTGACCCCTATTCTGTATGAAAAACAACTGAAATGGTATTTTTCTGTCTTTACTCGCGCTTCCTTGCCACGTCCAGTTATTTTATATCGATTGTTCGCGATTTTAGCCTTTTTTGCCGATATTCGACCCCTAAAAACTACAATTTGACCCCCTTAGAATTTTTGAAAATGGCTCATTTTCGACCTCTCATCCTTTTGTTTGGCAATAC
This sequence comes from Leptopterna dolabrata, assembly GCA_954871275.1. Classification (NCBI taxonomy): domain Eukaryota; kingdom Metazoa; phylum Arthropoda; class Insecta; order Hemiptera; family Miridae; genus Leptopterna; species Leptopterna dolabrata. The sequence continues at coordinate 11,363,134 of OX940976.1, forward strand.
GAGGCGAAATTAGGAATTTTTATCATGTGCCCTTGTAAACTGTTACTGGGGCTTGATGCTTCAATAAAATTGACAAACACGAAGTTCCCCAAGTCCGTGGCGTCTTTACAAAATACCTCTGATAACAACTTAACCTTCCACAGTAAACGAACTAAATCACTCGCGAAGAAATCGTGGAAACCCATTTCAAAGAAAAACGGAGTTATTGAAAAAATAGTCTATTTCCACTAATAGGTACACGAAAAAACGCAAAATACACTGTTATACCGGTTTCGGTGATCAAACCATCGTCAGTAACTAACAATAACAGCCCAACAAGTTATTGTTAGTTAACAATAACCACAAACAATAACGATAACTAACAAGTTATTGTTAGTCATTGATGATGGTTTGATCACCTAAACTGGTATAACAGTGTTTTTTGAGTTTTTTCGTGTAGGTATTAGTGGAAATAGACTATTTTTTCAATAACTCCGTTTTTCTTTTTCCACAGTATTATTTTTATAATCTATGGTAGGCAGCCTTCATGAACCAAGATGATAAATTAAGGTATATAGTAACATGTAGGTGTATAACAGTACCTACCTACCTGCTACAAAGATTGGTGAGGCCTGATTTATTATTTACTGGTTACCTACTATTTCAAACGGAGTTGGGTTATCAGGATACTGAATCCCTGTCTTGCAATCATTGGTGTACGACTGAGTATTGATGTTGCGGTAGAATGAATGTATAAAAGAAAGATGTTTATTTCTTCAAGATGAATTACATAATATGAAAGTACAACAACTGATATAGGGAGAAACCATACGACTTTCTGTACAATTTTAGCCATTTTGACCGTTATAAAGTCAAATTTGACCCACTTTTTTTTTAGAAAAATGTTTTTACCATCGAAATAGTCCCTCTTGCTGTCTTGAATCACCATTCCACTTAACGTCTGGTGAATTATTATTAATTTTAGCCCTTATTACCTCTTCTTGGCCCCCCTCTCCTACAAATCCAAATTTGACCCCTATTCCGTATGAAAACAACTGAAATTGTATTTTAGCAGTTTTTACCGATATTCGACCCCTAAAAACTACAATTTGACCCATTTAGAATTTTTGAAAATGGCTCATTTTCGACCTATTCCTTTTGTTTGGCAATACGAGGCGAAATTAGGAATTTTTATCATGTACCCAAGGTCAGGTATCGTCTGGAGTGTCACATAAATAAGTAAGTAAATAAATATATATGGGTCATTCCAAAATTTCGGTGCATTTTGGACCTGTAAATTTTTCAAGATAAAATGTGAAAGATTTCATTGTTCTTAGGGTCGTCCTAGTAATATCCTACAGTGGGCACACATAATCATCGATATTTCCAGAGATAGGCCAATTTAAAAAAAAAAATTAGTTTCTAGGGAGTGAGAATCAAGTCTAGGGAATGAGAAAAGAACTCAAGTTATCGTCTTTAACGCATTGGAATCTCTTGAAAAACATAATCTATTATACATTTTTGTTAAAATTGAGATGAATTCAGGATGCTCTGAAACGGATTTGCCTATAAAAATATTTCATAAATCCATGTTCTGAAAATTGTGAGCCCACTGCAATAGCTTCATTTTCTTGGAAAATTCGCTGATAATGTAATAAGAATAGGTCGCTTGAATCGAAATAATACAACGTAGGTCTACGTTAAAAAACCCTTTTGTTAAACATAACAACATCAAAAAACACCTTTTTGACTATGCACGCCAGTCTGAAGCGTTATCTTCAGAGTGCAAGGAATCGCTCATTGAGTTGTTGATCTTGATCAATATCAGTATTAATTTAAAGAAATTCCGATAATTCAGGTTGTCATATAAACTATACTAGTCCTTCAGGAAGTGTAAAAGTGTCCCAGCTTTCGAATACCTACCTACCTCTCATACCGTCTTCGTGGCATCCAAAACGTACGTATATACATAGGAGCCTTTCTTGAATCTTCAATGGCTCAGTTTTTATCAATTTTCTAACATTGTACGTAGGTAAAATGAATAAGTTATCTGGAACTCTCGATGTTATCAAAACCTGACAAGGACCCTTCTTTTACGTAGCCACTTAGGGTTTTACCTGTTTGTGAAACCAGATTAGGAAAACGAAAAGGATTGATCTACCTATTTATGAAAAATAAGGATCCAGTAGATAGATCGTGGGCACTATCGCTAAAAAGAGAAACAACTATTTTATAATAACTTTTCCCTTCAGAACTTCATTTGTGTTTCTTTTTGCCATTTTAGCTAGGTTTAGGTTTGTCGTTGACAGAATTATTTTAGCAACATTTAACACGTGATTTAGGTAGGTACCTAGTAACGAGTAGGGGGGTTAGGTACTGACGTATGGAGGAAAAACAAAAACAAACAGGGAAGTGTGATCTGTAACAGAAGAGGTGTGATCTGTATACAAAATAATAAACCGTTGTGTAGGGATTTGCAGCGTTTTGTCATGGAACATGTTTTTACGGGAGTAGGTAAACCGGGCTGGAAAGCGTCCGCGTCCAGTCCTGTAAACTCGGCTCCCCTCCCCGTCGTCCGCACAGTTCTCCCTCTACCCCACTCCTGCCACCCAACTCACCTCCTCCCCTACCACACGTGGTGCCTTCTCCGAGGAGAGCATGGCCAGACCCCACTCCGACGAAAACTGCCGATGGGGTTCTACCTACCCGAAAAACGCCGGAAGCAGCTGACGACGTGTATTACATTACATTTTGTTAGGTCGCTGGTCCCCGGCTTGGAAATCCGACGAAGTTTTTTTGCTTCCTCACTACCGAAGACAGGGAAGCCTTGGATTCGTGATTGAGTAAAAAAATTTCATGTCCTCCAAAATGAAAATTTCGACTACCATTTTCCGTTTCAGACATCGAGGAACATATTTGGTTCCGTGTCTGTCTGTCTGTGGTAATTCCTTGCAACACCCATAACTACCCGACATAATGGTCAGAATGGGCTGAAATTTCGAGGGTAGGTGCGGGTTGAGTCACAGATGGACCCATACCAAAATCACTGAAAAAGTACAGCGACTTTCGTCTGCGCATGCGCAAACATGAAATAATTGGAACACCCATAACTACCCTAAATATCGTTGAAATGAGTTCAAACTTGGGGGGTCGGTCAGGAATAATACTTTGATAGTTCCAAATTAATTTCATTGGAATCGTAATGTAACTTTGATCTACGCATGCGCGAACATGAAATGTTGACCATTTCCTTGTAACGCTTCTAACTACGCGATAAATAGTCGTAGAGAGCTGAAATGCTGAGGGTATACGCGGGTTGGATCGCAGATGGTCCTGTTTAAAAATCACGAAAATCGTTTAGTCTGCGCATGCGCAAACGTGAAATACTTGGAGTGCCCATAACTACCTTAATTTATCGATGATTTGGACGGTCGATCAGTATAATACTTTGATGGTTCCATATGAACTTGATTGGAGTACTGTAATTTCCCTCTGCGCATGCGCAAACATGAAATGTTGACCGTTTCCTTACAACGCTTCTAACTACGTGAAAAATAGTCGCAGAGAGATGAAATTTTGAGGGTACACGTGGGTTGGATCGCAGATGGTCCCGTATCATAACGAACCTACCCAACTAGTCTATACGTTCATGTGATTCAACGAGGAAGCTATAGTGCCTACTCGGATTGGCAGACGTTTTTCTACAAATCTCCATATCCTCTGTTATCATGTACCTATTCGAAAAACATGTTCCATGTTCCTTGCTTTGATCCCCTTGATCTAAACTGTTATATTCCGGGGGTCTGGGGGTGTTCCCCAGATTTCATTCGAAAATAAACGTAGGTACCGTCATGAACACAAACCACGGGCGCCCCCTACGGCAATGCTTTTTTTTAAATTGCATTTTCGGTTTCTACATACATTGAAACGGAAACCATCAAAAAATTATGAGGAGGGGTTAACTTTTTTTTCCTATTTTTAAATGCTGGATTCCAAAGGTTTATTATTTAAAGTATAATAAACAAAAAATTATTAGGTACCTATGGAACAAAATTATGAAAAACGAAATACCCCTCGGATTTTTGTCTCATTTTCTTTCCCTTCTCTTTATTTTCTTCTCTTTAATCTTTGAGATGATTTTTCTAGAAAAGATGGGGAAATAACCAAATATGAATTAAAAATAATAAATTAATGATGCATTAATAAAAATATAGTACATGAATTACACATCGCTTCCACTACTTACCTACGTTAATATTGAAGCCCTTCCTTCGTTCTTTCCCTTCACATTAATATTGAAGTGCCCTCTAATAACCGTACCTACTAAAACCGACCTACTTCCTGAGGTCCTTATAAATAACGGCTGTGAAAAAGGCCGGCACAGCTCAGAAACCTCTGCGTGTTTTGAGCGTGATTCATTTGTTAAGTAGTTATAATTATTATATCACAGCTCCAGACATTTTTCATTATCTACAATTATTATGTTTTAATATGAAATCTAAAACATTTGAAAAGTTATTATAGGCCTTTTGAGTTTTATGATCCAGTTTTTCCATGGAAAGAACCCACCCTCTGGCTCTTCATTAAATCAGTTGTAAGAAGGGTTCTTCAAAATACCCTCGAAAACTCAACCTCGTCGATGTAAATATAAATTGGGAATTATTTTTCTCTGGCGGGAAGGAAAGAGAGGGTTCTAGTTATATACAGCAGTGAGCACTCATTTTATTTATGAAAACACGCATAAAAGGCTTACTGGTGATAACATGAATATAGGTATTATTCTTATGACGTTTTTAACAAGGCCCTTTTTTGCTAAATCGGATTCATCTTCCACCCAGTGGAATCAGTGGCTTGGAGATCATGACTGATGAACACGTACATAAATCTTTATGGGCACTACCGACAATTTAGACTCTAATCAAGTAGAGCAATGCTGTAGAAATAAATTCCATTCGTTTGTGGTCCGGTTTGAGGGAAAATGATCTAAAAATTGATGCCAACGTGGTGTAGGGCCTTTATGGGCCTCGTGCCTACGTACTAATGCTGAACCACGAATGATCAGATCAATTATATCACTTTATCCATGTTTAACGTACCTACCTCGAACCAGGTGATGTTTTACACGGTCAGGCATCGGGGCCGAAGCATTCAATCATTGACCGCAACGTCACAGAGGAATAAAATAAGTACATACGTGGATTTTTAACTTGGTCTATCCAATATTAGAACACATTCATCCATGCTTGGTTATTTACTTACCTACCTACTTGCGTTACTTGCCTACCTACCATTCCATCTCTTACCTACCTGTTTTGTACTGGATAATATAATAGATACTACCTATAGTTGTTGTACTAGATATAATATAGTCGATAATTTATTGAATTTATTTATCATAGTTAATGAACTGAAGGGTCTATGCTGGAACACTAGGTTGTACCCATGTTCGTATATTTCGATGTAAAGGAAAGCGACATCCTTTCATATAAATTTATGTTTCAAACCTTGAACAACTTAAGGAGACCTATTTACGTGGTGTAGGGCCTTTATGGGCCTCGTGCCTACGTACTAATGCTGAACCACGAATGATCAGATCAATTATATCACTTTATCCATGTTTAACGTACCTACCTCGAACCAGGTGATGTTTTACACGGTCAGGCATCGGGGCCGAAGCATTCAATCATTGACCGCAACGTCACAGAGGAATAAAATAAGTACATACGTGGATTTTTAACTTGGTCTGTCCAATATTAGAACACATTCATCCATGCTTGGTTATTTACTTACCTACCTACTTGCGTTACTTGCCTACCTACCATTCCATCTCTTACCTACCTGTTTTGTACTGGATAATATAATAGATACTACCTATAGTTGTTGTACTAGATATAATATAGTCGATAATTTATTGAATTTATTTATCATAGTTAATGAACTGAAGGGTCTATGCTGGAACACTAGGTTGTACCCATGTTCGTATATTTCGATGTAAAGGAAAGCGACATCCTTTCATATAAATTTATGTTTCAAACCTTCAACAACTTAAGGAGACCTATTTACCTACACTTAGAACCGATTCATTTTAGAGTCAGTGACGGTGGTTGACTTTTAATAAAAGGGCCAATGGGAACTACGATGTTTCTGTAAAAATAAGTTTGCATTGTAGGAAGATACGATCTCATGTGGAAGCATAGGTAATCATCAGTTTGAATTGAATAGATATTTCTGAAGAAACTATAGTCAAACTGTATCGATTTCCCCCCCCCCCCCCCCACTTTATCGTGTTTATTTGGAGACGTGGGAATAAACTATTTCATCAGACCTTCGTTGCACGTTGGAAAAGTTATGTAAACGAACCATTTTGAGAACTGAATGAAAACGGAAACGGTATTCGGGACACCCACGAATAATCAAACCCCCTTAGCAGTCATACTTCTGGAGCACCTTCAGCTGTAATTGAATGAAAAAAGCCTTTTGGAGCACCGCAAATCTCGGGGGGGGGGGGGGGGGGGGCTCAAGTGGGACTATTTCAGCTGATTTCTACTACTTACCTACCTGTTCTTTTGGTACAGTTTTGGGTCTAATGAGGCGTACCCATGACTTCTGTTTATACCTACTATGTATTACGTTCCCATGAGGTAGGTAACATTCTAAGAATTTTGAGACCAGCCGTACTCTCCTACAACGAATACTTTTTTTCTATGGGCTTTCAAAATTTTGGCAAAAAGTGACGTCATTGCACCACGAGACTGGGCGGGACCCCCTTGCCCATTGTGACGTCACTTATTGTCGAACTTTCGAAAGCTCATAGAAAACGCTGCAAAGTCCTTGTCACATGGGGTACCTACCTACAGAAATGCTGGCTGTTCATTTATTGTTGCTTTCATGTAAAATAATTGAAATAGCTATTTCTGGTGGTTTCCACCAATTATGGCCCCCAAAATTTGAATTAGGTATACGCCCCCCTTTTTTTTCAAATTATCTTTGATTATTGGTAGTGCCATTTAATCGTCTTGATCCATGTGTTGACAATTTTACTAGTGTTATTCTACAAACCGATGGTGATTTCAGACGATTTCGCAGGTTTTTGACTCATAAAAAATCAATTTTGGGAGCTGAACATCTGAAACAACCTCAATTTTCCACTCCTTGGTCAAAATCGACTTCATATTCGGTCTTCTCGTCCCCAAAAACATGGAAAACGATACCTCAAAAGCTCATTTTGCTAGCATGTTACTAAAACACAAAAAGTACCTATTTTTACACACATTTTAACTCATAACACCCCTGGGTATATTCCGATCGGGCTGAAAAGTTTCGGGATACAACTAGGGCCCAAATGGAGCATGTGTGCGAAAAAACGAGCTTTTTAGACCGAAAATGAGGCCGGTACACGTGATACGGCGGACGGCGGACGGCGTACGGCGGACGGACATTGCATTTTTGGAATCCACGCACCTTGAAATGGAAAAGAAAAAATTTTGAGGGGGTGTTATACAATTTTTTGCTGAGCGAATACATGATTGTGTATTATTCACAGAATAATAAACCAAAAGAAGTATTCATCTTAGGAGAGTGCGGTTGGTTTCAAAATTCTTAGAATGGAATCTAATTCCAATCAAAAATATAAACAGAAGACGCGGTTACTCCTCATTCATATTGTTTTCATGTTCGAAAGGATTTAAATCATTCGCTCTATAAAACAGATCATTTTCTAATTAAGAAATAATTTTCTCTTTGGTTCCTGTGATAAATGTATGGCAGATTTCACGAACAAGCTAACTCATGACAGATAGGTACCTAATATTATCCCTTGAATTTACTGATGAATATAAACGAAATGTACCGCCACTCGATGATGATCATCAGACCACGAATCAGTGGGTTTTAGAGGATGCGAGGATAGTATTTTATTAAGGCCGTATTTAAAATAATTCATGGTTACATCAGCCTTTGGTTATCAAAATCTGCACAGAAGGCCTACCAAGCAATGCTCCTCTTCACCAGTTCATTAAGTAACTGCAATAATATTGATCCATAAAGCCTATAGCATTACTAGTAAAAACTCATTAACTTTCATTATATAAATTATTTCGCATTTGACATCATCCTTGAACCTTACTCAGCGTCTAAGAAAACTCAGCTCGGCTTCTAATCTCCATAAAATCGATCTGTATTTCACACTCAATGACTTCAAGTGGTGGTGGCGGGCTCATGAATTAATTCTCGGGTAACCGCAGCCATGATTTATTAGGGCACCCTGATTAAAAACCTCTTAGTTCCTCTAAATTGTTTAATGGGCTTTCTTGAGTTCGTTAGACCGTATTCGTTTAGAAGAATGGGTACCCACTTCCCTTCGCTTCACTTATACGAGTGAAGAAGGAAAAGGAACTTCCCTTCCTAATGATTCTGGCCCTTTGGGAGTATTAATTTATTAGTCTGCATGAACAAATTAACAAATGAACCCACATGCATGATTATGATTTGTTTGATCAACAAATTAACAGTGATAAAATACGCTCAACAGGATTGTTGATACAATTCAGTAATTAGGTAAGTATGCTGTCAAAACATCGTACCAGTACTATTACCAAAGAGGTACTTGGCTGGGTTACACTGAAATCGAGCTTGTATATATATTTGGTTTTGGCCCATTTTGCTTTGGTTGGTTAGATCTCCCTTAATTACTACTTGCTCTTGCCGGATACCATCTCCAATTATGACTACTTGGTTGAATGAACTGACAGCACTTGGTGAGAATGAGTGGTGCAAGTTAAATTCGAAGAACATCTGCTATCGAATTCGCTCGAATCGCAGAAAACTACGGTGGATGTGAGAGGACGCGCGACATTTCCATATAAATTGGAGCTTTTGTACGTCTGAGACCTATGAAAGGGTTCCAATCAATTATTCAAAATGGCCAAGTTTCTCTTCCGCTCCACTGGCTGATTGCTTCGAGTATGAGGTGTAGTATTATTGGGTGCATCGGTTATTCGTGCAGGTGTAGTGCAAGATTGGTTCCTTTTGGTTTATTATTCTGTGAATAATACACCTATGTATTCGTTCAGCAAAAAATTTGTATAACACCCCCTCAAAATTTTTTCTTTTCCGTTTCAAGGTGCGTAGATTATAAAAATTCAATGTCCGTCTGCCGTCCGCCGTATCACGTGTACAGGCTTCATATTCGGTCTAAAAAAGTCGTTCTTTCGCACACATGCTCCATTTGGGCCCTAGTTGTGTCCCGAAACTGTTCAGCCCGATCAGAATATACCCAGGGGAGTTATGAGTGAAAATGTGTATAAAACGCTGCAAATCCCTGCACAACGGTTTATTATTTTGTATAGAATACCCTTCTGTTACAGATCACAGCTCTATGTATAGATAACCCGTCTATATAATATGATATGTACTATTCTATTATATGCATATTATGTAGATCGCAGACACTCCGTAGGTTAGTACCTAACCCCGTACTCGTTACTAGGTACCTACCTAAATCACGAGTTAAATGTTGCTAAAATAATTCTGCCGATGACAAACAGTACCTAACAAAAAGAAACACACATAATGAAGTTCTAAAAAGAAATTGTTGATGAGGAGTGAAAAAAGTTGCAAAAGTACCTACCAACAAACTCCAGCCCCTTCTACGTAGATGGTATAATTTACCGTTCTGTAATAATTTACCGTTGAGTAATGATTTACCGTAGTAATAATTTACCCATCAATAATACTTCAACGTTTGTTCAAGTTTCACTACCTACCAACAAACTCCAATAGAGCCATCATTTTGGTTTATTATTTTCAATAATGAACCATTGGAATCGAGCATGAAAAAAAAAATTCTTACCCCCCCTCAAAATTTGATGGTTTACGTTTCAAGGTATGTAGAATCCAAAACTGCAATAAAAATATTTCTGTCTGTCCGCCGTACGCCGTACGGGCCACTTTTCTTAGTTACCATGAAAAAAAATTGATGAAATTCGGGTTATAGGTTCCGTTCGGCGTCTAGTTGGTCCTCGAAGCTCGACGTTACTGTGAGACATCTCTAAGGGGTTCAAAATAGGGGTTGAAATTTTCAAAACGCCTATACAATTTTTTTACGTAAATATTTTTACGGTTTTAAATAGTTCTTGAACTTGCGAGTTTTTTAAGACCATCCGGAGCATCGTACGTCCAGCCGTTCGTTCACAGTAAGGCCCCGAAGTTTGCACCGACAGGCATTTTCGACTCCAGTGTGAATGAAATTGTATACAATTCAAACCAAATCTCGTAACCAGAGACGCGCCCACAATAGGAAATTTGGCGGAGATAAAATCATTGGTAGGGATCACCTGATTATATTGGCGGAGTATGAAGTCGAGTTGGTTGTTCTGTGATATTATTTAATTTGAAAAATGATGGCTCTTTTGGAGTTTGTTGGTAGGTAGTGAAACTTGAACAAACGTTGAAGTATTATTGATGGGTAAATTATTACTACGGTAAATCATTACTCAACGGTATATTATTACACAACGGTTCATTATACCATCTACGTAGAAGGGGCTGGAGTTTGTTGGTAGGTACTTTTGCAACTTTTAGCGAATTTTCAAAGAAAATGAAGCTATTGCAATGGCTTCGAAATTTAAATAATATAAATTTTTGGAAATTTTCTTCATAGAAATCCGTTTCAGACCATTCTAAAACGATTCCTGAAATTTAACACTTTTTTATATGTATATATATATTTATATATATATGTGTCACTCCAGACGATAACTCTCGATAGAATTGAGATAAACAGCTCAAATTTGCACAAAAAATCTATCTTGGCAATCGAAAGGCTAAGTTCGAAGATGGGCGAAATTGGCCTACTCTAAGGAGGGTTTTGGCGCATTTAAAGTGCGCAAAAATTACCCAAAAATCCCCAAAATGTTATTTTCCAACAAGTGACCCCTCATTTTAAAGGTTTTTGCACGCTGAACACGATGGTGGAATCGGATTTTAGATATCTTGATCCGTTCTCAAATTAGAGCATTTAAAGTGCGCAAAAATTACCCAAAAATCCCCAAAATGTTATTTTCTAACAAGTGACCCCTCATTTTAAAGGTTTTTGCACGCTGAACACGATGGTGAAATCGGATTTTAGATATCTAAATCCGTTCTTAAATTAGAGCATTTAAAGTGCGCAAAAATTACCCAAAACTAGGATAATCTTTAAACTCTTACCCCCCCCCCCCCCCCCCCACCCCCTTAGAGTGGTCAGATTGAAAAATGTGAGAAGTATTTCTTTGAAAATTCGCTCATTAAGTCATGCTGCATGACTGGTTTTTTTCACTCCTCATCAACAATTTCTTTTCAGAACTTCATTATGTGTGTTTCTTTTTGTTAGGTACTGTTTGTCATCGGCAGAATTATTTTAGCAACATTTAACTCGTGATTTAGGTAGGTACCTAGTAACGAGTACGGGGTTAGGTACTAACCTACGGAGGGTCTGCGATCTACATAATATGCATAGAATAGTACATATTATATTATATAGACGGGTTATCTATACATAGAGCTGTGATCTGTAACAGAAGGGTATTCTATACAAAATAATAAACCGTTGTGCAGGGATTTGCAGCGTTTTCAAATTAAATAATATCACAGAACAACCAACTCGACTTCATACTCCGCCAATATAATCAGGTGATCCCTACCAATGATTGGCCGTATTCACAAATTCCTATTGTGGGCGCGTCTCTGGTTACGAGATTTGGTTTGGATTGTATACAATTTCATTCACACTGGAGTCGAAAATGCCTGTCGGTGCAAACTTCGGGGCCTTACTGTGAACGAACGGCTGGACGTACGATGCTCCGGATGGTCTTAAAAAACTCGCAAGTTCAAGAGCTATTTAAAACCGTAAAAATATTCACGTTAAAAAATGGTATAGGCGTTTTGAAAATTTCAACCCCTATTTTGAACCCCTTAGAGATGACTCACAGTAACGTCGAGCTTCGAGGACCAACTAGACGCCGAACGGAACCTATAACCCGAATTTCATCAATTTTTTTTCATGGTAACTAAGAAAAGTGGCCCGTACGGCGTACGGCGGACAGACAGAAATATTTTTATTGCAGTTTTGGATTCTACATATCTTGAAACGTAAACCATCAAATTTTGAGGGGGGGTAAGAATTTTTTTTTCATGCTCGATTCCAATGGTTCATTATTGAAAATAATAAACCAAAATAGGTACTTTTTGTGTTTTAGTAACATGTCAGTAACAATGAGCTGTTGAAGTATCTTTTTCCATGTTTTTGGGGACGAGAAGGCCGAATATGAAGTCGATTTTGACCAAAGAGTGGAAAATTGAGGTTCTACCAAAGGTTCAGCTGCCAAAATTGATTTTTTATGAGGCAAAAACCTGGAAAATCACCATCAGTTTGTATAATAACATTAGAAAAAGTGTCGACACGTGGATCAAGACGATTAAATGGCACTACCAGTGATCAAAGATAATTTGAAAAAAAAAATTAAAAGGAGCGCACCTACCTAATTTGTGTTTTGGTGGCCAAAATTGGTGGAAACCATCAGAAATAGCTATTTCAATTATTTCACATGAAAGAAACAATAAATGAATAGCTAAAATTTCTATAGGTAGATCCAATAGAATAATAAACCCATGTGACAAGGACTTTACAGCGTTTTTACGCACATCATCGGACAGTGGTATACTTTCAAATGACACCTTGATTATTTGAACCGAAATGTGATGGTGACCGATTTTTGAGGTCACATAAAATATATACCTACTCATTCATTTCCAAAAGATGTTTTCAATGACATTCGAACCGTCGCTTGTATGCAGTTTTGGCCACAGACACAGTCGTTAAATTTGTTGTCGTTGAAATTGAAAGGGATAGTAGCTGCAAAATTATAATAACACTTTAAAGTTTAGGGCCTCACTGTTTTGGAAACTCAGAGCTGCCACTAATCCTTGGTGGTAAAATCGGAAAATGATGTTGTGGAAAAACAATCACTTCTCCGTGTTACACCCAATTAATAATGATAACGGTAGTTAATCAATGACTACCTAATTCAGTACCTATCCATTTGCTCCTAATGGGGTTGTTGTTTCCAGTAGATTCCCATCGTCTCTAATAAACACGCGATTAATGTCGGAATTCTATGGCTTAATTTTTCCGTTTCATCGGATGATCCTGACGCCCATCTGATGATTCACGTTTCACAATGCAGCGCCATAAGCATGCGGTGTGGATATGTTTGTTCCGCCGGACTCTGTAGGTTGTGATAATTTCCAGTAAATTCACGCGGCTGTCCGAAAGCTTATCATTTTTCTACTCGGATGGCCTGCCGGATGTGAAGGGTGAGGAATTCATTCCGTGCTGTATCTCGATTCCTCTTCCAGCAGACTTCATCATTCTTCATAACTCTTTTCAGATAACAGTGAACTAGGTAATTCGTATAATAAAAAGGCTGCAGATTATTACACAACGGTTTATTATTCACCTGTATAGATGCCCGTTCTGCGTAGATAGTATAATAAACCGTTGTGTAATAATTTACCCAATAATACTTCAAAGTTTGCTCAAGTTGCAAAAGTACCTATACCAACAAAAACCAAAAGATCCATCATTTTTCAAATGAAATAATTATATCACAGAACTGCCAACTCGACTTCATACAGCCATCCTTGATTATAATCAGGTGCTGCCTAGCGATGACATCTGGGCTGTATTTATACCGTTTGCTTTATGTTGGCGAAGCTTTTCGGTGCAAACGAACGGCCGGTCGAACAGTGCTCCGTGTGGTCTCTAAAAATTCTTTAGTTCAAGATAAATTTAAAAACGTTAAAAAAACCATACCCTTCTATCAAAAGTTTTCAAGCTACGGCATTCTGAAAATTTCGTCCCCTATTTTTCACCCCTTAGAGATGACTGACAGTAATGCCGAGGTTCGAGGACCAACTGGACCCCAAACGGGACCTACAAACCAAACTTCATTAATTTTGGTTCATGGTAACTAAGAAAAGTGCGAAATACGGCGTACGGCGGACAGACAGAAATTGTTGGTTTATTATTTAAAACAATAAATCGAGCATAAAAACAAAAATTTTAACCCCCCCCCCCCCCCTCAAAATTTGATGGTTTACGCTTCAAGGTATGTAGAATCCGAAAATGCAATTTAAAAAATGTCTGTCTGTCCTCCGTACGTCGTAATTAGCACTTTTCTTAGTTACCATGAATCAAAATTGATGAAATTTGGTTTGTAGGTCCCTTTTGGGGTTTATTTGGTCCTCGAAACTCGGCGTTACTGTCAGTCATCTCTAAGGGGTGAAAAATAGGGGTTGCAATTTTCATAACGCCGTAGCTCGAAAACTTTTGATAGAAGGGTATGGTTTTTTTACGTTTTTAAATTGATCTTGGACTGAAGAATTTTTCGAGACCACACGGAGCATTGTTCGACCAGCCGTTCGTTTGTACCGAAAAGCTACGTCAACATGATCGTGAATCAAACGGTATAAATCCGACCCGGATATCATCGCTAGGGAGCACCTGATTATAATCACGGATGGCTGTATGAAGTCGAGTTGGTTTTCTGTGATTTATTTCATTTGAAAAATGATGGGTCTTTTGGATTTTGTTGATAGGTACTTTTACAACTTGCAAAAACTTTGAAGTATTATTGGGTAAATTATTACACAGCGGTAAATTATTACACAACGGTTTATTATACTATCTACGCACAAGTGGTACATATACAGGTAAATTATTACACAACTTTTTATTATACTATCTACTATAGAAGAGGTACCTATGCAGCTGAATTGCTACACAACGGTTATAATTTACCTTATGCTTCATGAATAACTACAAATAATTAATGATTGAATTATTGAATCTCGCGCATTTGTATGGAAAATAAATTATGTTGACAGCTGATTTCATATTCATTCCATTTAGGCCTTGTTGCTAGGTCAGCGAAGTTGAAAACTCCTATCCCCCTACCCGCGTTTCCTTCAGCAAGTTAGAAGTCAATTGACGAAGTTTCTATCGGAGGTGTTCCGAGATCTTAATGACCCTCTCTGAATTCAGCTCAAGTTGTCACTGTTCCTGAGTGAAAACTATCGAGGTGGCCCCTGAACGCCGTGAATGGTATGTTAGTTTCCCCCATAATGTATTCATGGGCTGTTCGAGGGATCATAGAGTTGGGCTGTTCGAGGGATCATAGAGTTGACCCGTACATAAGTTATTCACTGGGATAGCGGCTTTGCTCAGGGATTATAACGGATCATGTGTCTTCCGGACATGCTCGAGCTCACATACCTGACCTGTGTTTGCAGACCATTGAAGAATGTACGCTGATTCAATTATTGCTTGATTTAATAAGACATCGGTACTCAATGGAGGTAGCAGCTAACAGACTGTTCAACCAGAATATTGCACCCTCGGTGGCTGGGTAACGGTCCTATGCCAGTTAGTAGGTGCACCAGCAACTCGTAGCTTGATGTTCATGCAACTTAGTAGATTCTCAACCTGTGGTCCATGCTTGAAGTGAAGTGAAGAAAAGTGCTAAGTACGGTGTACGGCGTATGGCGGACAGACAGGCATTTTTTAATTGCATTTTCGGATTCTACATTACCTTGAAACGTAAACCATCAAATTTTGAGGTGTGGGGGGGGGGTTAAAATTTTTTTTTTCATGCTCGATTCCAGAGGTTATTATTGAAAATAATGAACCAAAAATCGCTTGGGGTCCAAAAAATCGCACCACCCCGAAAAATCCCCCCCCCCCCCCCCCGTTAATTTCTTACGAAGAAGTTTACCTAATTCCTACCTACAGTAACTGTATGACAATGAGCCCGTAAATCATCATGTTTAAACATCATCAACCAGCTGGTTTCAACCAGCCGCACAGCAAACAACGATGAATTTTCGTGAAAAATGTCCAGGCCGCCAGGTTTCTAACTCCAAGTTGTGGTGATACTGAAGGGGCCGGGGTGTCCCTTTCTGCAAATCTTATGTCCGCTGCCCGTATTCTCAGCTCGCTACCACACAAAATAGGTAGGTATGTAAGAAGCAATATGTTGATAGCATCCTAATCTTAGATCAATCAGTCAACTTCTTCTTCTTAGATCAATCAGTCTTCACAATATTCTTGGGGCATTGTTGATGACAACATCAACTAGGTACTCTAATACAGGTAGTCAAACATGTACCTACGTAAGCTGTTCACATTCAGTAACATGATAACACGTACATGCGGTCTTTCCTGTTTTTAACTTCTAACGTCACTGACCAGGAATGTTATTACTGCAGTATAATGTTACTTACGATAAACGGATAAAATATTCCTAATTTATAGTTTGTTTCCACTGTTAACTCCTCTTTCCTTTCTGATGCAAGGAGTGCTAAAATTTATGAAGCAGATGGTGCAACAAGCATTCAGAATTTAACCGTTAAAGCACAGTGAGAAGTGAGAACGGCATTTACCGCTAAGTTTGGTAGGCGCAGCATAAAAAAGGTTGGGAACCACCGAACTAGACAAAGTCTTTTGTCAGATGAATTTATTTCTGTGATATTTGTCACCGTATGACAGCAATTCTATCTCCGCATGACACTGTAAGCCGTAGCAACGTCATAGGTAATACGCAATACCCTCCCTCGTAACAGTACCCTTCCTAGTCGTATTTTATTCAAGGATCTTTCTGAAAATATTTACATAGCTCTCACTACAATATTGGCACCAATAAATTATAATTCACCCTTTCAAGATATACCATAAGAATAATAACACCAACTTTCAAGAAACCATCCCACAGATTTCACTGAATCTTTCATGTTCCCCAAAGCAATATTTTCTGCATTCAAATGGTAATTCCAATTCACAGTGGACTCCACCGTCGATTTAATAGAGGTTTTGAACTGTAAATTCTGGCCCCCCAAACCCAACCGTCCTCGGAAAAAATATTCTCGCGGGCTTGAGGCTTATTCTGAGGCAGATTTTATCGAAGGTTTGAATCGGTACTCAGGTTTAATATTCCATACGCATTATTCGGTTATCTTACTCTCCAGTGAGTGCGCATGTTTTGTATACGTAATATACCTGGCATATATACAATCTTATGCACTGCTTTCTCCATTAAATTTCTTCTAGTTTTGTTCCTACGTCTTAAGATTCAGTATCACTCGATGGAGAACTTTTCGTTTACTAGAGGTACTTGTCTTGGTTGAGTGATGGGAGGTTTTTGTCGATACTGCAGACATCCTCTTGTTCGCCACTTCCTTCGTATCTTGAATCAAGAAAGAGTAAACGTCTATCAAATGATATATTTTTAAATAAGAAATTGGATACCTAACGGAAGGGCTCCCGATATGCGATGACGCTTATTTGTCCCGGGTTGTGTCAAGAGAGATTGATTTCCATAGGACGAGAGCTCAAAGAGGGTTTAAGCACACAGAGCTCTTCCCACGTAAATGGCACGGGCTGTGGAGCTAGCTTTACAGAGTCGATGGAAATATTTCACCATCCCAACTGGAAAAGAAAAAGTAAAAAAAGAATTTTTCTGTAGTAAGCCCTGAAGATCGTTCTCAATGCTGCCTCAGAAAGGAAAGCTTTGCGCGAAAAGAAATCCTGTAGCTGCCTCGTAACTACCCGTTGAATTTTACAAATCCATTGGAATATCTTCCTAGCTAGATTTCCCAGCTTTACATATTATCCTATTGTAATTTGGAAATACGCTGATTGAACGATTGATTACGTAGGTAGGTATTAATCGTTGGCGGAAGATTTTGATATCGAGATTCAACTGATAAACTCCCCTTCTCTCCTTCGTATTCCATTCACACAAATATATGAAAACTTTGTTATAAATCTCATTTCTTACGTTTCCTATCTTAGAAGGCTGCACCGTCAAAAATCGTTCGTCTTCCCTGTGTGTCTGTGACTAGAATGTAGCTATGTATCCGACCTTCAGAGGAAACTACTCAACGGGTTTTCATGTCTGAGCACTCAAATAACTCGTCGGTGTCCTAGTTCAACTCAAATCCCGCTTCGAGTGCTAGTGCATCACTTTGAACGATGTACAGAACGGCTAATGGAACGGCGATGGATGGAACGGCTAATTTATAAATAACTTTAAAAAAAGTCCTCAAAATCAAACCAAGGGGAGTTTCGCGAAAAGTCACAGCAAAGGTTCTTGAAGGTTTCCAGAAAGGTTTGCCATTTCTAATGTTGGGCTGTAGGCAGCATTGAGAACCTTCGCTTCCAAATCTTCGCTCCGCCTCCTTGGGACCAACAGCCAGTCTGATGTCAATAGACCTGATACGTCATTTCTTACCGCATTTTTACTTCAACCACCCTCATTCAAAAAATATTGCTTATTTTTGAAAACAGGCTTCAAACTAAAATTTTTCCGAGTTCTGAGTACTTTTTTTTCCAAGAACAATTTTTGACGAAAATTTCCCAATCGGGAGACAGAAAGTAACCATGTTGTGGTCGAGAGGGTTTTTAAGTGATGTGCATCACTGTGAAAATGATGATGATGGTTGTCCTTGCGAGGTAATATATTTCTCATAGCATTATTAGCCGGAGGGACCCTATTGTTGGAGACGGAGAAAAGAAAGCCTGGGGAGTAGGAAGCTCTTCATGAGAAAGGACTTTACATTGGCGTCGAACTGGCGAAAAACGCTCGGAGGAATTCTGAGTAGGGCGGAGAGATTATTTCGCCTTTAAGCAAATTCAAGGCGGAACGGAGTTGAATACCAGTACCGCGAAAATGAGCGGTAGAAGGGGCAAACAATCCACGTTAAGGGCAAACGATGGAGACTTACGCTCATTAAGAAAGGAAATGAGTTTGTTGGATTGTCGAAGACGGTTTCATTTCCCTCAATACAAGACGACGGCAGGTCGCTAATTCGCTATGAGAAAATACCATCTGAAAATCTCTTCATTTGTTGCCTATACCTAACAGCTGATGATGAATCACTGGAGTGTTGCAGAGAAATGCCTCCGCTCAAGGGCTCTCAACGTAGGCAGCTCTTGTATTTCATTTGAAAGGGTAATAGATTAATTCCTTTCCCTTGGATTCCCATGTGAAACAAGTGCATGGGTTTTGAGTTCAACTGGCGGTGAACACAATATACCTCATAAGTCACCTATATTATTTATTTCACTGAGTGCCCTCCATAACAGTCACTACCATACAGCCCCGTCAAACACCATAAAACTAAGAAATAATTTAAAACAAATCTCGCGTTATAAACGGACACGATTTCCATTGCTGTATCATGTTTTGCTGTACAAATTTGATAGATTCCTTCTATATTTTGTGTATATTATGCGCCAACCCGAAGTGATTTTGAGGCCGAGCCATATGTTATGCAGGGTCTCCCATAATAAATACTCTTCCCTTGCCATAAGGTGTTTTTAAGGTTTTTCTAAGCTTAAAATGAAAATTTGTTCGCCCTCCAAGTCAATGAATTGGAGATCAAAGCAGTCCGTTATATTACTAGCTGAAGAATTCTTAGCCGCCCTCCCTCTTATTCAGCGCTCATTTAATAGAGTCGTTATTATATTCAATGGAGCTTGATGAGGCCTGAAATCTTTTCAGGTAAGAAAACGTCTCAATCTGTATTTGATTAGACCTGAGCTGAGTTTGTTCCTTGAGTACCTGTGTAATATAAGTCTTGATTCCAATTTTAGATAAAAAAGATGCAAACACCTCCTCAGCCAGAATTAAACTAGGAAGGCTTAAATAATAATATAATATGTACTTACTTGGACTTGAAATGCTGTTACTTGTAGCTTGTGATGTGTTTAACAAACCTGTTTCAAACAGTCGTAGGAGCTTTGATCGGAGACTAGAAATTTGGGTTGAGTAAAACTCTGATTTTAAAGTCAAGTTTCCGCGGCCTGGAAAAATAATCTCTGTTCTTAATTCGGGGTACCTACCTACGTACCTAGTAAAATATGAGGGGGGGGGGGGGGGTAGACCTCTTCTGACTAATCATTCGAATAGAATTTCAATAAAATGATCATTATAACCAGACGAATACAGATCCTTCAAGTAATTACAACGAACTGGTTCGTATTACGCCTTAAAGTTTATGTAGTGCGCGCGTGTGATGAAAAGGCATTTTCCCGACTTTTGAGCAAGTGTGGCCTTGTACATCAACATAAATGCATGGCAACTGGTTCAGTTGTTGGTGTCCTCCATTTCTTTCCGAGGAATAGATAGTTAAAACGGCCCCAATAGCTTCAGTCCTTTACTCGAAGGCTTCTAAGTTGTGCGCCAACATCCCCGAATACACGCACCCCAGTGTATCGTTGTCACGATTTTGTGAACCGCGTTAATTGTCTCATTCAAAAACATCCGGCAGTCACAACAGGATTACACAAGGATCTGTTCATGATTAGCATTTGAAAAGGGATCAGGCTATACAGGAGAACCCTTTGTCAGAGTGTACGTGTAGCAGTTATGGGTATCGCATGCTTTACACAAGCTTGAAAACATAGGTAGGTGTACCTAGGTTAAGATAACTTAGTGATCGATTCTTTTTTTTACCCTGATGACAAGATGTAATAAAACTGTTAAAGCGTAAAATTATTACAATAGCTAACCTGATGATAAAAACCTCCTGAAACTATATATTATTTTCTGCCAATGAAATATAATGTGATTTGGTTTCCCTTTATAAAATTAATAAGTAATTTATCGATACTAAAATCTATCGATTACCGAATTTTCGGAACATGCTGATCGCCCAATCGCCAGCGCAAATCGTCACCAGGAGTCAATCCTTGGCAGACCAATATTATTGTCATCGGCACCCTTCTTCACTATCATTCAATGAATCTTGTCTAATTTTCCTACCCGCTTTATCCTCATCCCTGGTTCGCTTATCAGTTTACGTAAATTTTCGAACAACCTTCGGCTAAAACAAGGGCTCCGATATTATTTGATGACATCAATTCATTAGGAGGGTACGTATCTGGATGGAAACAAGCTCTGCCCAACTCTCCAGTTCAGCCTAACCTACCTTATCCTAATTTTGAAACAAATCATCTCCCGCATTTCGTAACTGAGGGTAATAATGTTGTTTTAATCGGCTTATGTTCCCTCGAAATCGGATTAATCCATTACGGTACACCACGCCACAGAATACATACATCCGTGCAAATTGTTACTTTGTATAAGTAAAGCTCTTGAGTACGATTTAGGTTCATTATATCTTTCGTAGCTTTTTAAATGGGACTCATTGAATGTTAAAGCTCATCAATAAATAAATAAAATGGGTAGGTATGCAGTAGACATGTGCAAGATTTACTACTGTTAATTATTAGAAAACTAGAGTTGGTTGCTGGTGGGAAGCACAAAATCGACACAGTGTAATTAAATATCAAGTCCAGTAATAATAATAATAATACCTTAGGAGGCACGATATGAGTCGGAAAGAGGAGAGTTCAAGTCTAAGAGATTGGTAGGACTGGAAAGGGAGGTGTTGACCAAGTTGATCATGGGGCAGTTGTCTAGCTACATTTCAAAAATGTTCAACATTTGAACAAATATATCTTACGGATATATAAAAAGAGGGCAACAAATTTGTTGTTGTTTCCAAACCAACTAATGCAACCAACGACTAGGTATAATTTTACTAGGTAAGTTACTAGGTATAATGACTAGGTAATTTTCCAACAACCAACACTACCTTCATCCCTTAGTTTTTAAACATCGGGCAAAAATGTGCACACATTGGACCAACTCGTTCAAGTGTAGCAGCAAGGTACAGGGTCATTTTTCAGTTGTGTTCGAACTTCCAACATATTATTTATACGTTTTTGGATTAGTGGGAAAAACTTTTCCCACGTCCTGTGCAGATTTACTTATACATCCTATTCATTCAGTGTCAGGTCAGGGAAGCAGAAAAATGGGAATGTCTGAGGTGGCCGAGATCTCTACCCTCACACACAGTTAAAAGCTCCAGATCTTGACCCTTGTTCACAAAATCCTGGAAACGAGAATCCGACGGCTACAGCCAATTTAGAAAAATTCTGAAAACGGATTTGTATTCTCCAGAGTCCAGCGCAAGTGTCTATTAAGCCACTTTTTGAAAATGTTCAAAATTTGAACCACATTTTGTTGGAACAGTGAGCAAAAAAATTTTGCACAATTTTTGAACCAATCACCCAGAATTCTACGTGAATATTGATGAGAAATGCGGTTTTCGAATTGAAATATCTCGCTATATTCTCAAATGAGAAGTAGAATAAAATTGATTCATTTTGGTGCTGCCACGTGGTGGAGGATTTTGCAACTAAACTCGTTGCATTTAGCCTTAAGGTGTGCATACGAATCTTTGGTGGATGAGGAGAGTGCAGAGCAATACATTATTGAATAAGAGAAACTGGTAGGTAACTGATTTTGACTTGAGATCCTTTTTACGGTGCTATAATCGTGTTGCCAACAATAACGTCAAGTGTCGGGTCCAGGGCAAACAATCCATAGAAGAGTTGACCGTGGGTGCGGGAGTTGTTGATTGTGGTGGTGGCTGAGGCCGTCAGTTCGAACTGTCCCAAGCACGGGCTGTGAAGCTATGCGAAGGCTTGAGCGAAATGATCGTAACAATTCCGAAGCTCCTGGTAAAATAGCTGATCACGTCAACAAAGCAGTTGGAAGTAAAGCCCTACGGCTGTTTGCTCAACTACCTACTATTTGGCTACAGCCCTGGAGTTCTATCCACCTGACGCTCGTGATAAATTAATAAATCAAATTCTTCAGATTTTCAAAAAAACTTATGGCAATTGCAGTGCCATCGAGTATCAGTTTCTCAGTATTCTAGCCATATCTTCGCAAGTTTTTGAAACTGTATCATTTGGCATATGAATCTGTCAGTGTCTGTCCTACCTACCTACCTAATGTTACCATATCGCACGGATCAAGAACCCCATTTTTTCACTCTATATTTACAGACATACTTGAAAAGTAATCCTTGCTTTTGTTTGAAGCATAAATACACTAGGCGAAGTTTATCAAAACCTCCGTGACGTAGGTATTTCAGAATGCACATCATAGCTCTGTATTCACGAAACCTGTTTCAGCTCAGTTGAGGAATATCCCTCCGGTGATGATCGCTGGGTAAACATTCTTGATAGCTCTGTGGATTGAGCTACTTACATTGGATGTTGTACCCTCGCTCCTCCCACCCTGTATCATTGTTTCATTTGAAGTATTCAACCTCAAAGAAGCAGAAGTTATAGGTAGGAACCCATTGCATTCGACCAAATCTTGAGTTCCCAATTCCCAATTTTCCCCAATTCTATTAAAGCCCAATGAGTTCCCAATCTTATTAAATTTTACCTCATCCACCTATCGATTGTCCGCAGTAACTGGGCTTGGGACTTGCTCGTCTAATAGTTAGTGTTCAGGAACATTTGAATACCATTCAACGATTTCCACCACTCTCGATATTCAGTGCATTGATGGGTTATTTTTAATAATGCGACGAACTTAAAATCATATTTAACGTTTAATTTAATCAGGGATAAAAAGAAACAGACCAGTACTGAATCCTCCCAGTCAGTACCACTCCCCAAGCCCTATCGATTCTCAACGATTTTCCTGAAGTAGATACATCCGTCACAGTTACTAACGATTAAAAATTAATGTGGATTTGAACTGACTTCAAAAAACGCTGCAAATCCCTGCACAACGGTTTATTATTTTGTATAGAATACCCTTCTGTTACAGATCGCAGCTCTATGTATAGATAACCCGTCTATATAATATGATATGTACTATTCTATACATATTATGTAGATCGCAGACCCTCCGTAGGTTAGTACCTAACCCCGTACTCGTTCCTAGGTACCTACCTAAATCACGAGTTAAATGTTGCTAAAATAATTCTGCCGATGACAAACAGTACCTAACAAAAAGAAACACACATAATGAAGTTCTGAAAAGAAATTGTTGATGAGGAGTGAAAAAAGTTGCAAAAGTACCTACCAACAAACTCCAGCCCCTTCTACGTAGATGGTATAATGAACCGTTGTGTAATAATTTACCGTTGAGTAATGATTTACCGTAGTAATAATTTACCCATCAATAATACTTCAACGTTTGTTCAAGTTTCACTACCTACCAACAAACTCCAAAAGAGCCATCATTTTTCAAATTAAATAATATCACAGAACAACCAACTCGACTTCATACTCCGCCAATATAATCATGTGATCCCTACCAATGATTTTATCTCCACCAAATTTCCTATTGTGGGCGCGTCTCTGGTTACGAGATTTGGTTTGAATTGTATACAATTTCATTCACACTGGAGTCGAAAATGCCTGTCGGTGCAAACTTCGGGGCCTTACTGTGAACGAACGGCTGGACGTACGATGCTCCGGATGGTCTTAAAAGACTCGCAAGTTCAAGAACTATTTAAAACCGTAAAAATATTTACGTAAAAAAAAGGTATAGGCGTTTTGAAAATTTCAACCCCTATTTTGAACCCCTTAGAGATGACTCACAGTAACGTCGAGCTTCGAGGACCAACTAGACGCCGAACGGAACCTATAACCCGAATTTCATCAATTTTTTTTCATGGTAACTAAGAAAAGTGGCCCGTACGGCGTACGGCGGACAGACAGAAATATTTTTATTGCAGTTTTGGATTCTACATACCTTGAAACGTAAACTATTAAATTTTGAGGGGGGGTAAGAATTTTTTTTTTCATGCTCGATTCCAATGGTTCATTATTGAAAATAATAAACCAAAAGGAGGAGGTTTTCAATTCGACCTGCTTATACGTTTTTGTTTCTTCATGCTTGTACATTACCGATTTAGATGTCTCTTTTTACAAATGAAAGAGGATCATCCCCCGGGGGGTCCCATACTAGTTTTGTAAGTGAAAAAAAAAAAAAAGTACTACTGGGCCTGTACTAGGCTAGTTTTACTCTTCGATTTATGGTGCTTTGACAGATTTCTAGTGCCACGATGTGACGGCAGAAAATAGTCTGCCAAATACTGTGGATGCCCTAGTAATGATGGTATCAGTAGTTGATAGCATGAGGAAGGTATATTACCAGAAATATAGCACTAAAAAGCAAAAATAAAATAAAAATTCTAATAAAAACCCGACTTAAAAAAAGCTGTATAAAACTACAAAGCAAAAAATAATTTTTATGCTGAACAAACGTACATAGGTAATAATTTATTCAAAGTCAATACAACAAAAATTTTAATGTATTGGCTTTGAATAAATCAAGTACGTTTGTTCAGCATAAAAATTATTCTTTATTTTTTAGTTTTATACAGTTTTTTTTAAAGTCGGTTTCATTGTTGAACTTTTTATTAATTTAGTAGGTACCTTTTTGATTGTCACTGTTTTATTGTTGGCGTGCGCCTGATGTTGCACCCCCAAGGAGGGCGAAAAGCTTAGTGTAGTCAAACAGTAAAATATTGATAGCCAAAAAGGTATTAATTTAAAAAAAACCACATTATAATATGTGTGATTATCACAAAAAGGTAAGCGAAACCCTTTCTGTTTCAGTAACGATTGAGGTAAGTTCTTTTTTATGCGAGGCCAGTGCGTTTGATTCAAACTTGTGTGTGTATTTCAACAAGTATTTTCGTTTCTGGCCATAAAAAAATTGACTGGTTAGTATTCATTCAAAATTATGAACTTGTTCCCTTCACACTCTGTACCTCTCTGCGGCGCGGCGTACTGCAGAGTCAGTTTTAGTCCGATTATTTTTTATGCGAAAATATTTTTGGCCACTGCAATATCAGTCATAATCTTATAGGTTTCATTTTTTGAAGTTTTCATCAATTTTTAAATTGTTTGGTAAGCCAATATGGCGGTTTGCGAATTCATCCGTTCTTTTGTTATTTCAAATGTTTTGGCGGAAAATTAATACATTAAATTAAATTAAATTAGACGTGAATGACCATTGAAAGAACTGTTCGCAAAAGCAAAACGGATCGTAGATAGGATGAGGAAGGATTATTCCATTCTCCTTCGTCATACTCTCTATCTAGATTATTAAATACCTACACAAAACCAAGATATATACGCCTTTTCTGGACGTTGAAGGTTGATGAGTCGTCCATTCGTATTTATATAAATTTTTATTATAGAAAACGAGGTGGCTCTTGTATAGGTAGGTGTGATCATTAGTTTTAAGTGCAGGACCCTCCAGAAGGCACTTGACAAGGGTCAGATGGATGTATTAAAAAACCGCTTTCGTCCTGCGGTACTCTTTACCTTCAGTCATACCCGGTTTTATTCTGTGGTGAAAAGCTGCAATTATGAAGTTTGCCCCCGTCATTGCAAAGCTATGCTGGGAAGGTCCTTGTCGTATGCTAAACAGCCCTACGGCCCTTCATCCCTTTCAGTGTCCTCCCTTTCATCTTCACGGTTTTGGAGGTTGTCTCCGAGGTTAATGCGTATCCAATGAGCTGCTGTTCCCAACTGTAGGTAGGTGAGCTCTTCGAAGTGACTTCATTATGTATGATAAAGATACCATGTGAATAGGTAGGGATAAGTGCTCTAAGTTGGTGCACTTTTTTTAAAAGGCTTTTTGGAAGGCCCAATTCGATTCCCAAACCAAAATTACGTCTCATATAATATGTCTCATGCCCTATCAGAATCTCTAGTTCAAGTGCCAAAAAATTCCTGTAGAATGCAAACATAAAACATAATTATTCCTAAAAATGTCATCTTCCACTTCCCAAATCAAGTTGCCTAATACGACCCATTAGGGGTTATTCCATCCTTTTCGTATTTTTCATCTCTTTCTTATTTGCCATTTATAGAAACGAACCAAGCATTAACATCGGAAACCAAATGATGAATAGATTCCAGCATCCTGAAAAATCAATCTCTTGAAACCTTCAGGTCAAGAGGTTCGTCATATCTTAAAAGTCTTAGCACGTGTTAACTGTCGGTTCACGTTCGGGGGATTATTGTCCGCCGCACGATAGAGCTCTTTTTTTATTTTACTGACTTCTAATTTTTCTGGTACGTGACACGTGATAAGAGGCGTCCCTAGGGGAAATGGGGGGGTAGGGGGTCCAGAGTCGCTAAAGAAATATGGTAGGCCACTCCGCAGACTCTGAAAAGCGTTCATTTTTATTGTAGGGTTGCATGTAGTAGTTACACGACATGCGAGTATTGGTCAGAGACTTCCCCTCCTCCATCCGCAAGCTGGGGTACGATTTATCGACCTATCTCTTCAGGAAATATACTGGCGTGTAAAACCACATCTGACATCTCCACACCCTCGTTGACTATCTTGATCAATACAGTGCATGCCTACTCATCAAAAGTTGAATGTCATTTCGAAGTGACAGTGTACGGGAGTGGTGAATCGCAGTTTTTTTCTACTCAAAATGTGCCTTTAGTCACTGTCAGGTAGTAGGTACTTACCAACGGTAATGTATAGGGACACACTTTCGCAAGGGTAGTTATCTATTACGTCCATCCATCCAGCCTTTCCCTGCTCTAGAAGCTCTTGAACTATCAACTCCTGTTTTCCGGTTCCACAAGGTTTCTTCTTTACTGCTTGAATAAAATCATGAAACAATCGGCAACACAGTGTTATCCGCAGGGAATTGAGTTGTGGCCCCACTCTAAATATTGTTGCTCGTTGCTAACGTCGAGTTGTTTTCCATCGAATGGCATGTGTTAATAAACCAGTTCAGTTTTGATGTTTGAAAGATTCACGCCTTATTAATTCAGAACAATTGTTGCGGACATCGATTTAATTACTTTATCGAGTCCTCAACAAAGTGGTGACCCCGACGTGATCTAACTTCTGATTATTATCAACTTCGTGGAGATGGACGGAGGAAACCCTGACCTGACCACCCAGGACAGGGAGAAGATGCCCCAGCTCCAGCAACCCTAGTTTGGCCCCTAGTGGGCACCTGTACATTCGGTTACCAGCTTCTATAATAAATTAGGTACCTGAGTACCTACATAATAGATCTTGAAAACTGTTGTACGAGTATAAGCAAAATTATGTAGGTATGTCTGAGACTCTGAGTACAAATACTAGGTACCTCTATAATAGTCCGCATCCCAAGTTATGTTCTATAGGACATGCGTACCACTACCCAAATTCACGTCCACTTTGAGGGTGAATTTACGTTATCTTAGAAACCTAAATCAAGTTTCCTTAAGAAACTAATGGAATATATCCATGAATCCGAGTTAGGTATTGAAAAAAAAAAAAATAGTGTCAGTCCGTTAGACAACCCGACAGATCGCTTTATCGGTTTAAATAAAGTTGTTTCTCTCTTAAATATTCCTGGCTATTGTCACTCCAGATATCTACATAATAACTACAAATGTTGGATCATATTAATTCACTGAACAATTAATATTGGCCGATCAAAGTTGACTTGACTCAATATCTTTAATGCAGACAGTTCAAATTTGGTGCTGTCCCGCAAAAGTTTTTGAAGTTCTCGTACACTTCTACTTACTGAATTCCCTCAAATGTTGGGTTCAAGATGGCTATTCACCAGCTTTGTTTCATATGAAGAAGCTGAGTGAAAAGTGGTCGGTACTGATAGAATGTTGACCGAGTACAAAGAAGTAGGACGTGCCGACCGAGTCTCTTTTGGCCTGAAATCATAGAGATATCAATCTTATTGACTGA
The DNA here is from genome assembly GCA_954871275.1 of Leptopterna dolabrata. Taxonomy (NCBI): domain Eukaryota; kingdom Metazoa; phylum Arthropoda; class Insecta; order Hemiptera; family Miridae; genus Leptopterna; species Leptopterna dolabrata. The sequence goes on from OX940976.1 coordinate 11,391,765, forward strand.
AGCTGTTCATTGTATTACACACTCAATACCCAGAAAGCCCAGAAGAATACGTGGAGGCCAGAAGTAGGTATATTTATGTGGATTTCTTATTAACCTTAATAAGTAATATAAAACTTGATGTTCGTTATGGTCAGGAAATCATGGTCACAATGTAGCCTACTCACTGACACTACTTGTGGTGTAGGTGCCTGCCTGTACTCCGGCTTTATCACTACCTAACTCTGCATTGCTGTGGATCTGGATTAGATTTGGATGAGATCATATTGTCGAAAGATATGACGTTTAGCGACGTTTACTGTTCGGTGGGAGAGCAGAGCAGGGAACAGAGTGGTGGTGTAAGTGGTTTTCAACATCACACAAGGGTGCTTGATCGGTGCTGAGTAACCAATACAGGTTCTAATCACGGTTGCCTACCACCTTCTCGCAAAGATAACCTGTTATACGGCAGTGTTTCCCTTCATACTGATCACCGTTTGTAGTTATGCTTGCATGCGAGCGTAGAGCGTATATAAATGTAATAACGTGAGTCAATTTTAGCACAATTTGTGCCACACCACACACCAAAAAACTACGATCAATACGAGACAGCTGTCCTCTACTATGAATTTGAAGTTTTGGCGTTTGAGTCTTCCCACCCAGAAGCGTAACCTTTGATAATGTTTTAACATCCGTTTAACATAATTTATAACATCTTTTCTTGATGGTATTTTTTTCCCGGGCCAAACTTGAATCCTTTATAGTCCTTTATAATAAGGCTAGTCATATAGCGCCCTGGAAAAACCAATCGATGCAGAAGATCGGAATCTACTTAAATACATCAACGAATAATCTATATAATATGCCCTTAATAGATGTTTCAGAACTGCATTTTTTGAATTGTTCAACCTTATCCTACTCCGCTCCTATTGATTGTGGGTTATATGAAAAATGACTCTAATTCGGCTGTTATTAGTGACCATAAAAATATAGCTAAGAACCGAGAATGGTGATTACACCAAATGTACTTATCCCCCCCCCGTGTATGTTGATGTTTCCCACTATTCTCGTGCATTCCCCATAAATTTAATTACCTTGGAAATTAAATTATCAGTATTCTATATGTATAGCTCAGTGGTCTGTATACGAGGGATCCAACTTCAGTCCTTTCAGAAATGCATGGAATGGATATTGATCAAATTATTACCATTCCTAGCACCTTTGTATTGTTGAAGCCATGTTGAAACTGACCTTCCCATTTCTGGCGTCAATCCTTCCAGGAATGTATACCCAGCTTAAATTTATTATTATGCTCGCACACCTCTGACTTTGTCCTATAATATGGTGGTGGTTACTTGTGAAATTGAGCTGCAAGAACCTCCACTCAGAACATGTGTATTAATTCCAGCTTCAGGCGAACTTATCGCACTTTATGGTCGTCAAAATTTTGACGACCAAGTACCAGTTTTAATTTTTGAATACCCCACCACGAAAGACGACTGTGAAATGTTATATCTGAAAAATATTCTCCTGTAATCTAACATGCCGACAGAATCTTGTTGAATAAGGATTTACGATTAAATATCCGGTGTCCTCTGCCCTTATGGTATCAGATAAGATAATATTTGTGGAAGTAGAATATGGTTTGAAATGGCGGTGAATGTACTTTCTCGAGACTAAAATAATCACATCAATCCATCCTCTCATTTGATTTGAACATTGATCGTTGGCTTAATAATTAATGGTATTTTATGAGTTTGACGGATAATAAGTAGAACTGGGACGATGTCACAGACTACATCATCTCAGTTCGCAACACAAAGGAAGCTCAAAGAGAATGGGAAGGTGGGGATTGGCATAAAAAGTGCAAGCAACACCTGCGCAGCCCAGAAAAGGCCAATGAAGTTGCTGTCCCGATGTACGAAAAGGGCGTTGTCAGTCACAAAAAGAAGAAAGAGTATGACGGTGTTTCGGTCGGTACCTATGCCGTAGGTACTGTTATACGGAGACCACGACACGAAGAGTGAGGAGATTGCACTGAGCCGCACTTCACTGTCAGCCTGTAACTGGATCTCATCTAGCTCTTAAACAAAAATGATGAGTTTAATAATTGTTATTACTACATATTGTGCGCATGTGGCATATACGTATGGTGACCATATTTTCTGACTTGAAAAGAAGGACCACTGGAACAAACTGTAGATCTATGAGAACGTTGTAAATACCATTCCAAGGTGTTTCTTATTCTACATGTAGGTTTAAACAGATGGTGGTTTGTGAACATTATATGTTAGGTATCGAAAAAAGATATTCATTGCACGAACCCATATGACAGGTATTTTCGTAGATTAAAAAAGAGATCGTAATCCAGGAGCTCGATTTGAGGTACACCTAATAGATATTATTTAAAGAACGCAAATAATACAACTTGACTTAGGAAAAAAAATCAAATACCCATTGTTGTGAATGGATTGTCCGGGTCAGCACTGTGGTGAATGGCTTGTAAGCCTGGGATAGGCGAGGGTATGAGGAAGTGGGGGATGTGCTCCGAAGGTTACCACCACACGGGTTATACCCGAAGGCTTCACCAGGCAGGTTACACCACTCTGTGAGATCTTTAGTGAAGGAGGTGCTCGGAAGGTTCCACCACGCCAGTTATACCATAAAGGCCTCACTAGGCAGGTTCACCACTCACGAGGTCTTTTCGAGGGAAGGAAGGTACGGAGAGAGAGACAAGTCCTCGACTTAGAGGAGTGCGTAGAATGAAGAAATCTGGTCAGGAGCACAGGTTATATAGGGCTTGTTCCACAGCCATTAGAGACTGGTGGGGAGAGCTAGCCGTTGGAGGCCTCCTGTCTCACGTAGACCATTTCCTTTCACTTGGTTTATTGAGTACAATCTGAACATAACAGAGCTGAGTGGTATAGGTGGGTACCACGACAGCCATCTTTAACCATGAACAATCCAAATCTAAATCAAGACAAAACTTTTTACTAGGTACTCATTATCACCTGCTCAGCATAATAAATGTTAAGCTTATCTACCTACCTATTTCGGGATCTAGCAGTAATGTTAGCTACTGGTTGGAAGTTACCTTTCTATTCGCTATCTAAAGGGACGTTTTCATGTCAGAATGGTCGTTTGGAAGTACCGTTTCAGAAAGAAGTACCTTTAGGCGTCCTTCCAAGGAATCAGAAGGACAGCAGAACCACAGGTTGAAAAGTACACCAACCCACAGGTCTTTCTCAAATAAGAACATCTCATTCTATAAATACGTGCCACTATTTGGAGTAAAGGCCTAAATGGAGATAAACACATATTATATTTTCTATTATTATGTTATGATTTGCTTACTTTTTTTGCATTATCAGTTTTGTTTCTATTTTCCTTTACCAGCTGAGAGTATTCTGTGCTACCAGTGCAACAGCATAGACCTGACAGAGCCGTTTCAGTGTCGGGAGAATATGCCGGATGACAACGACCTAGTCCCTCTTCCGTGCGACGAAGTCTACAACGCACGATTCTGTATCAAGCACACAGGCCGATTCGAAGGCAAGACTTGTATCAGTTGATCTCATAGGGGGTGATGGATGGTGAAGAGATGACTTTCTCTGCTAAAACAACGCTAACACTACTAACTTTCTAGTATGCAGCTTAGTTCTGTGTATGCATGGGCACTAAGGGCTCGGCCGGAGTGTAAACCGTGGTGTTGGTGTCGCGTTTTCAGATAACGTTCATGAGGTTGACGCACCAGTCGTAAGTTTTGTAAATAACTGTATCATTTTTGCATCTTCCAAATGCATTTCCAACTATGGCACTGCGTTTTAATCGACAACTGCTTCAACCTAACCTACATTCATGATTTCAGACTGGTGGAAAATCGTAACAGGTAGGTCTGTTATACGGTGTGTAACATGAGTGATGCAAAACCTCTCTCCGACGTGTTCTACATCTAATTTCCGACCAAAAGTGTCCTATAAGTAACTTTTTTTTTACTCCGCTTAAAAACCCCACTTTTTCACTTTTAAGATTTTTTTCGAGTTTCCGACCTTGTCTCGCTGAAGCAGCTATAATTTCCTTAATTTAAAGAGTAAATTCAAATTTTAAGATACCGTTTGAAAGAGCGTTAAATTTCCTGTCTCTCTAATGCATAACAAATTTAGGAGGATTTGAGGAGTGAAAATGGAGTTTGAAAAGTGAATTTTGTCAAAAACTTAAAATCGTCTGTTTTTTCAAACGCTTGATGATCCTATTAATTCTTGTAGCAGAATGGTGAAGGTAAGCTTAAAATGCGGCAAAACGTCAGCTTTCCAACGGACTAATCAAAATGTTTTTTGGAATTGATTTCAAGAGAGAAAATGAGGTTTGAATACGAAAAAACGTCTTGTTTCCGGCTAAATCGTGGGTTTTTCATGAAAAATGTACCTTTTGTGAAGTAGTGAGTTTTGAGTCAACTATGGGGTAATTTTCAAATCGAATGGTGACACCCTCACATCATCTCCCATTAAGTATTTGGTCGTTATTTTCATTTTAGTCCAAGGGTGTTGGTATTACAAAGAATGTAACTATGGAAGTTAAGCGGGACTCTGCTCAATCCTTTATTTGCTCAATATGCCCTCCATTTTGGCGAATACAGAGACCAGTTCGTTTGTGAACGGCGTCGACAGCATTTCGGAGCTGTCCGGGGTTCCGACGTATTTCGTCTCCACACTCGAGAATTCTTTGAATCAAGTGCGGTCTCGTCTAAATCATGTCTACGTACGCGCTTGTGGTATAACGGACCATGATAAACGAATAAATCATGACACGAAAAAAGAAAATACGGCGAGAAGAAAGAGAGTGAAATAGATCGATAAGAATTTCATGTAATTCATGTGTGCTTTATATAGACTGCAAAGTCTCATGCACAATAAAGATTATTATTATTATTATTATAGAAAGGGAATGTCGAAGGAATCAGCAATGTTGAATAAAGGGTCCATAGGTGGCAGCGAAAAAGACAAGAACTCATCCCGATCATTCGTAGAGGTGCGCAAACAACATTCGTCTCACGGATATTTCAATCATCTTCGCTTAACTTCCATAGTTCCATTCTTAGTAATGCCAACACCCTTGGACTAAAATGAAAATAACGACCAAATACTTACTTGGAGATGATGTGAGGGTGTCACCATTCGATTTGAAAATCACCCCATAGTTGACTCAAAACTCACTACTTCACAAAAGGTACATGCATTTTTCATGAAAAACCCAAAATTTAGCCGGATTTTTTCGTGTTCAAACCTCATTTTCTCTCTTGAAATCAATTCCAAAAAACGTTTTCATTAGTCCGTTGGAAAGCTGACGTTTTGCCGCATTTTTAAGCTTACCTTCACCATTCTGCTACAAGAATTAATAGGATCACCAAGCAATTGAAAAAACATGCGATTTTAAGATTTTGACAAAATTCACTTTTCAAACTCCATTTTCACTCCTCAAATCCTCCTAAAAAAATTTGTTATGCATTAGAGATATAGGAAATTTAACGCTCTTTCAAACGGTATCTTCAAATTTGAATTTACCCTTTAAATTAAGGAAATTATAGCTGCTTTAGTGAGATGAGGTCAGAAACTCGAGAAAAAAATCGTAAAAGTGAAAAAAGTGGGGTTTTAAGCGGAATTTAAAAAAAATGTTATAGGACACTTGGTCGGAAATTAGATGTAGAACACGTGGGAGAGAGGTTTTGCATCACTCATGTTACACCCTGTATAGGTAGGTAGACCTACCTACATAATATATAACAAAGGTTCAGTTATGCAAGCGACTTTCATTTTGTTATTTACTTATTCACCTGATATTCGTTATCCCTATTGTTGGATTCTATCTTCTCTTATTACCGAATATCTAGCCACTACAATCGTATTTCGAGGTAAAATAAAGTTGAGGTCTGTGAATGATTAATTGGACAAAATGAGGAACGGACTTGCAATTTTTTTATTTTTTTTCGTTCCTTCAAATTTGAGGTCTAACGGAGAGCTTTCCAAATGCTAGGTATATGATGGGTGGAAAGGGGGAAGGAAAAAGCGTGGGACCTCATCTGGTAATGTATTGCCCTCTAGCTCCCGCACGTGGGAACTAGTGATAGAGAGAGAGAGAGATAAATACCAGATGACGTCACGCGTATTTCCTTTAGCTTGTTCCCGTCAAACTACTCGGATTTCGGAGCTGAAAATTGGGATAGATACCTGGGGAAGAGGGTGCTGAATCCGATTCTGAGGTCAAAAGCTTATTAACAAATCTCTACCTACCGAAATATAATCATTCTCGTTGTTCATAGCCGTCTTACCCTACAAATAATTGTGTCACACTCATGCAGGGATACGAAAACGTTTTCCTGGAATCATGCCTCACTAATACCTCATGTACTGATATTCCATATTAATTTTTTGTAACTTGTATACGCATGGGATCTTAGCTCAAACCTACTAACTAACATGTCTTACAAACATTTCTGCATGCTGCTCAAGTGGAGGCGATATTGTGTTACCAATGCACAGCTCCGAACAACACGGACTGCTCAGATCTGCTCATTCACGACAAAGACGGCAGTTCCGTCCATCTCAAAAGTTGCGATCACATTTTCGAAGCGAGATTTTGCATCAAAGCGACAGGGAATAATAACGGTAGGTATGTGTCCAGGTCTAGACGCACGGTCACTGGAGATTCAAAAGAGTTCGTTCATATTAATTTATCACCACTTAACTTCTATGTTCTTATGATGACTGACAAGGTCTTATTATGTCAAACCCACTGGATAACAACCAGTGTCAAATAGAGAATGTTCAGAAATTGCAATCGGTGGCACCGAAATTAATTTAAGAAATGAAAACCACCTGCCTTTTGGAACAAAATGGCCAACTGATAATATCAATAAAATTAAAATTTGAATGGACAAATGAATGATTTGACATCACTGCCCGATTCTCATCAGACTTTAAATTGCTATATCGGTCGTCTACCACCTCGATGTGGCGAACTGTGGCAAAACTGCTGAAAATAGGTGCTTTAAAACAACATAATTATATTTTTAAAAAAACCACAGTCATGCAGCATGGCTATAAGAGCGAATTTTCGAAGTTTTCGGCATCTTCCTCCTCCGCCTAAAATTTTCTGAAAATTAATTTTCGGCCAATGTTTTCCCAACTTGATACAAAATTAAAACAGGAGTAGTTTTACGCAAAGTAAAATTTGGGGTGGAAGGAGGGGGAGGGGGAAATCAAAAATGTTTTGAATACCAGAAGAGTAGGTACTGGGTACGTAACAAATTTTTTGTTCCATTTTTTGCCGAGTAACACCTCAGTTTGTAGATTTTCCAACGCTGAACACGATGGTGAAGTCAGAATTGCGATATCCCATTCCGTTATCAGATTAGAGCAGACGAACCAGGAAGAACATCTCAAGAAATAACCACGTTCCTTCATCTTCAAAGTGCTCCAGTTTGAGAATGGAATGAGATATCGCAATTCTGATTTCACCATCGTGTTCAGCGTGCAAAAACCTTTAAAATGAGGTGTCACTTGTCAGACTTTTTCATTTTGGGAATTTATGGGTAATTTTCCCCCCCTAAAACTCCCCAAAACTCCCCCTTAGGGTGACCCGATTCTGCCCATCTTCGAACTTAGTCTGTCGATTGCCAAGACAGATTTTTCGTGCAAATTTGAACTTTTTATCTCAATTCTTTCGAGAGTTATCGTCTGGAATGACACATACATATATAAATATATAAATATATATATAAATATATATATATAAATATATATATATAAATATATATATATATATATACATATAATTTTTGGTGTCTTTCGGCAGGGAATTCAGGATAGTCTGAAACGGATTTTGGTATAAAAATCTTTCGGAAATTCGAGTTTTAAAAATTTTGGACCGAGAACAATATCTTCCTTTTCTTCGAAAATTCGCTAAAAGATGGAACTTATATAAAAAAAATATGACGCCATATGAAACATACCTGCCTAGTGTGCCTGACTGATGAACTCCTAAATTCTGAATGTTGGACCAAAATTAACTAGCGATTGATAAAGTTTCAAAGGCAGGTATTTATTGCGTCCTGCGTATCAATACAAATCCGTAACAGCCAGTCGTCTAGTCGAAAGAGGCAAAAAATAACTGGACAGTCAAAATCTAAAATATTGAATTTCTGACCAAAAAGCAATAGAATCACTTTTCTAGGATCTATTTATGATTCAGATTTTGGGACCAAAAAGGTAGAATTCCTCAGTCTGCCACAAATTTTGCCAGAGGTGGCAGTTGTTCGATTTAGCATTAGGTATAGGTGCCTACATATTTTATTCCGTGTGAGTTTTGATCGTCTACTATTGATTGACTGCCTTAGGTGCTGATATTTTGAATTGGTCATTTTATACACACTACGTGCCATATCGGTCATTTCCTGCTTAGCTGAGGGCTGTAATGAAACGTGCTGCTTACCTTTGAAGTTTGTTGTTAAGCTGAAATTTATATATATTTATATATTTTTTTTACTTCTAACCCATTTGATGTTAGTTAAATGTTTTATTGCCTGCCTGCCTAACTCTCGATTCATCTTTTCTTTATAACTGATTTGTGCCGAATTTATAGGTGGGGTCGGAACTAGAAGATACTGCTCATCAGTTGATATGGGTAACTACTGTAACTACATCAAGCAGCCTGGTGATCAGAGAGAGTACCGTTCTTGCGTCTACACCTGCGGAACTGATGGTTGCAACGGAGCTGAAACTCAAATGATGTCCTTCATCCTGTTCCTGGTTTCTGCAGGATTCGCCTTGTTTTACCAGACATGAAAGAGCTTTCAAATTCACAACATATCTTGGATAAAATAAAACGCGAAATGAGAAACATATTGTTGAAAGCAGCCTTCATTTTTGTCGCTGGGAACAAATTGTAGCGTAAATGCGTTCAGTGCAACTTACTTAATAATATATTGAATGTAAATATTAATTTAGATAATTTGTATTTGATTTGGAGGTGCCAAAGTTTTAACATTTTTGAATCTCGATAAAGTCGAATGTCTCGCATTAATCTTCATTTCTAGGTGGTAGACATTAGCTCATCCTTATTTTCTACATAGGTACCTAATATTTGTAACTAGAGGTGTTCCTTATTTCTAAAATAGACGGATAGATGATTCAGTCTATCGTTCAAAGTACACAGCCTACTGTGTGGTTATGATAACAAACATATCATCTTGCTTACAACATGATAACGATCTATCCCAAAGAAGTGACACTTCCTAATGGTCTTGAGTTTTAAGGCTGTTCTGAGCTGTTCAGACCATAGAAATAGCTAATGAGGAGTACCCACGACTACCCCCTACCTACATTCCCATTTTCAAATGAAATTAGGTCCATTATAAGAATTTTGAGATCAACCGCACTCTCCTACAGTGAACACTTATTTTTCTATGAGCTTTCGACATTTCGGCAACAAGTGACGTCACTGCACCCCTCCTGCCTAGGCAGGGGCCAGGGCCCCGCCCAGCATGACGTCACTTGTTCCGAAATTTTGCTCATAAAAAAAAAGTCATCGTAGGAGAGTGCGGTTGTTCTCAAAATTTTTAGAATGGAAAATTCTATGGATTTCATTCAAAAATATACAAAAAAGTAATGGGTACTCCTCATTATGGCTCTCTGGACATAGACATCTTAACCAGTGAAATTGGTTGATATTCATAAAGTTTGCTATGTAAGTGCGAGTATATCACGATGAAATTACCAGTATCTGAAGACCTGCGCATAAAATTTGGTTGATGTTCATGAAGATACCATAAAAGTTCTACGATTCGATTAATTTATGATCTGTATATAAAAGTGTATAATTATGAAGATTGCAAGGTATACACTATCTTCCAGAGTGTAATGAATAATAAATTTGGAGATATGTAGCATGCTTTGAAAATATTATGGTATACCGTACAGGTTATATTCCACTGTGGTGCGTTGAACATTGTTTTTCATTATGTACTTATCTGTATCAATTGTTCCTTGCCTCAAATTGTCTAACATTTTAGGAGGAAATGTGTACACGTTTATCTACCGTGTAATGTTACGAGAGCTTCCTACACGAGTACTTGTTTTAATGGAGAATAAACTAGGTTGGTACCTAACTGATTTGTTTACTTCTCAGTGCTTGTTGACTTAGGATTTATTTGATAGATGACTGAGCACGTACAAGACTTGCACACTAAATATCACCACTCTTCGTTTCATAACTAGGTAGTAGAATACCTAATCAGAGAAATGTATTTATTTATTCTGTAGGTAGGTACCCAATATATTAATTTATTGTGCTTTTATGAGACCAATTTTCATCATGATGTGCTGTAGGGATGAAATGGGTTATGTACCTGAGAGTTATAACAATCATGTAAGATCATGTAAGAATTTTGTGTTTCCATTGCTTCCCTTTAATAAAAACAAGTCGGTCCTTGAATGTTTTTTTCACAACAGTTCGTACGTACCCTACCCACTTACTGTACGAGTTATTCTAAATTTACCAGTGCACCTTTTTACCTTTACTTAACGTTCTCCCACATAATGTAAACGTAAGTACCTAGTGTTTCGTTATTTCCTTTTAAATTAAGAATTACCCAGTAACGTAATTTATAAGAATTACCTACTTATCTATTGATTTTTCCGTTTCATTCATCATCTCGTAGGTAGGTGGTAGGTTTTTGATTTTTCCAATGCATGTTACATGCCGATTGGGTTAGATGTTATTAGGTACATTAGTAGAACCAATAATTTTCAACGTCATCTTCCCATCAACGAGAAAAGGGCTCTTTTGAAACAATAAAGCTTAGTAGACATGAGTAACTTCGTCTAAATTGTCTACTGCCAGCTCAGTTTATTGGATACCTACTAACCATACTGATCATAAGGCTGAAAGTTGCCAGTGAGGAAAAATAATATCATCAGTTTTCCAGGAAGGATCAATTTATCAGTGCTAATGCCTCTAGCTCCCTTTTGTATGGACATACATCAAAAGTGCTCTAGTCTCAGACTGATGCTTAGTAGGTACATTAGTAGACTTGTTAATCAAATAAGTAATTCATCACTAAATCACATCATTATAAAGAGGAATTCGCAATGTATACCGTTATAGGAACGTGTCATTACATAACAAGACAAAAATGAACCCTCACAAGTGTGGTATAAAGTTTGACATACAGTTTGATTAGGTATATTATAAAGGCTCTTTCAGGTGACTTTGAGAACACTGGAGAAATTTATATAGGTAATATTTTTGTTTTTTATTTTATGTAAGTATAAAAAGATCTGGGTGTCACCACGTGTATATCTGTGGAAAAATGGATTTATAACAAAAGTTAGGGTCCAATAGGTCAATGTTTCGATTCTACTCATCACCTGCTCGTCCACTAGCAACAGTGTTACTTATCGTACTCTAACGAAATCTATCCGAGCTGGAAATTTGCATCAATGTGCTAGTCTTCTATGAATTCGCTAATATTAATTATTGAATTATATGTACGTATTTAATTCTGCCTATTCTACAGAATATGTAAGTAGGGTAAAATTAGACTTCAGACAGACCTTTATTGTAGATCTTTTGAATAAAACATGAAAGATTTGACATTGCAATCGAACGATCTGAAGGACATTTTGAAGAATTAAGGACGACAATTTGTGTTTTATGCCATTCAGTTAGTTGCTACCTACCAAAAATTTTGTTTTTGTCCAGCATTGCTTTTTTTTACTTAGGTACCTACTTACTTGTAGGTTACCTACCGTATTTTGATTTCATATTATGAATCAATATTATTGTTTTTAGGAATGTTCTAATAAATTTTACTTGTCAACAGTCCGGAGTTTCATGTACGTATATAATTCCTTTTCATCATGAAAAAATCGGTTGTAACTAGTTTGAGTAGATACCTACCTACTGATACGTTTTTAAATTAATATTAGGTGTACGTAGTTATTCTCAATAGATTGTTCGGGTATTTCCTAGTCATGAATCTCTACTTTACGTAGCCTCGCCATCATTCATCTTCACTACCACAGTAGGTAGGTACCCATAATTATTGTCGTGCAACCAAGAGCTGAGACAAAGTACCTACCTACTTAGGTTGTACCCATGTACCCACCTACCTGAAACATTCCTTGTGAAGTTGTTTTCATTTGATTATTACTAGTACCTACCTGCTATTTTTCATTGACGCGTAATCCGTTGGATCGACCAAAAAAATAAATTTGACCCCCATTGAGATTCAATGCTTTATATAAAATACAGGTCAGGTCTACCTAAAGTAGTACCAATACCTACATCGTTGAATCCTAAAATCGATTTCATTTAACTGAAAAAATAAGTCTGCCGCTATGGGCCTTAGATATTTTGGAAGAAACCATTTCAGTATATATACTACGGTCTCAACATTTTATTTTTATATGAGCTGTCCTTGGGTACCTACCTAATACTTACTATGGGAAAAACAATTACTCGGGGTATAGGTAGGTATAGGTAGCCCTTTCTGCCTGTTCACTTCTGTAATAGTTGAATATTAAAGAGGTAGGTACATTGGTGTTTTCTTAGTGATTACAGGTTGGCACCTTTACGATAATGGGTAGCTAACCACGTAAATTGTTGGATGCTGGTCAAATTTTCAGTGATCTAGGTAGTAAGTAGGTAACTTGATGGATGAACTCGCAGAGTTTTTCTTTATACTGAAGATTCATTTCAAGCTAGAAGTCAGTAACACGGTTGTGAATCTCATCTAAATAGGAATTTCGTAACTCATATAAGCAAAAATGTGTAAAAGGCGAAGCTATAAAGGAGGAATAATATGAACGAATAATATCGAAGGTAAAGATTTGGTGATTGGAAGTAAACTACCTACCCAGGTAGGAAGGTATGTAGGTAGGTGGTACCTATGGAAACTAGTAACAGAGGCAGGGTAGGGGAAAGGTGTGTTGAGAGATTAGTGCTGCAGAGTGGAAATTAATGAACTAAGGGAAAGAAAGAGATAGGTAACGGGAATAAGGTAAAAGAGTAGAGAAGAAATGTTGACAAGGAGTACACCTAAATTATTAGGACTTATCTATCAACCAAGTAGAACCATAGTGTCGGATAGGTAGGTACTGTTTCTAGTTGAGGTAGGTAGGTGCAAGGTAGTACAGTAGGTAGGAAGTAGTGTTTGGTATCAGATTGAATGATTATAGTACCTAATTTCCAGTAAATGAATGATACCCATAGAAATTCATAGGGGATCATCTAGTGATTACACCTACCTACACCCCAGCTGGCTACTGGCTGGTAAGAAATTGAGTAGGTAGGTACCTACCTCGGATTTCGCGTTAGCACATGCGTAGTGGCCATACCATTAATCCGGTTTTTCTGAAATTGATGGGAGACCACCTACCTGGGGCCCAAACCACATGATCACTGACAATTTCATCAAAATCGGATTCGGATAATTTACTGAGGAAGTTATGCGTTTGGCAAGGATTTGCGGACAGACACCGATCCACATTTTTGCTCAGGAAGCTCTATAACGTAAAACGAAGTGGAAATTTTGATTTTGGAGACAAAAAAAGGTTTTCCTCTCGAAACTGTAAACAAGTTTCCACTAAGTTGGTACGCACCTCGGAAGTAAAAAAATAATGTAGCAAGGCTTTGATTTCAAATGTTGGCGCCTGGAAGCTCAACAGATGACCCAGAGATGGATACTAAAAGAGCTTAGCATCCATGTAGCTGCTCCCCCCCCCCCCCCACCGTCATCTTTGCTTGATTACAACTGCTGCGTCGATCAGCTGACTTTGTCATAGAAAGGGGGTGCGGACGCGTCGTAATCTCGTTTGCGTGTAAACCTGATGGTGAGCCAAGTTACGTAGTGGGGCGTGCTCGCGTAGTTATTATTTTTTTTAAATTTAGCGGACTTGGAATTTTGAACCGCCGCGCACAGGTTCGTCCCCGACCGTTCCCCCTTTCAGCCTGTTGACAGCGGAACGTTTGGATATGGTTTTTGGCGTGGCGGCATGACAGGATTGGTGAGCTCTCTATCTCAAAGTAGAGATTACGATAACCGGAGTAAATACATGATATTGCAGCGATGGTCGAGGAACCGGGGACCCCAGAGGAAGCCTCGAGCTCTCAGACAAGCAGGCGACCCCTCGAGGAAGAACTGCTGCACGCAGCCCGGAACGGGGATGTCTGTCGAGTCCAAGAAATCTTGACCACTGCCGAGCAGGGAGGTCGAGTAGTTGACGTCAACTGCAAAGGTGATTGTCTGAATCATTCTAGAGCTTATCTACTCAAAGTGCTATGTACAGTCCTGAATAAAAATGTTTATCGTGTCTTTCATCATTTAAAATAAGAATAATTGGTGAAATACATGATAAGTAGACAAGAACAACAAAGTAACTTGAATAATGATAGTGGATAATCGGAAACTGTACATCAATACTTACCTACACATTTTCAAACACGAACCCAAAGACCTGTTCGTGGGCATCGACTTATTATAATTATATTGGTGCATGGTTGTAATACATAGCAGTAATATAAAGAAGTAGGTATTTAGTAGTATAAGTTAGATATATCATGTAGGTGTACGTACCTAGACGCGCGAGAAATTAAAAATGTACTTTTCCCGCTTATAGTTGTAGAAAGATCAGAATAACATGTCAAAGATAGGACTCAAAGGTCGACTTAGAGTAGCTTCAATATAGGTACTCAATTTTAAAATATTTGGAATAGTCTTCACATCTGGGATTGTAGATTGTAGATTGTACTTGGGATCGCTCAGGAGTGGGGGTTGGTTGCCCCAAAGCACGGAAGCCTATTGGCTTATTGTACTTTTCCTGAGACTTCACATCTGGGAACCTAACTGTATTGACTCATACTACACTAGCAAGCCAGTATTATAGCCCTTTATTATATGGCTGTATTTCAAGTCCGTGTTAGTCCTGTTGTTCATCAATTCATCGAATTTCGTCTTACACCTTTATGTGGTAAGCCATCTTGCAATGTGGAATAAACAAAAATTAAATGAACCTTTAGCTTGCCACTAATTTATTCAGTACAAAGCTTTTCACTCAACATCTGAGCATCATCAAGTAGGTACTCACATAAACACAGATAGAAGTGACTATCTGTGTTTATGTGAGTACCTACCTGATGGTGCTCAGAAGTTGAGTGAAAAGCTTTGTACTGAATAAATTTATTAGTGGTAAGCTGAAAGTTTATTTAATTTTTGTTTATTCCGCATTGCAGTCCTGTTGTTATTTCTTGACGAGATTAGATAATAAGTAGCAACCGCTATCTGCACTTGAGTTGGATGTTGAGAGGCTGCTGAATCTTGCCCCTATTGTGTTCTACATACTTTACTCTGTACTTACAGCCCTTGTCCTGTTGAATCTATACTATCATGGTGGCAGTCGCTCAATTTATGATCTAGATTCTAGATCATGTATAATTACATTATTATATGCTGTAAAGGAGTTCCTCATCTCGTGGTTGTCAAGTAGCCAGATCCTTGAGGTCCTCGATTGTACTTACACATCATCTTATTCACAGTAGTACCGTATTTATTGGCATTGCTCCAAAACAAGGCTCATAAAGAATGAAAATTTCATTGCTCCAGCTTCTCAAAAACGCAACTCTGTGAACTATTTAAGATTTTCTCAGTCCACATTCCACATCATAAATTAGTACTAGGTAGGTATATTTTTGGCGGCAATCTTGAAAACAGGTGTTTGTAGGTAGTGAGAAAAATTACAATATACAGTATAGTCCAAGAATAGAAAGTTAGCAGATATCTTCTTATAGCTACATGAATTGTACTAGTTCAGCACTAAGTATAATATATGGTTAAATGGTTTGAATCTCAATCCCAAAAAATCTCTTGCTATCATAATTTTTAAATCTTCCATCAATACCTCTTCTCTCCAGTTATGATTGATAGAATAACCATTCCCCATTCTAATCATGTTATATTCTAAATTCCTCCCTCTGTTGGCAAAACCATGTGTCCCATTTCTCCACCAAAGTTTAGTACAGCTTGCATTCCCTCAAACAGTTCAGCTTTTTTACCCCCCTGTCTGTCAGACTACTGCTGTTTAAACCCCTTCTACTTCCAGTATTCACCTATAGGTGGTATCAACGTGATGTCATGATCGGCCAGCAAGAGGTAGGTAACAGCTGAAACTGGGACATCCGCCATAACGTTTCAGGTCAGATTTGTTGTTCAGCCTTGGTTGTATGAGTTTCTTTTAGGAAACGAACGAATTTCGCTCAAATCTTTACGTTTTGTGAAAAGCAAACACGATGCCCATATGGGCAATGTACAAATGTTCGAGCGTTTCGCTACAGAAAGGGAGTGTGAGACTGTTTGGCCTGCTGACGATCGTAAAACATTTGACTGATCAAACGAAAACGTTCACAAAAACAAAACGCTGCAAAGTCCTTGTCACATGGGTTTATTATTCTATTGGACATACCTACAGAAATGTTGGCTGCATGCGTAAAATCGAAATAGCTATTTCTGATGGTTTCCATTAATTTTGGCCCCTAAAATACAAATTAGGTAGGTACCACGCTCCTTTTATTTCTTTTTTTTTCTTTCTTTTTTTTAAATAACTATACATATTTGATCATTGGTAGTGTCATTTAATCGTCTTGATCCACCTGTTGACACTTTTTCCAGTGTTATTCTACAAATTGATGGTGATTTCAGACGATTTCCCAGGTTTTTGATTCATAAAAAATCAATTTCGGGAGCTGAACATCTGGTAGAACCTCAATTTTCTATTCTTTGGTCAAAATCGACTTCATATTCGGTCTTCTCGTCCCCAAAAACATGAAAAACGGTACCTTAAAAGCTCATGTTACCAACATGTTGCTAAAACCCAAAAAGTACCTATTTTTACACACATTTTCACTCATAACACCCCTGGGTATATTCCGATCGGGCTGAAAAGTTTCGGGACACAACTAGAGCCCAAATGGAGCATGTGTGCGAAAGAACGATTTTTTTAGACCGAAATTGAAGCCTGTACACGTGATACGGCGGACGGCGGACGGACATTGCATTTTTATAATCTACGCACCTTGAAACGGAAAAGAAAAAATTTTGAGGGGGTGTTATACAAATTTTTTGCTGAGCGAATACATAGGTGTATTATTCACAGAATAATAAACCAAAAATCTAGCAAAGCATAGAATTCTCATCCCCTTAGAACCTCTAAACCTTGAAAACTATAAACATCCAAGTTGGCAGAGTAGGTACCCATAGTCAAAAAATAAATATGTACCTACAAAAAAAAAGGAAGTAGGCTGATTGATGGGAGACCGTTAGATTCCTCCCTGTGGAGACTAATTTCCAACTGAGGATTCTGTAGATAATACTGTAGATTCAGTAATTTCCTACATTCTAGATTCTACTATTTGCCTAGGAGTTCTAACTAAAAAAAAAAAAAAGCGACCTAAGAATTTTTCCAATCTCACGAGTAGGCATTGGGGTTCCTACTAACCGTTCCGAAGACCAGAAATTGGTGGAGTGATATTCTCTTTGTGGTGACCTTCTTCATAAGCCTGGAGTCAAAAATTACGTGCTTATTAAAGGGCTATTTAGTTACTTCAGTGTGAAGAAACCGCACCCAAGCACTAGATAATTCACTAAGTAAATCTCTCATCACATTTGAGATGCTCATTACATCAGTCCCTGGCTCAAGAACTTGAGCAGGGTTCACATGGATTGCGGAAACGAGTCATGCGGACTGTGTAAGGCAACCTGATTGGCTGTTGGTAAAGAGGGAGGTCCTCTTTACCAACAGCCAATCAGGTTGCTTTAAGCAGTCCGCATTAAGCGTTTCCGTACTCCATGTGAACCCTGCTTTAGGGGTCAACCCCTTCACAAAATTGCTAATTTTCGCTTAATAGCACAGCAGGTCTGTATCCGATAGCGTTTCGGAATAATTAGAAAACTGTGTTATCTTGCATTCACGATAAATGAAGTGACTACTGCAATATAATTGTTATCCATAGAAAAGAACGTAACAGTTTTACAGCTCTCACAAACACTGGTAGTGCACAATCGGACAAGTTAATTAGGCCCTGGTGAACACACCAACAGTCATCAGTGCAGCCAGGATCACAAGGTGAACAAAGTTATTAGGTCTGGTTTAAGTCACCTGACTTGCCCCAAACAGAAACATGAATAATAATAAAGGTCCTTTCAGAGGAATACGTCTTCACTGGCTGGTTGAGTATGCTAGTGATCCTCTTCACTAGCTGGTTGAGTACGCTAGTGATGACGGATTCCACTGGAAGGTATGATAATATTACTTCTTACACTAGCGGAAATAACCCTTTAGATTATAAAAATGATATTAATCAGGACTAGGTAGATGGCATCTACATAATTTTGATTTCACAGCGATTGTAGGCTAGAATTAAGTCGGGAACCTGGAACAACATGGGTGGCTCTCTATGGGATAATTATGGATGACATGCTTAGATACCCCACCACATTGTTGTGCCATGCTAGTGTCGCCCACCTGAGTCGATGCCATCTACTGCAGTCTAGTATTCATTAATGATCTGGACCATGCCTGTTAACGCAGAATTCAAGTAGTACACTACTGCTGCATTCGCTGTGTGCATGGGTTATAGCCCTACAGTCGCACATCCGAGTTCCAGCACTCAGTTCTCGGCATGAATATTTTGAGTACTTACTCATGTTTGCCTTTCTGATTTACAAGATGGCTCATGGGCGAGTACCTCCATATCTTACCGAGCTATTGTTGCCTTCAAAGTTCGCAAGAACTGTCAACTTCAATATCCCCACCCATTCTTCCAGCTCCATGTCCCACTCACTCAGTTTTGAAGGAGCAAGAGTATGATGGTCGGCCATCCCTCACTCCCTCAGATCCTCCCCTACGGTGGCAGCCTTCAGAGCAGGCTTTTTGACACATTTAATACTCGAAAATAACAATTTTACTTGTTAGAGGCACTCACAGCGCTAATTTCTTATTCTATTTTTGACTGTTCTTTTATTTTTCTTAGTTGCAAAAATCTATACATTGTAATTTTACTGAAGCAGCACAACATTTTGTTATTTTCAACTGCATGTACTGTTGATAAGGTCAGAAGACCTTTTGTACATTGTTTCCACTAAAATAAATAAATCAAATAAGTACCTTCCATTCACTAGCATAATTGTGATTACTTCATAATTATTAGCTTTGTTCGCACTGGCTTTTTCTGATGGTTTTTCTGACTCTTAGAAAACCGTAAGAAACCATCCAATCCAATGCCGCCTTGGTAAGCGTTTGAGAAGGGTTCGAGTTTGATAATGTTTGGGAATCAAGAAAGCAGTGCATGATCAGTTTCTGTCCGCCCTGTCTTCTGTGTACTGGAATGACGACTGTAGCCAGGAAAACACTGTGAACAGCCATTCATGTATACCATACAGTCAGAGAAGAGTTTGAGAATCACTGCGAACGGCCCAACGCATTTCTGATGGTCACTACGAACATGGTCACTACGAACAAACCTATTACTTCATATTATGATCATAGCTCATTATAGATTTGAATGTTCCTATCTTGGTAGGATGTGAATTGAGTGAGATAAAATTATATTTTTATAAGAAATAGTAATAATTCAGTAGTAAATAATAATGTTGGTTTTTTAATAGTATATAATTCCCTGTGGTTGCAAAAATCATTATAGTTTTTGCTGTTCAATAATAAATAATAATGTTGATTTTTTAAATATTATATAATTCCCCGTGGTTTCAAAAATCATTACAGTTTTGGCTACTGTGCATATTATATAAAATATCGCAGTATACTATAAATGGTGGCAAGTCTGGCAATCCCACTTCTAACACGCAGTATGTATGAGTTTCCCGAATGCACTCCAGTTGTTTTCGATATTCTTTACAAAGAAGAGATACAAGGTGACTCATGTGGAGAGTCCTTGTGCCCGGTTGAACTTGTTTCAGTTCGTAAAATGGAAAGTTCATCTGGGTATATTAGTCACCAAGAGTGGTGAGTTGGAATCCATAGTAAATGCACCTAACACGACTTTACAAGTGCGATTTTACTTTATGTGGCTTTACTCTTGAAACTGATTGAGCGTTGTTGTCCTTTAAATTGATATCTGGTGTTTACCTAAATATTGCTGTTGTTGTTTTTTCCTGATTTTCTGTCTGATTTCTTATGTGTAGGGAAGGCAAAGAGCAACCTCGGCTGGACGCCTCTGCACTTGGCAACCTATTTTGGCCATAGGGAGGTAGTGCGGCTTTTGCTTGACCATGATGTTGACATCAATGCGGTAAATGATGTTGGAGATACAGCGTTACATAAAGCTGCTTTCATTGGAAGAGAGGTTTGTCACATTGCAGAACACCCATAAATAGTCACCTACCTTGTATTAAGTCGTTGCTAACTTTCTTCCCAGTGCGTGGTGCCTATATCGTTTCCCTGTTATAATTTAACGTCGGCTGAGAACGAGAGTGGCGAAAGTAGAAAAATCGTATTATGACCACCAAGATAACTCATAATCTCAATTTTTGATGTGCTGTGATGCGAGTACATCAGCCAAAAGATAGCTTTCCAATACTTGCCAGACAGCAGCACAGGTCATTATGAAAGTAGGTATGAAATGAACTGCGAACTGTCTAGTGTCAGTGGGGATCGAGTTTTTTTGCGACTCACGATCCTCTGTTTAAAGAGCTAGTTTTTTGTCCCTTACGCCTGTGTAGCAGGTTCAAATAGAGATTGTACCTACCTGTTTTATTGAAGGATACTCCGTAAATAAACCCCCATCATTGCTCATTTCAGGACTTGGTTATTCTTCTTCTGGGCCGCAATGCTGATGTCAATATTCGAAACGGTGAGGGCAGGACTGCTAGAGAAGTTGGCGTTGAAGACGGTGACACCAAAAGATTGTTGGCAGCCGCTGAAAAAACGGACTCCCGACGAAAGGAAGAAGCACTTTTGAGTGCTGCCAGAAATGGCGATCTAGTTCAGATTAGCAATTTGGTAAGTGCGAACGTCTTATTAACGTCTTCTAACTTGGTGAGTAGGTTCGCCAGCTCTCTGAAACGAGTCGATGCAGAAAAATCACTCAGGTGAGGCTTGAGAGCCCAAAGTAACAGTCAGGTATGAGTTTGAAAGTGGTCTTTGGTCAGTCAAGTGCCATTGTTCCTTACTGATGTTGGTACCTTCACGTACCTGCAGGGGCCTGTTAAGTAATGCAGATAATAGTATTAATTCATAATTACAAGTGTGCACTACAATGTTGAGCCTTAATACTTTCTGTTCACTTTCATTTTATAATAGGGATTCCCTTGCTATCAGTTAAACAAGTAAAAATAACGAAGTAATATCAGATTTGTGAACATATTATGGTCTATAGTAATATGACGAAGAAAGGATGCTCAGAATTTGAGCGAAAACCTTTTAGTTAAATAAATTGGTGTAAGCTAAAGGTTTATTTTTTGTTTATTCCACATTGCAAGATGGCTTACCACATAAGGTGTGAAATGAAATTCGATGAATTGACGAATTAGGAATAAAACTCCAACCATTGTTCAGTTGGCATTTGAATTTCCCTCCGTGCACTGTACCTAGCTTTTTTTCACAAAATTTAATAGTGGCTCACCAGATTTCTCCAGCTATGGATATTCAATATTTAGTGGAGCATCCATGGTGGTTCCTTCATGTTAGGTCCATAGACCAGGCATGTTACCGGCATAAAGTGACAGTAATCGATGTCCTGCAGTCGAAATGAAAACCTAGGCTCCTGAAACTGGCAGGTAGGTCCTGGGACCTAGTTTTCCCGTGGTAACTGAGAAAAGGGGCCCGTCCTGCATGCTGGGTCGGGTAAAAATATTATTCGCCACGCCCACTTTGGGCCCTGTCCTCCGAATCAGATTTCCACTCCAAATTCGTTCCTTTTCACAACCGATTCGATCTCTTCCATTCAATTTGTCGTCTCGATAAGAGATGCTTCTTCGTCTTCTGATTTTTTGTTGTTGTTGTCTCGTGAATTACATTATCTTTCCCTGTTGAGTCTGTTGTCACTTAGCATAAAATTTTGTGCGTTTTGCGTTCGGTCCGGTTCCAATGACAGATTTTTATTTGCGATCCCCACGTGCGTTTTGTCCTGTTTGCTGTGTGTGGATTGATCGGCGTCAACACACAGACAGCTACCTAGTTTCTAGTCAATAGCTTATCCATTCAAGTAGCTACCGGCCATCGGGTCAGTAGCTTTGTTTTGTTGTATTTTAGTTTAATTTTTGTAACAGATGAATTCGGTGGCTAATTTGCAGTAGAAATTGTTGACGTTTTCGTTCGACGATAGTGTTGATTAAAATTGGTAAGCCTTTGCTGAATATCACTGATTATCAGTAAATAAACGAAGGGTGTTGTTGCCTTGGGGTATTTTGTAGACATACCTGTTGGTTTTGTGTTCTGGTTTGGTGCCTCGCCGTTTTCAGAGCCCACGCACCGCTACTGATTACATGGCTCGGTCTTGGTACTGTTGGTGGAATAAGATGTATGTGGTATACATGCATTATTTGTCCGTGTTCGTAATAGGTAGTTTTTTGTTGGGCATTTCGGAAGGGAGGATTTTTTCAGTTAACATTCCGGGACATTGGGGAAATTGAGAAGCGATATTCCCCGTATTACCAAGGTTTGAACAATTATCTAAATATACGGAAAACAATTTGGTCCATTGGATTGTGGGTTATGGCGGTTCAGCGGTTTTCACATTGCGCATGCACAGTTGCTACTACTGACACGATAGCGGCGAAATTACTATGGGACCAACGAGGACCTAACCCCGAACTACCCTCAACATTTGAGCCAATTTCATCCATTGGGTTGTGGGTTATGGTGGTTCAACTGTTTTCACGTTTGCACATTCACAGACACAACTACCTGAAGGAGCTGAAATTTCCATTATTTCTATGGTGCCTCACCGCCCTCGAAATGGGGAATCCCCTTTTTCCTCCTCAAAATAATGAAAATTGTATAAAAACGCTGCTAAGTCCTTGTCACATGGATTTATTATTCTCGACTGAATACGGCACGATTGGTTCCTCAGTGAAGCTAATTTGGCAGTTGACTCGAATATTGAGTTGGTGTTTCTGACCAGTTATTTACGATCAGTGAAATTATCATTGAATTGTCTTGATTCACCTGTTGATACTACCTCCTGTGTTATTATACAAATTTCTGGTGTTTAAAACCGTTTTCACAGGGTTTTGACCCGTAAATATTGAATTTTGAGAGTTAAAACTTCGTTAGAACCTCAATCCTTCATTCAGTGGTCAAAATCATATTCTTTTGGTCTCCTTCGTTAGAACAAAATTTGTTCCACGACGAAAATCTACAAATTTTTAATGAAATGACTACGTCTGGAGTAAACGCAAAATGCGCAATATCTCATCTCAGTATGTAGGTACTTTCTTTGAAATGGAATAGAAATACGTGGGTAGGCCGTCTTTAGTAAGTTAGGTTGTTGTAATTTCAACTGCACAACATGAAATTACATTAAAAAAAACTTAACAATGTGTGAAGTCTCGAACAAGGCTCTAGATTCGTAGTATATTCTGCGTACCCATATCGATACCTGGATTACCTACATAGAGAACGAGAATTCCTGATACCTACTCGTTCATCCCTTGGAGTACTAAAGTGAGCAATAAATTTTTAAAGTAAATTGAGCATTGAATAGGGGAATACGCTGCAAATTATTACGCAACGGGTTATTATTTACTTGCCTCTTCTGCGTAGATCACTGTTTTCCGTGGTCAGTGCCTACCCTCCCCCCCTCCTCCAGGAAAGCCCTGAATCGCGTCCGACCAGACAATTCATACTACCTTGAAACGGAAACCGTCAAATTTTGAGGGGTTATAATGTTTTTTTCATGCTCCATTCCAGAGGTTCATTATTGAAAATAATTAACCAAAATTGAGAAAATGTTAGTTTATTGAATATTAGAAACAAGTGAATGAGTGGAAAACGTTTGAGAGTTTTCGTACTTCTCCAGCTGCTCTCAGCGTTATGGACATCACATATCTCCACATTTTCGCTAAATAGTTTACGTCAGGTTATATCAGACTAACTTATTAAAGATTTTATCCAGCAGTAAAAATCGTCCGGAATATTGAATTTATTTCTTGTTTATTACTGGTTGTTTAAATCGTATATTATCGTGTTACCATCCTAAATAATTATTGTTTCTTTCAGCTCAAATCTGAGAGACCACCTAATATTAACTGTGTGGATTCTCTGGGTAATACAGCGCTCCATTGCGCTGCATATAGGGGTCACAAGGAAGCCGCTGTTTCACTTTTGCAGAATGGAATAGACTCCACGATTAAAAATATAAGAGGTTTGTTATTCATTACTGTGTGATTATAATCGCTTCGTAAGATTTCTTCAGTGAGAACTCTGTTGTATATTCTTATCTGATGTTCATTTGACTCATCGAGGAGGAAAATGTATGGTGAGGGGAGCGCAAGAGTCATCGTGGCTTCCGGATAGACTAACATGACAGCTCCCTCCCACTTCCACCAAATCAAGAAATATGCACCTCCTTTATTGACATGACCTGATTAACGAAAGAGCTAGTTTCCGGTGTCTCTTAATGTTGAAAAAAATCGATGAGTACCTACTGGGTGAAGTTCTTTCATCGATGTCCCTCGATCATTTTTACCGAATTTTCAATGCAAATCGCGCTATTGCAATGAGTCCAAAATTTTCAGAACATGAATTTTTGAAATTTTTTTAATAGGCAAATCCGTTTCGCATCATCCTGGAACAAAAATGTGTGTGTGCGCGTGCATGAGTCAATCCAGACGATATTTGTCCTTGGGTACATAATAACAAAATTCCAAACTTCGCCAAAACGTTGGTATTGCCAAAAAAAGGATGAGTTCGAAGATGAGCAATTTTCAAAAATTGTAAGGGAGTCAAACTGGAGTTTTTAGGGGTAAAAAAGGTAAAAACGGCTAAAATCGCGAACAGTTTATGTAAAATTGGTATGGAAGGGTGAGTAAAGACCGAAAAATACCATTTAAGTTGTTTTCGTACAGGTCGTACAGGGGTCAAATAAGGATTTTTAGGCTTCAAAAATTTGTACTAAGGCTTAAATCAATATTAGTTTACCTGGCGTTGTGTGGGATGGCGATTCACGACGGAGGGACTATTTCGATTATGAAAATATTTTTCTCAAAAAATAGTGGGTCAGATTTGAATTTATAAGGGTCAAAAATCGGTAAAAATGACTAAAATCACCAAAAAAATCATACAATTTTACGAAAAATGTACACAATAGCACGAATATTTCTTTGAAAATGCGCTATCAGCCATGCTGCATGACCGGAACTTTTTTATTTAATGTCAGTGGCTTTTAGAGGATAAAAATCATTACTAGAACCACTGATGGTGGATAGATGAAGTGTTCAGTACGCTTGCTCTGATCTGTCGTGGTCTAATCTGGTGCACATTTTCTCTCGTTGAACCCTGCTGTTTTCACTGTAGAACTGCTCTCCTTTCATGTAATTATAATTGATGAATAAACGAACTTGTGAAGTTCATTCCTAATTATATCTAGTGGGACACTTGAGAACGTTTACATGTAGTAGTTCCTCGAACTACCCTTCGACAGCCTGTTCTTAGAGAAATTCGAATTCAGAATTCGAATCTCCCGCCAAAGGCGAAAAAAGCAGGGTTGCACCTTCGCGGAGCGCTTTGCCATCGACCGCACCGCGGCGCCGGCAACACTGGTGACGCTCCGATGATTCATCACTCTTTGAAAGACGAAAATCAGCAACTGCCAGCCATGTCCAAGACAATAGGGCAGGGTGTGGAGGGTCCTAAACGTTCTCAAGTGTCCCACTAGATATAATTAGGAATGAACTTCACAAGTTCGTTTATTCATCAATTATATCTGTGGGACACTTGAGAACGTTTACATGTAGTTTGTTTAAAGAATCAAACCAAGTTAGGCAGTTGCTCTAGGGAAAAAAACACACAGAGAGAAGACTAAAATCTGAAAGTCGAAAAACGGTTTCTGAGACCTGTGTAGTCCAGACCCGGTGCACCTAAACTCACCCCTCCTTGGGCTCCCTCCCTGGGTTCAGTTAGTCTTCTCCCGATATAACGTCTCCCCCTCCCCCTTTTTTGTCCCTGCCAGTGTCGGGGCTGGGAGGCCCCAATCCACATATCACCCAACTAGTGTTCTTAAATTCTACTCCAGGGAGAGGAAAGGACACAAACCACGGCTAATCTGGATATATCAATTGTATATATGAACTGTATATATAAACAAGTAAATGTAACTGTATACATGAATAACAAGGGGTGTCAGCCTGACCACCATACAAAATAAATCAAAAAACCCAAAAAAAGGGGGGAACAGATGAAGCCTCCATGTGTGGTTCACACCCCACCTCTTGAGGAGGTGGCGCTCCGTCCATTCCGCCTCATCTGAAAAGATAGGAGAACAGCTTATGACTCTGGTGTGGAAACAAACACATGGGAGATGAGTGAGTCGTCGGCCACTAGGGGTCTATTATAAAACTTGGCGAACACCGCCGAGTTCCTCGTCCACCCTGCCGCCTTAAAAATGGTATCTAGGGAGGCTCCCGCTCTGTTCGCGGCCGACACTGACGCGTGTCTTGTCGAATGCGGCGTGAAAAAATCAGCAACCCCCGCTTCCCTCAACACCCCTGTCACCCAACCCGAAATCGTTTGGCGGGACGCCGCCGTGTATGGGGGTCTGGTGATAACAAATAATGCGTCGGTGGTTGGGGACCTCAAAGGTGCCGACGCCTGGAGGTATTCTGCCATGAGGGACGCCACGCAGAGGAGTGGCCGTTGCGGAAAAAACGGCACAGTGAGGCACGGTTGCGGCTTATAAGGCGCTGAAGTTTTCAACCGGCTAGAGATACGGATGTCCAACCCCTGACCTGGACGTATCTGCACCTCCGGTAACTTTATTGATGCAATAGTTTGGAGCCTCTGCCCTGTTGCCAACAACAACAGGGTTACTAACTTGTGGGACAGCCAAGGAAATCCCTGACCGGTTCTTTCCAACCACAGTAACACCCCCTGTGGGTCCCAAGTTGTGTCATACCGCGCCGCCGGCGGACGAATATGTGAAACTCCCTTCAAGAAACGGGAAATAAGGGGGTCAGAACCCAAAGGCTCCGCCGCAATAAGGGACAAGGCCGATCTGTACGTGTTAAAGGTAGCATACGATACCGAGGTGCCCTGAAGTATGGTCTGAAGGAAGTGTACCACTAAAGTAGGCTTGGGATCCCAGGGACTCAGCCCTTGCTTCCTACAAAATTCCCACCAGCGCCGAAAACATCCTTGGTATTGGGCATATGTCGCCGGCGATAACGCGGCTAACATCGTGTCCACTGCCGGGGCGATAATCCCTCGCCTCTCGAACGCTTGCCGGACAACCTCCCTGCTATCAATCGTAGCGTGTCCGCCCGCGGGTGGGTCTGGTCCCTGAAAGGCAAGTGCAACAATCGATCGTTAGGACCAAAATATAAGGGCGCGGAGATCAGTAATTCAAAAAAGGTGGGGTACCAGGGCTGTGCCGGCCACTCCGGTACGACAACTATCCCCGTTGATTCCTCCGCAATGATTTTGCGCAGTACTTTGAGGACCAGCGCAAACGGCGGAAACGCATAAAAATTCCACCCCTTCCAAGAAAAGGTGAAGGCGTCAATCCCCCATGCCCTAGGGTCCGGGTGCCAGGAAAGAAACCTGTCGCACTTCGCATTTGCTGCAGAGGCAAATATATCGATGTCGGGACACCCCAAATCGTTTATGATAGACCGAAAAACCTCCTCACCTAATGACCATTCTGTTGTCCCAGGGAGACGTCGAGAACATTCATCGGCTACTGTATTATCCTTGGAGGCGACGTAGGATGCAAAAATGACAATACGCCTCTGCTCACACCACCGCCAGATCCGTTCAGATAGCTCAAACAGGCGGTGGGACAACATAGACCCCTGCCTATTAATACAGCTGATGGCCGTGGTATTATCTGCCCTAATGAGGATACGGCGGTCGCTCTCGACGTCACCGAAATGTTGTAAGGCTAATTCAATTGCCCTCAATTCCAACGCGTTAATATGCCAACCAGCTTCAGTTACTGACCACCAACCGTTGATTGTGGCCTCCCCGGAGGCCGCCCCCCAGCCTGATAATGACGCATCTGTAGAAATTGTGAGGGAATAGTCGTCATTATGTAGCCGATTGGACAACGTCATAATATTGCTACTCCACCACTCAATATCTGACCGTATGGATAATGGTAACTGAATTTTTGCGTCAAAATTCTGGTTATTTGCCCTTAGGGCATCAACCTTAACCCTTTCCAAATGCATTGTGTACAGTTTTCCATAGGGGGTTGCTGGTATCGCGGCCACTAGTGTACCTATCAGACCCGCTAAATGTCGAATTGAGCAGGTTTGTAGTTTATGGAATTTACACAACGACTCCATGATCCATAAGCGCTTTTCCTGCGGAAGCGAAATTGTCAAGTCTGCCGTATCAAACAAAAATCCCAAGAACACGAACTGTTGCGAAGGGGAAAATTTACTCTTAGCGTCATTAATGATAAACCCCAAATGTCGTAAAAGGTCCGACAAAATGGTAATATTCCTTGCACATTCCATCTGAGACGACCCCACGATACCAAAATCATCCAAGTAGTTTACACATTTTATGCCCTGTGAGCGAAGACATTGAACAATGGGGCGCATGAGCTTATGAAAAACATACGGCGAAACCGACATGCCCATGGGCAAACACGTAAATTCGTACAATTGATCTTGGAAACAGAATCTGAGAAAAATTCGAGATTGCTCTGCAATTGGCACCATATAGTATGCGTCCATGAGATCGATTGTCGCCCCAAAGCTCCCAGGTTCAATGAGGTCCCGCATGGTGCGGTGATCCTCCAATTTAAAGTGGGGGGCGTCTATAAATAAATTTAAATGTCGTAAATTTAATATAAATCGTTTTCCCCCTGACGCTTTGTCCACCAAGAAAAAGGGGGAAACCACTTGACCCGGGTGTGAGGTACATGTTTTCACGACCCCGCCCCGCACCATCTTGTCTAAAATAATGGAAAATTGTTGAACAAACGCCTTATCTGACGAGTGTGGACGCAACCTAGGGTTGGGGGTCGGTATCGTGTGAAAAGGTATCTCAACCCCGTTCAACCATGAAAAAATTTTGGGATTATCCGTGATAGCCCGCCAATTCCCTATAAAATTAAATAATCGACCCCCTAAGGGGGGGTTAATTACCTGTGGGGGCGCCGAGCTCAGCTCCTGCTGTGCGGCCCCGTCGACCCTCTGAATGGGCGGCGTTGTGCCCTGGAGGACTGGTTCCCTCGGGATTTGTTGGCCGGTCTGTGAGTCTGCCCACCCCGACGAGCAGCTCGGCCTCTCTCGTTTCCCTGTTGCAGGCTTACTGGCCCCGAGGGCTGCTGAGGGCGAGGGGGTGCGGGAGGCGGTTTTTTGAGGGACCTAAACCCCGAGCACTGGAGGCCATCCCCAGAAACTCCTTATAACGCGCTCCCAGATTGTCCCCAAAAAGCCACTCTGATGGCGGGACATCCCTAGAAATTTTTTCGAGGGTCGGGGAGCACACCGCCAACAATAGCCGTCGCCTGGTGCGATTCACATCATAGAACAGGGCCGTCATGGCCCGTCCCGCATCACACATGTTGACATAGCTGTCCCCCATCACGGGGACAGCAGCACCCCCTCTCTCCACCACCGAAGAGAGGCCCATACCTAGGGCCGAGATGGCTGTGGCGCACTGTCGCTGAATCCCGACGTAACACGCGTCCACAGATTTATGGCCCGCCCCCACTGACGCCGCTATCTCCGGATTCATCTTGGGCGGCGCAAGCGCCGGCAAGTTCGCGGGGATCGTGTATTTAGCCCGAAGGGCATTAAAAACATCTAGCGGGACACCATTTCGCAAATGGTGTTCCCAACGACCCGCGATACTCGGATGAATTCGCGGAGCAGGGGGTGGCGGAATGGCGGGATTATCTCCCAGGGCCAAAAGCACCTGAGGATCTAATCCGGCGTCAGGGCCTGGGTCTGAGGCCGAATCTCCTGCAGGAGGGGTGAAACCTGCAAAATCCGATGAACCGGAGGCCCCAGTCCCATCCTTAGTGGGGTCCCCCGTCCCTGGGGGTACCGGGGGCGGGATAGTGGCCCCTTCGTCGCCCCATGTGTCGTCGAGATCCGAAACGTCCCCGGAAAGTCCGCGTGCCGATTCTCGATCGGCATCACGGACGAGAGGCCCCCCAGATTCGCGATCCGGGTGAGACCTCGGGGAAAGACGATCGGAGGACCCGCGTATCAATTCACGATCGATATCGCGGTTGAACTGCCCCCCAAATTCGCGATCTGGGTGAGCCTTCCGCGCATGACGACCGTTTCCGAATGAACACCCCCCAAAATCATAAAATGGGTAGGCTCCTCGGGAATCTCTGCGAGAACCGCGAGGCCCTTCGAAGAGGGTAACCTCACGTCTCCGGGGCGAACGTGATCGCGAGCGGTATCCCCGCGTAGAAAAGTCGTCGACTTCTCGATCCAATCGCGTCCGGAGATATCGAGGTTCATCCTCATCGGACTCGAAATCCCCTCGAGATCTCCGCACATCATAAATCGGATCCAGAACGTCGAGAACGGGACCGCGCGGTCGCCGGGGGGACCGCGGAGTGAACATCGTGAAAACGACGTTCCACGAATATCCTGAGCGTTAAACAGAAAGGAAACTGAAAAACAACAGTCCTACCTTGACGTAGCGATCGAAGAATAGGGGTTTTACTTGGCAAATTCGTGCACAATCACAAAAACTCACACAAAATTGTCACGAACAAACTGTCGAAAAGGCAGCCAAAAGAAAAGTCATGAATCATCGGAGCGTCACCAGTGTTGCCGGCGCCGCGGTGCGGTCGATGGCAAAGCGCTCCGCGAAGGTGCAACCCTGCTTTTTTTGCCTTTGGCGGGAGATTCGAATTCTGAATTCGAATTTCTCTAAGAACAGGCTGTCGAAGGGTAGTTCGAGGAACTACTACATGTAAACGTTCTCAAGTGTCCCACAGATATAATTATTCGTGTGAACGTTTGTTGCAGGTCAAACTGCGCTCATGCTAGCTAAAGATGCACATATGAGCCAAGTTTTATGTGTCCGTCCAGTACGACAAGTGCAAAAAACCGTCACTCGTTTTGAAAGCATGCTTCTCAAACGTTCTCGTTTCCTTGGTTGGAAGCCGACTTGGGTATGTCTATTCCCAAAATACATCTTTTGTCTGATACCGCAATCTAGGTATTCTCTGTTGAATAGCAATTAATGCAGTATCTGTAGTCAGGTCAGGAGGTTCTGTTACATGCCAACAAACTCACCACGACAGAAAGGGGTTTCCCAGGCACTTCAGCCTTAGGCATATGTCCCTTCTGTGGGTATCTGTTTCCTTAGTTCCCTAGGGTTCCCTGGTCAGACAGTCCCAGGCCCTTGACTAGGCCCAGCAGCTTGTTGGCTAGATGGTTCCGTGGTGGTTCCTCAGTTGGGTTGTCAGATCCTAGTATCTCTGTGGAATCGGTGTTGTGGTAGGGCTTCGCAGTCAAATATGATGTTGTCTGCAGTTTCCTGATCTTCGTCACGTACCCATGTGAACCTGTTCAAACCCCGATTCAACACCTATCACCTTTCTAATGTACCCTTTATTCAGTTGGATTACCTACTTCTTGAGTAAGGTTTGGTTTTATCTTTGGTACTGCGTGCTTACCTGTCCATGTACTTGTAATCGGTTCCGTCTCTTGTGATGCCTATCAGATTATCCCATCTATTTCGGTCTTTGTGATGCCTACCGCTGCTGAGGCCTGCAATGAGGCGAACCGTGGGTGGGAGCACAAAGTAAGCATCTTGCTGCAAAACAATGTTCTGTCCAAGTATACATGAAATTTGCTTCAATTAGGTATGTTCCAGCCACCAGAACTGGGCTTGAAAAGTTTCAAAACCAGAATCTAAGTTTTTCTGAAGGGTGGGGGATGAGTTTTAGAACTGTTTCAGTTCGAGAACTCATCGGCTGGAACACCTTGGAAACACACCAAACAACTGCGATGACTTGAGGGCCAAAAAATAGCTGACTACGTACCACAGAGGCCAAAGGTCCGTTTAACATAAAGGTTGGAGGGAAATGAGATTTTGGGAAGGTTCCAGCGGGGTTATCTCCAGTTCTCTTGGAAAAAACCTATCCCCGATCGAGTGCGAAAATTTTCAAAACTCGGAGAACTCAATAACCTGTCCTGAAGCGGTTGGAATACTTTGTCAATAAAACCTATCACAGTAAACAGTTGCAACATTCGGTATGGTTGGAACACAGTTTTTGTGAGCAGTGGGTTGTGCGCAGAACTCATTACAAAACTTGTGTCGGCTGGAGCAAAGCTATTGACATGTGTTCATGTATTATACATTTTTATTTATGCCCTCATAGTTTTAGTGGGGTCTGCGCACGTGTTTATTTTATTTTTTAAATGAAAGTAGATTCCATCTTGAGAATTTTGACTCCAACCGTACTCGAGAGGTTCCTACATCATTTCTTCACCTCTCTCGTCTGGGCGGACCCCCTGCCCACTGTGGCATAGGAACCTCTGGAAACTTTGAAAAATCATAGAAAAAGAACTGCAAATCATAGGACAGTAAGTACGGTTGGTGTTAAAGTTCTCAGAATGGAATCTTGATTCATTAGAAAATACTATAAACTGCTTTTGTGACCCATGC
The DNA here is from genome assembly GCA_954871275.1 of Leptopterna dolabrata. Lineage (NCBI taxonomy): Eukaryota > Metazoa > Arthropoda > Insecta > Hemiptera > Miridae > Leptopterna > Leptopterna dolabrata. Next base: position 11,424,617 of record OX940976.1, read on the forward strand.
GCCTACCCCATTGTCATGCAACACCTTGTGCCCCCCTTCCCACCCTGTGGCAATAAATGCATGGATGGCGATGGAAACCACCAGCTGCACCTTGTGCCACGGCACCTTTAGACTTTGTTGGTTCTAATAATAATAATAATAATAATATATGACGACAATATACCTAATTACAATTTATTTCTTGTTTTCCACCACTTCTCTGAAGAATCAGCCTTAGATTACTGGAGTGTGTGACTGATGGAGCTGTGTATGCTTGGTTGCTTTAAGGATTAGTGGTTGAGGGATGTTGGAAGCTTACTCACTCTGATTTGTCAGTGTGAATACTCTCTCCCATGAATCTATAATTTCATGGATAAACTCATTCTATAGACATATTAGAAATCTAGACTAATTTATTGCGCATGTAATACTGAAATAATGATATGCTGCTGGGAACGTGGCAGTAAAATGTATACTATATAAGTTAATATGGTATCCATAGCCACAGATAAACGAAAAGGTGAAACTGTCCACTTTCCTGTCTCGGTTTTCTGACTAGCCTACGGAGAAGCTCCTCACGTCTCTTTTTGATTGTTTTAAAACTACCGTATTTGAAAACCTTTAAAATAAGTTGCAATTCCGAAATTTTGAACTACCATATTAATTATTAAGCTTTATGTTATTGTAGTTGATCCAGCACGTGATCTCCGTTTTATCCTTTTTTTGTTGGTTTGTATATGTTACGAATATTATCTGTATATTTAGGCTGTGCTCGAGCGTGGAGTCCTCACTTATTTTCAATCTCGAGCAGACGCCAGTTCTGGCGTGAAACGGCGAGACTTCAAGTATTTGGACCGGGCTGTCGCTACACCTGCTGACTTGGCGCCTTCGACCTTCAACATCGACTTTTCAGATGGCACCACTCATAAACTCAGTGTCTCCATAAATGCTGAAGACCCATCTGGAGAAATCGGTCGTCAGGTACCTATTCACCCACTTACTGTTCAAATAACTGAAAGCTTTAAGAAACTTCAAAAATTAACTACTATCTAATTATTCATTGTTCTATTTCAGTAGGTACCAGAAAAACAGTTGTGGCAGTACCTACTGAAATAGAACGATAATTGCTTATTTTTGATAAAAACTTATTTGAATTGCTGTTAATAACCCTCTATACTTAAAAAGTGACGTCAAATTGTTTCTAAGGCTAAAGAAAAGGTTGTTTCTGGAACTTATATTGGTCGATCATACCTACTATGAGTTTATACTTCCCTTGTAGAAGTGGCTATCAGCTCTTGCTGAGCACATAGCTTTCAACACACACTACATGAGCCAAGGCAAAGTGGTGGACGACAGTGACGATGAAGAGGATGACATCAAGCCCCTTGGATCCATGCAGGTTGGTTATTTTTGTTGGTTCTGTGAGAGCTCGAATCAGCTTGTTTCCATCTACTGTTGCTTGACTACAAATCCAGGTTTCTAGATACTGTAAACCTCGTCCGCTATAGATGGCTGGATCTGTTAAAGATAGGTAGTATAATTTGTATAGTAGTAGTAGTAGTAGTATAATAGGCCTACTACTGTATAAATGCACCTATCTTTAAGTCTTATCTCAACCTACGGCTTATACCACCGACCTACCAATATTATAAGGTGTCATTTCATCACTTGATGTTATTGCGTTCAAAATGTTGATGAGTGTGTGAACTTGGCTCATTTTCTGAATTTCAGGACTCTCTGCAAACTGCAACTGCTAAATACCAGTTGTTAGAAACCAGACTTCAAGAAATTGGAAGTTTAATGGAAATCTCGTCTGTCGATTCCGGTTGTGTCCAAAACTCCTCTTTGAAGGTGCCTAAGTGAATTTCTCGTATATATATTTTTAGTTGTTGATTCAACATAAGAAACAATAGAGTTAACAATCATAGACATGTTGGGTTGGTACATTTGTATAATAATAATAATAATTAGTTTTATTTGTAAAACATCCAAAGGATATTACAAAGTCAAAAATTCATAGGTCCGTGAGTAAATAAATTAACATAAATCTACAAATAGTAGTCGCATAAATAACACAAATAACACGAATAACACAAATAACAGTTGGTATTCAACATTTGAGGGCTACAAATTCTTCGATACAATAAACAGGACGGCTTTTTAAAAATAACTAACGTTTTTCTCAACTGGGGAGGAGAAATGTTTTTAAGTTCAAGGGGCAGGCCGTTGTATAACTTGGCTCCGAGGAAGGTCACGTCGATCTTCTGCGCTATAGTGGTCCGGCGCTTAGCCAAGTAGAGATGATCTCGTGAGCGGGTGTCATGAGAATGCGTCGGACGGTTGAAATCCTCAATGTTTGAGGCGACGAAACTCAACAGCTCGACCACATACATTCCAACGACCGTTACAATCCCCAGCTCCTTAAAGAGAGGTCGGCAAGACGCCCGTGAATCGACCCCACACAACTCTCAGTGCTGCTTTCTGCTTTTTGAGAACCAGCTCAACCGCAGGAGAGCCACCCCAAACTAAACTGCCATATGCCATATGTGTAGCAAAATGAGCATGGCAAACTCTCCTGAGGACGGAGCGGGACACTCAGCAAGATAGTTTCCTCAATAGATAAATGGCACTAGCTAATTTACGGGATATTCCCTCGATATGGGGGGGGGGCCCAGCTCAAGTTCCGCCGTATCTCCAATCCCCTGAAGGTATAGAGAGTCGTCGAGAGACTCTTGATCCTGTGCTCTGGAGCCCATTCTCAAGTGCAAAATTTTTGTCTTAGATGGTTTGAGAACTAATTTGTTTGCAGTGCACCACCTTCCCATAATATCACAAGCTGTACTGATGAGCAGATTCAAGTCCGTCTCGTGTTTGGCCCGAATCACTAAGGAAGTGTCATCCGCGTACTGGAAGACACTCACCCGCTCATGCTCCAGAGATGCAGCTAAGTCATTTACAAAGATGTTGAAAAACAAAGGGCCAACTATTGACCCTTGTCTCATACCAACGTTGAGTGGGAGGGCGGATGACATTTCGCCTGAAAACACAACCACCTGTTGCCACCCCGAAAACTAACTGGCGAACAATTTCAAAGCTGTAGAGTCCACCCTTTAGTATCTCAACTTGTCGATCATAATTCTGCTATCATTGCAGTCGAATGCACGTGTTAGATCAAAAACAATCAACGCCACCCGATCACCAGCGTCAACTCCGTCAAGTGCACTCTGCATAACAGCAGTACTGTATAGTACTGTAGGGAGTAACCTGTAGTAGGTACATACATACTTACCACATTAATTTCTCATGTTATGACCAAGAGCTTCCTTACTCAGCGAACCAGGTTCGGTTGATCATAATTTAGAAACATAACAGCATCAGGTATTTATGCACCTAGTGGCCCTAAGCTTGTCGATTCTTTTCGTTTACTTGCGGTTCTATTCATTGTTCTAGCGTTTTGAAGAGCTGTATGATACTGCGTCCAGTATGCTGTCTTCCTTAGCGCACTGTCTGATCCTCATCAAGCAGCAAGAAGAGGTAAAATATTTGCTAAATAGGTGGATCTTTGTGAATCGTTTGATCAATCGTAACTAGGTCAGCAATGTACACTGTTAATAAGTAGGACACTGCAGTATAAGAAGGGTAAATAAAGATGCAGCCTCAGCTTAAAAACGGTCAGCTAGTGCTATTTTTCAGAGGAGCATGGGTTGTAATGATCTTATTAGTACGTATTTTTATTCATCCCCCAAACTTCTGCTGAAAAATGGTTTCGACAGGAGACATCATTTACCTACTCCTTTAACTTTAAGTGAAATTCATAAGCCCCTTCTGACAGTCAACAAATATTGAAGCTCATCGTTGTGTTGAAATGTTGGGATAAGGCAACCAGCAGCCATATTTTCCTGATACGGTTTCTCTTAGCTGAAGCAAGCATACAAGTTTACCGAGTGGCAGCTTGAGGAACAAAATTCATTTATAATATTTGGCTGTACTTCTCACATTATTACTACGACGAGTGCTTTCTGGCCCCAAAAAACCGAAAACTTATTTAATTACTGTTGTATTAAAGGAGTTCTGTGCTTTATTTTCTGGTTATTAATAATAGATACAACCATTACCCACATCGTTATTTAGTAGGTATAAATACCAGTTACTCATAAGGTTTTAGCGTGGAACACGCTTTTCCCAGCACCTACTTGCCAAAAAACGACCCTATTTTATGTCACGAAAATAGCGGAAGTCGAGAACACATGATCATATGATTTTCACGTACAATCAGATGGTTGATTGGCCTCTAAGGGACTGCCTGCGTCTTCGTAATCAATTTTCTCAAAACAATATTTGAGTTAGTGACTTAGGTGATGATGTCATTCAGGTGATGAGTTCACAAATTATTGTAGTAACATGCAAGAGAACACAAAGTGAGACTCACCTTCCGGTTCCAGGTACCTATCAGTCTTATAATCGATGTCTGAGGTATCTGAACGGTCCTTGAACGATCTCTAAACGATACAAAAACGATCCCCGAACGATACTTGAACGCTTCTTTAGCGTTTCTTCTACGTTAAGAGAACGTTTCTCGTACGATGATTGGCCAATCATCAAATGATAAAAAGGATTCAGATATTCACCGTCCAGAGAATCAGCTGGCACAGAATTGAGGATCAGAACTTCGGGTGTTGTAAGGAAAAGCGTGTTACACGTTTCTTCAATTTTAGCCGGTAGGCTCTAGGTGGTAGCAAAGGGGGGTCCGGGGGTCCACCTCCGGCAAGGCGTGGAGCGCCAGGATTCACTAGGATAGTTTCTATAATGTATGTGTTTAGGGTGTTAGAACCAATAGATTACATTGCAGTGTGGTTCAAATTACGCGTAAGAAGGCGAGAATGAACTTACAATGATGACTGATGAACGTGGATGTCCTTCCTGAGTCAGAAACCCAACAGAGGATTGTTGCTGTTGAAGATCTTTGGATGTGACAATGTGGTTTATCGATATGTGCTCCGCAGCAACTCCCTGAGCACCACTAGCATATTATAAAGAAAGTAGCATCCATCGCAAGTGCAATGTTTTTTACAGGTCAGAGTTCTCCAGTTGAAGCAGGAACAGGAGAAATGCCGCGTTCTAGAGGAAGCTCTTAGCGTTTTAGCTAAGGAGCACCACGAATTGGAACAGTCAATGGCTTCCCACATGTCCCCCACTCCTCCTCTTTCAAGAAGCATCAGTAACGCTAGCTGTGAGTATCTTCCTAAGAAGATTTATTTTGAAAAGCCACGATTTCGACAATGACAGTATTTGAGCCAATAAATTTTCAGACTGCAGATAAAACTGTACTTGTCAACATGTTTCTCCCGAGATAGTTGTTAGCTGGGAGCAGCATTTGTATGTTGTTATACCTAGGTCCTGTCTACTTAATTATATTGTTATGTCTTTTTTTCTTTGTAGTATATAGAAGAAACCCTCGTTTCTACGACACGTCTGACGATGAGTTCTACGACGCATTTGAGGCAGGAGGTAAAATCCATTGATTCATTTACATCTTGATAGCTGATGCTGTTACTTGGTAAGGTATCCGTCCTCTTCATATTGATGTTTTTGGAAGCGTTACACCGGGTTTTAACAGCTCACTAACAGACTTTTCCCCTTTTCATCACAAATACATAATGTACAACAATTAGTCCTATGGTTGTAATGAGCAAAACGAGCTCCTTAAAGCAAAACTCCTTAAATTACTGTTTTCTACAGGTATCTTTGCACTGGCGAAAAAGTCACTTGCAAACCACTTGAAAGTCACTTTTGGACCTTCACAGTGGATTTCCTGCCTCTTCTGTGACTATAATATCCATGTCGTCCTGTTTGCTGTGTTCTTCTGACCACTTGCAGTCGTTTTTCTGTTCACCAGTTCAGTCAGAGACTGTTTTCTGACGAGATGCCTCCACATCTCCCATCACCCACAGCCAATCAAATCACTTCATTTCTAGCTTTGGATCAAGGCGTGTGTGTTGTGTTGTTTGAGCTTCCTCTTTCTAGTTCTGTAAAGTTCTGGCCCACCTGTTTGCAGTGCTCATGACGTTCTAGTGGTTTCCAAGTTGGCATCAGTTGTGCAAGCTCACCGGGTGGTTCTAAAACCAGTTTGCTTGTGGCTGCATGTCACCTGCAAAATCCCCAGCAAACAAACCTTATATGACTTTGCCATTTTCATATTCACTGTGCAGTTCAACATCATAGAGTTTGAGCAACCACAAATGACTCGTCATCAACAACTCTAACATGCAACTCATGAGGCGGGTTTTCACCAAACGAGCATCGTTCACTAACACTGTTCGCGAACGGACTTCATGGGATGCTCGCTCGTTGTAAACGCTCACCCTCGCCAAACATAGTCAGACTTGTTCTTGCGCGTCCGCTGTGAACGGCCCCCAACGGCACCACCACAAGCTCAGATGCTCACGTGCTTCTGATGCAGTAACTTGCTCATCTGTGAGTTTGTGTATTGTGTGGTTGTGTGTACTTGTGTCTTTTGTTGAGGTAGTTAACCATGGAATGGGGCAGTGAGAAATGTCTTCAACTGATTGCCAGATTTATTTTATTTTATTTTTTTTAAATAGTCCAGTGTCATCTATGACTAATTGCGAATAATTTCTAGCTCTCAAAAATGAAGACTCCCAAATTCTTTGTTTCCTCCTTCGGTGCTTCCCTTCATGTTCACACAATATCAAAATTGACACAACACAGAAGGCAAGCTTTGATAAAGCGGGTGCCATTGTTTGCACAGTACCACAGAACCTTGACAGATGCTTGAGAATAGCTGTTCGTATGGGCGTGCTCAGGCGGCCTGAACGGAATTCTACCTGCACATTCGCAAATGATGCTTGTTTGGTGTAAACCCGCCTTTACGGTGAAAGAGAAGTATTTTTTTGGCTAGGACTCACATTGTCTGGATGAAAACTTATCTAGGTTGACTTCTGGTATCATGTCTTTCCTCCAACCATTGTAAGGTGGAGTTTGGGCTTTGGCAGAGCAACCACATAACTTCAATGATACCTGTTCTTGTGTTAGAGTGTTAGCATCTTTTCTTGCTTGCTCTAGATCAAAGATACGTACTGTACTTACATTGTATCAAGAAATGCTCAAGTACCTGTGTCAACTGTTTGTAGAAGACTTGGTATACCTGTTGGGTCACCATAATGTGGCTTTTAAGAAATACGGCTTAGGGTGACATACTGTAGGCTTGGGATGATGTACTGTAGGTTGGTGCTAACCTCAGGGGACTAAGGTGGCAAATAAAATGGCGGTGGTTTTCAGACTAAGAGGCTCTACTTTTTCGGATATTCTAACTGTATCGAGTTAGAATATCCTATCATATGACGTAGTTGCATCATACATATCTGTGCATAGGTATCTATCACCCATCTGCCCCTATATACACGGAACTCCCTAATATTTTCTATACCATACATATCAAAAACTGTGACAAATCGAACGGAAATGTGGTAGGCTCCGTCGAAGGAAGAGCTATGGAAGCCCCTCATGGCACAGGACATTAACAGTTTTCCTAACAACCATTACCTACCAACCTATTCAGAGAAATTTTTTGACCTGTGAGAGAGAGAACAACCACTTTATTTATAAAGTACCTATAACTTTATTACTAACACTTTATTTATAATAGAAACGGCGAGCTGCCCATAGTCTGGGTTGCCATACGACACAGCATAACCAGCCAAACGTAAATACAGTCATTAGTAAAACACGGTAAAACAGGATAGCAAGTTAAAAAGAGCCATGTGGATTGATAATTAATGATTATGAATAAAGATGAAATTTGTCACTTATAGTTCCTAAGAATATAAGACCAGATCACCCCTGTTCAACCCGAATTTTTTCAAAAAGTAGTTAGCTTGTTTTCATCACCATTGATGTCATCAGTCTTCTTCTTCTTGGTATAGACTGGGGGTATTCCATGAGCTACCTTTTGGTTTATTATTCTGTGAATAATACACCTATGTAATCGCTCAGCAAAAAATTTTTATAACACCCCCTCAAAATTTTTTCTTTTCCGTTTCAAGGTACGTAGATTCCAAAAATGCAATGTCCGTCCGCCGTACGCCGTCCGCCGTATCACGTGTACAGGCTTCATTTTCGGTCTAAAAAAATCGTTCTTTCGCACACATGCTCCATTTGGGCCCTAGTTGTGTCCCGAAACTTTTCAGCCCGATCGGAATATACCCAGGGGTGTTATGAGTGAAAATGTGTATAAAAATAGGTACTTTTTGCGTTTTAGCAACATGTTGGTAACATGAGCTTTTAAGGTATCGTTTTTCATGTTTTTGGGGACGAGAAGACCGAATATGAAGTCGATTTTGACCAAAGAATAGAAAATTGAGGTTCTACCAGATGTTCAGCTCCCGAAATTGATTTTTTATGAGTCAAAAACCTGGGAAATCGTTTGAAATCACCATCAATTTGTATAATAACACTGGAAAAAGTGTCAACAGGTGGATCAAGACGATTAAATGGTACTATCAATGATCAGAGATAATTTATTTAAAAAAAAAGGAGCGTACCTACTTTATTCGAGTTTTGGGGGCCAAAATTGGTGGAAACCACCAGAGATAGCCATTTCAATTATTTTGTATGAAAGAAACAATAAATAAACAGCTAACATCTCTGTAGGTAGGTATGTCCAATGGAATAATAAACCCTTGTGACAAGGACTTTGCAGCGTTTTTGTGAATATACCTACTACAAGTACCCATTTATCTACATTGGTTTTGACTTGTGTATCTACATGTCATTATTATCTGATGCAAATGCAGATTCGTTATTCATACTCATGTTTCAGGGGATATATCGGAAAATGAGACTTTGGTCACAGCTGGTGGGTCAGACAGTGACACCCTGGTTTGCGTGCCATCCCCGACTTCGTCCATCACTACACTCGCTTCAATGCATTCCTTTGCTTCTGCCTTGTCCTGCGTGACTCAGACACACCCACACGATAACAGGTTGGTAAATATTTTATTAACTATAGCAAACTTGGTATTGTGTTATTATCATCAGGCGAAATTGAAACAAATAGGTAGCGAGATTTTTGTTGGGTGTAGGTTGACCTTCAGTGAATACAATCCCAGCAGCGCTGATTTTGGTGTTGGCTGTTTAGAAATAGGCGCCAAGAGAGCCATTATAGTGAGGGCCAGGCGATCTAAAACGACTGTACGAGGTTTCATTGGAAAATTATAACCGTATAATAAAGGAAATGAATGCTCATTGATTATTGTAGGGCCATGCAAAGAAACTCAACGCATTCCTTTGGAGCGAAGTTAGAACTAAAACAAGAAAAATCTGGGCTGCGGATGAAAGGAAAAGAACGTTAAGTTCAATTTGGAGCCGTTAGAGTGCTCGGTCACCTATCAGTTTGAGATAATTATGTCGACAAGTAATGTGTGAATGAGCCGAGGTAGTGAAATAAGACCTTTTCGGGGCCGCCAGTGAGAAAAATTGTAGGAAAGCTAGAAATTGTTTTAATCCCATTATTTTACGTCTAATTGAAGTACCTATCCTAGGTTTCCACCATCCTGCGCTACGAGCTTCATTGGTGGGGGGGGGGGGGGGGGCACGAAATATTCGGAATTTTTTCAGATTTTTTTGCTTATTACTCCTAAGATGTGCATCCTGCAGAAAAATCGACTCCTACATAAAATAAAGAGCATCAAATTCTCCGTAGATAGACTCCAAAACTTGTAATTCGACCCGATATGGGCAAAATCACAGGCCAAAAATGATCATTTTTGCAACATCGCTTGAATAGTTGATTTCTTCTTCTTCTTCTTGATGACTCTATGGCCCTTTGAGAGCCTTGGCCTGCTCTGTAATCCTTCTCCAGACTGGTCTGTTCTGTGTTTTTCTTCTCCACAGTCTCACGCCAAGCTCGCAGAGTTCGCCCTCAGCATCCTCCAGCCATTTCTTAAGAGGTCTTCCCCATCCAATACTGCTCTCAGGGAGCTCTTTGGGTCAGTCCTCATTACGTGGCCTAACCATCTCAGCCTTGCACTCTTGGCAATTCCTACTATTCCAGGTTTTTGGTACAGTTCCAGCAGTTCCGAGTTTTTCCTAATCCTCCACGTTCCCTAATCACATACGGGTCCAAAAATCCTCCTGAGGATTTTTCGTTCCCAGACCTCAAGCGTTCTCATCCTTGTTGGTATGTACCCAGCATTCCGAGCCGTATGTCACTATAGGGCGCATGATAGATTCGTAAATCCTTGTCTTTAGACCCCTCGAAAGCATCCTAGATTTCAATAAGCTCTGGAGAGCAAAGTACGCCCAATTTCCTGTAGCTAATCTAGCACGAACCTCAGTGGAACAGTCACGCAAGCTATATTTGCCAATAGTTGGGTTGTAAATGCCGTCCTTGCCAATTTTGGCATTTAGATCTTCTACCACAATCTTCATATCACTGAAGGGTATCCGGTCCATTACCTGCTCGAGTTCCTCATAAAATAGGTCTTTAGATTCTTCGTCACTTTCTTCTATTGGAGCATGTACACTTACAATAGTAGTATTGAAGAAGCGGCCTTGTAATCTGGTCATGCAGATGCGATCACTCACTAGCTTATAGTCTACAATAGTATGCTTGAGACCCTTCTTTTCTAGGAACCCAGTACCTCTTCTGTTTTCTGCGTTACCACTCTCCATACTTCTGTAGGTCCATCATCCCAACGCCTTTCCACCTGATTTCTTGCACGGCAGCAATGTCCACGCCGTACTTCTCCACCGCAACTGGTCCTCGATTCTTCCGCTTTTTCCGAGTTGTAACATGCTCCTCACGTTCCAAGTTGCAATAATAAGATCATTTTTCCGTTTGTGTTTCCGTGGGACTCGCCTAGTTCGTTCGCCATTTTTACCAGTCCGGCTTTTCTTTTGTTGAGTTTCCGGAATCAGTTTTAGTTTCGGGCAAGTGATTGATTAGACCCCTGTGCCCTAGCTTGGTTGGGCTGCACTCCTTGGACCTCCAAGCAGGCCCCCCCTTGCAGCTTCAGCGGCTCAGGTGACCATTGAACGCCTAGTTCCTGGGACAATCATCTTTAGACCACCCAGGTAACTGCAAGGTTCCCCTCCTCCTTTCTCAACACGGGCTTGGGACCGGCTACGGCGGAGTTGAATAGTTGATATAGTGACTAAAAAGTCCGTACTGTCGAAACGGTTGTTCTAAATGAAAAAAACGTATCGAATGAAACTTGTAGAGCATCAAATTCTGCGTTCAGCAAGCACCTTATGTAGGTATGTCAAATTTGCGGATAACAGAAAATCGAAAATTTGAACGTTCTATTTTTGTAGACTTGACCGAATTTGACATGTAAGATGCTCGCTGAACGTAGAATTTGATTCTTTAAAACTTTCAGTCTATAATTTTTTAATTTAGAACAGCCGTTTCGACGGTATGGAAAGTTACTATATAAAATGTTCAGGATGGTGCAAACCTAGGTTGCTACAGTTAGATATCAAATAAACCGATTAAAGTGATTTCCAGCAATATGTACATACAATTTTTTTCACACGGGTCTTGTTTAACTGGTTTATGGTATAAATGCCTAGAATAAATGGTAGTTATATTCTTACGGTTATGAAATATGACGCTTTGTTTGTTTTGGTGAACTTCAGAGAATAATTTATTATTCATTTTTCATGAGATTTTGGAAGTTAACTTAGCAACCAAAGAAATTATTTTAAAAAAGTGAAATTTAGTTCGAAATGGGTAATCTGAACTGGTGGGTAACATCCTCCCACGTCAGTAATCTGTTCATCCACAGTCATGTAAATGCTGTAGCACATCCTTATTGTTTCTCTCATGTGCACTAATTGAAATAGCTATTTCTGATGGTTTCCACCAATTTTGGCCCCCAAAAACACGAATTACGCTCCTTTTATTTCTTTCATATTAATTATCTTTCTTCATTGATAATAGAGAGTTTTTGCAACACACTCACGACGAAACGAACGAAACGAAAGCAGTGCTGCGCATGCGCACTTAAGACACCGAAAAGTTTGACGAACCGTGACGACGAAAAATACCGGGATCTCGCGGTGTCAGCTTTCGTCGTGTTGATATGACGAAACGTAATTTAACCTTACATCTGTATAACGCTACCTACCTTCTTCTGTTTTCCTTGGAAAATAAAAATGTTGAGCGTCGTATTCACAGCTGCTTCTTGGCGTCTTGGCAGACTTGACGACATGTGTGGACATAGATTTGTATTAACCATGGAGTAAAATGGATGAAAGAGAGGTTGACATAACGTTAGCGTGACTCCACCAGCCGGTAGACGCCAAAGCTGAACGAAAACTGAACCGAAAAAGGTTAGCATCTGACTTCGGTCGCCCTATCCGCCATTTCCGTTTCGGTGTCGTTTTCCGTTTCGTTTCGTCACGAGTGTGTTGCAAAAACTCTCTAATGCCATTTACTTGTCTTGACTCACCTGTTGGCGCTTTTTTTTCTATTGTTATTAGACAAACTGATGGTGATTTCATACAATGTCCCAGGTTTTTGACTCATAAAACATGAATTTTGGGAGCTGAACCTTCGTTGGAACCTCAATTCTTAACTCTTTGGTCAAAATCGACTTCATATTCGGTCTTCTCGCCCTAAAAAACATGGAAAAAGATACCTGAAAAGCTCGTTTTACTAAAACACTAAAAAACCCTATTTTTACACCCATAACACCCCTGGGTAAAGTCCTGACTGCAAAGTTTCGGGACACAACTAGGACCCAAATGGAGACTTTGTGCGAAAGAACGATTTTTTTTAGACCGAAAATGAAGTAGATATGGATGATAATGCATTTTTGGAATCTACGCACCTTGAAATGTAAAAGAAAAAATTTTGAGGGGGAGTTGTAAAAATTTTTTGCTGAGCCAATGCATATGTGTATTATTCACAGAATAATAAACCAAAAGTGGCGGTCGGTGTTGCGGTGGTAGCCTGTAACTATCACACCTGACCGGGCTTTACCACGTTGTGGTTGAGGGAGAATCTAGTGGGAGAAGTGGAGCCGAATGCAAAACGAACCTGAACAGCCGAACTAGTTATCATTTCACTCTCCCGTAAGATAAGGAGAGGCCCCCCCCCCCCCCCCCCCCGTTCGAAAAAAGTAGGGTAGAAAAATACTAAAACCAGTGATTTTTTAAACATGTGCCAAAGGGAGGGAAAGAGAGTGCTACCTAAAACATCAATTATGAAACGATACAATTCAAGATGTACCTATCTCATGATAGTTTTCACTTATTAAAATTTGTTTTTCTCACAGTTTTAGCTACCTATTTGTTACGTTCTCCAGACCATGTTTTACTTGATATGTAGGTACCTCCTACCTGTTGCTTCAAAAGGCTATTTTTGCATTCTCATGTTTGAAGGATATTTTTATTAAACGAATAGGTAGGTATATTGTTGTATCTGTGAGGGTGTCAGCTGGATTTTTCGTAATGTTAAAGGCGTGTACGAGTAGGTAGGTAGCTAGCCAGTAAGAAAAGTGCACCTGTGTAAAATCGTGGTGAGTGACATTAAACGATTTAAAATTACCTCAAACGAATGATTCATTGATCAAAGTAGTTGGGATATTAAACATTAGAGAGTTCCTAGTGCCCCGATACGGCGTGCTTTATCGTCGATAAGTCGATTTATCGCCGATAAGTCTGACTTTATTGCGATAAGGCATCCTATCGTGCCCTAACGATAAGGATCCCTATCGCGATACAGCCTGACTTATCGTGTGGTTTAGAGGTGAGACGATATTTCAGTAACGGATATTTTGTAACCGTTACTAGCCATCCAGATATGTAACCGATACTGAAAACCAAAAATATCGGTTACAAAGTATTAGTTAGCGTTCATTTAAAGTGAGTAATCTATATGTGAGGTATTTTAATTTTTTTACAGTAATTAAAGATAATTACCAAACATATACACATTATTTATTTTTCCCCCAACTAATATTGTAATACCAAATATATTATATAATATTATAATACAGTATTCGATAAGAAAAAACTGAATACTGATACGTTAAAAGAGACAAACCCGAAACAGATACTATAAACGTAAACGCACTGTATCTGATGGAGGAGTAACGGATAACTAATACTTAGTAACCGATATTTGAAAGTCTCTGTATCAGAAGTAACGAATAATCACAAGTATTCGTTAAGCACACCTCTAGTGTGGTTCCTTATCTTTCATATCCTGTCGTGCCGATAACCGCGTTGCATTTCCAAGCTCTTGGTGTCTGTCACAAAAGTTCCGAGGACAGTGAAAACGGACACTCATACACTCAACTCCTGAACGCCAACTGACTTGCAGGTTTTCTCTTTCTGTTTCTGTTTAGTCATTCAAGTACAACTCGGCGAATTCGTCCAACTCTGACATGACTGGTTCTAATAAGAACCTTTGAAATAAAGAATTATAAAATAGAAAGTAAAAAAATAATAATAAAATTATAAAATAGAAAAGAATTATAAAATAGTAAAAATAGAACGGGAAAACGAGAAAAACGATAGCTCTTAAAACGAGGGCGAAACTAATAGTGGTATAATATAAAATTGAGAACTGTAGACAAGATAGCAGTAGACTTCTTCTTCTTCAGTTTTGGCGTTTTTTTTGCCCTGACCTCAGTCATCATGCCGGAGTGGATGCACTTAACGTTTCGCGTCACTTCTAGATAAAACTTCTAGATTTGCGTCACTTCAACATAGGTAGAGTTAATTACATCATCATCAGTTAGCATCTCGTTTGCTCTCCCTAACTGCCCACGATACAGAAAACCTTATTGTGGTGACCTTATCTACTAGGAACTCTCTAATGAAGTTGCTCATTGCTTATATCCTTATATTTTATATGAAGCTGCTGGTTCTAATTGAGGACTCGGCAATGTTCGAGTTCGTTTGCGTTCGGTCAAGTTCGGCTCCTTTTCCCACTAGACCCTCCTTTCTTATCCTATGGACCAATTCAATAGCCTGCAACGTCTTGTATCCAACCGTAGTGTTGGTGCTCCCTTTTGTTTCCAAAATGTTATGAGGAGGATGCACAACACAGGCGACGAGTCTTCTTTTGTCACGTCAGTGACATACGAAAATGCCAACGAAAACCGTTTCTTCGGAAAACCAAGTTTTTCACCTCCCAAAAGTAAAAAATAGGGAACTGATTTCTTGCTTGACTCAAAATTCAGATTTTTGTGAACGGCAACGTTTTCTCCTTGAATTGTTTCGAAAGAATCACTGTAAAGTAAAACCCGTGGTTGGGCCTTTTGTGATTTACCCTTTATCGGTTTACACTAAGAAATTGATATGGGAGGGCCGGATTCCTTTCAAGTAAAAGGTCATTAAATTCCCTACAGCGCAGTCTCTGTTCATTTTTTTTCCTATCCTCCTGTTTCCAGATATCAGCCTGCAAAAATCTGTATTTTTTAAAGAGAAAATTTTTGCCTCACGTTTTTTGTCAAACTTACGCTCCTAGCTCCTCAACCCTTTGATGTACCGTAAAGTCGAAGGGACCTTGGAGAACAAGTTATACAACATTTAATTTCCTTTGAAAAGATGTATAATTTTACTATTTAATCTCCAACTGGTCGTTAGTTACAGCAGTTTTTAAAATAATTGTGTATATTGTGAATTTATATTATGAATGATACCTATACTTTTGTGTACAATTATTATTATTATCTGTAGATATAGGATAATAATAAACCTTTGCGTATAGTTTAGAGCGTTTTAAAATATACATGTTATGTTTTCATGCATGACAACAAATAATTTTAGATAGAATTCGTGAATCCCATAGCATATTTTATGAAGAAACTGTAACTGCTGTAGTACCCGATTTAGGGCTTCTGGCTTTCCTGGGGGAAGCCCCCAGGCTTTTACAACAGAAAACAGTGATCTACGCAGATAACAGTGATCTTTGTTTGGAAAGTTTGAGGAATGTCTCCAGAGTGTTAGGTTTGCAATCTCAGTGATGCCAACAAGGATGGCATTTCCATCTTTCGAGGTAATTTTGAGGCCAATGCATCCAGAGGCAGAAAATCTGAATCTACAGTTAGAAACGGGGGTAGCCGAGGAAATATCACGCACAGGGGTTGGCCACCTTGCTGTTACCTGCCTGTGTTCTTATCAGTCTTCAAGCAGGGTTCACATCCATCCGGAGCCGTCCGGAAATACAGCAGTGAAAAGCAGTGGAAGGGATGGAGGGGAATCGCGGAAGTTGGGAAGGCGTTCATAACCATCCGGAATTTTGGCTGACAACTCGTTTCCCGCGCTTCCTCCCACAGCTGTTTCGGTTGCCGACGCCATTCTGTATGCGCAGTAGTGAACTGCGCAGATGCGGAGCGGAAAATATCTGAAACATCAGATGCGTACAGTTCGCTTCAAAAGTGCTTCTCCGGAAAGAATATTCCACCCTCCCCAGCTGATGTCCAACCAATCAGCTGCTTGTACGCACGTTCCGGATAGCTTTCCGGATGGATGTGAACCCTGCTTTAGTCCTATCATGTTTCTTGCGTTACCTATTATGTTTTTTTTGTCATTAGCCTCGGTTTCAGTTGGAAAGTGATTGATAGAATCGTTTGGAATGATTGTGTGTTCGCCAAATCATTTTTTCCTGTCGCATCGGTCGCGTGCGGTCGAAAGTCACTAGGCAATTGTGAAGTGCAATATTCATCTCTAGGCATCTTGTGTGTGAAGTGCAATTCATCTGTCCAGTATCACCTCTCGGCTTGAGAGTTTCTGTTTGCTGACTGCTGCTCGATTCCTATCACGAATAGGATTATGGAGATAAAGTCAGTTCTATAAATGTAGTATAGGTAGGTACTAGTTTTTAGGTAGGTGGTCAGGTTGGTTTTTTGGGTGGGCAGTGGGCCTGATGAAAAAAAACCCCAGCTAATTATTACTGGTAAAGTCCTGTTGGTATTTCACTTTCACGTAGATCACTGGTTTCTGTTTGAGCATAAACGGAACATTAATTCGTGAGAAACTGAGTACCTACCTCGAATTCGCGTTTTGTATGCGTACTAGCCTTGCCAATGGTCTCATCGTTCTGTAATGAGGAGTACCCATGACTTCTGTTTATATTTTTGAATGGAAGTTTCTAAGAATTTTGATACCATCCGCACTCTCCTAGGATGAATAGAACTCTTTTTTTCTATGAGCTTACAAAGTTTCGGCAACAGTCAATCAATGAAATGAAAGCTCAGCAATTGGAGAATTGTCACCCGTATCGTCAATGAAATGATCAGCTGGCTTTGATGCAAAATGATCTTTTGCTTTTTTTCCCAATTCTCGAAACCACCAAATCGCAAAAAAATGTGAAAATCGTTTGTTAATTTGATGCAAGCCTTCATGAGGAATAACTAACTACCCTTGACTTCTGTTTATACTACTTTCCGCTTTTTGGTTTATTTTCAGTAATGATCCTTTAGACTCGAGTATGAAAAAAATAAAAATACCCCCCCCCCCCCCGCCTCAAATTTGATTGTTTCCGTTTCAAGTTATGTAGAATTCGAAAATGGAATGATGAAAAAAAAACGCTGCAAATTTTTACACCGAAAAGCTTCGTCAACATAATCGTGAATGAAACCGTATAAATCCTGCCCAGATATCATTGCTAGGGAGCACCTGATTATAATCACGGATGGCTGTATGAAGTCGAGTTGGTTGTTCTGTGATATTATTCCATTTGAAAAATGATCGCTCATTTGGGTTTTGTTGATCTGTACTTTTCCAACTTGAACAAACGTTATGCTTCATGAATAAGAGCAAATATTTAATGATAGAATTATTGAATCCCGTGCATTTTTATGAAACATTAATTCCCGGACCGGCTACAGTACTCGATTTAGGGCCTTCCTGGGGGGATCGCGACGGTAGGTATTGACCACAGAAGACTGTGATCTACGCAGAAAGGGCATCTATACAGGTAAATTTAATTTAATGTAATACTGGTAAAGTTAATTTAATTTAAAACCGCGAGGTCATATTTCTCCCTTCAAGGATAAATTGTTTGGATGTCACCTCTTTGACTGTTTGAATTTACGGTTTTTATGAGTCGTTTTTAGAAATATTCACCCATTCATAAAGACTCCATTTTATAACAGAAATCTGTTTTCTCTTAGTTCCTCTTCTAGACTTCATTCCATTAAATAGATTCGTACAACATCTAAATCCTACATTTTGTCCGTTTGTGTGGCAGGGCTAGGGCGAGGAATCAGTAGCGGTGCGTGGGGTCTGAAAACGGTGGGGCAGCAAACCAGAACACAAAACCAACAGATTTGTCTACAAAATACCCCAAGGCAACAACACCTCTTATTTTCTGATAGAGTGATAATCAGCAAAGCTTTTAACTCTTTTAATCAACACTCTATCGTCGTACGAAAACGTCGACAATTTCTACTACAACTTAGCCACAGAATTCATGTGTTACAAAAATATAGTAAACTAAAATACAACAGTAGTGAATGGAATCGTCGGGGTCAGCACTTTGTAGTGATCGGTTGGGGGTCACCACTTGTTGTGAGTGGTTTTGGCGCCTGGGATAGGATAGGGTGTGATGGAGCGTGTGGTATCGGATGACGTGCTCGGAAGGTTTCCACCACACCGGTTATACCCGAAGGCTTCACCAGGCAGGTTACACCACTCTACGAGATCATTTAGGAAGGAGGTGCTCGGAAGGTTCCACCTCCTAGAGGAGTGTGTAGAATGAATAAATCTGGTCAGGAGTGCGGGTTATATAGGGCTTGTTCCACCCTCCCCCAGCCCCACCACAGTCGTTAGAGACTGGTGGGGAGAGCCGGCGGTTGGACGCCTCCTGTATCATGTAGACCCCTTCCTTCCACTTGGTTTATTGAGTATAATCTGTTACAGAGTTGATTGGTATAGGTGGGTACCACGACAACAACAAAACAATGAATGACCCTTCGGCTGGTACCTGCTTGAATGGAGAAGCTATTGACTAGAAGCTAGGTAGCTGTCTGTTGACGCCGATCGATCCACAAACCACAAGATCACAAACAGCAAACAAGACAAAGCCCTTAGGTACCACAAAGTCATTGGAACCGGACCAAACACAAAACGCACAAAATTTGACTCAAAAAATTGAAAACTGACAACAGAATCTACAGAGAAAGCAATTTTGATTCAGAGACAACAAAAACAAATCGGAAGAAGAAGCATATCTTATCGAGATGACAAATTGAATCGAAGGGATCGAATCGATTGTGAAATGAATGATTTCGAGGTGGAAATCAGATTCTGGGGACAGGGGCTGAAGTGGGCGTTGCGAACAACATTTTTACTTGCTGAGCATGTGCGGGCGGGCCACTTTTCTCGGTTGCCATGGGAAAACGAGGTCCCAGGACCTACCTGCCAGTTTCAGGAGCCTAGTTTTCAATTTCGATTGCAGGGCATCGATTACTGTCGCTTTATTCCAATAACATGCTTGGTCTATGGAGCTAACAAGAAGGAACCACCATAGATGCTCTACTAGAATATTGAATATCCGTAGCCAGAGAAATATGGTGAGTCGCTGTTGAACTTCGTGAAAAATGCTAGGTACAGTGTATGGAGGGAAATTCAGATGCCAACTGAACAATGGTTGGTTTTAGCGAATTTTCGAAGAAAAGGAAGCTATTGTTCTCGGTCCAAAATTTTTAAAACTCGAATTTCCGAAAGATTTTTATACCAAAATCTGTTTCAGACCATCCTGAATTCCCTGCCGAAAGACACCAAAAATTATATGTATATATATATATATTTATATATTTATATATTTATATATTTATATATATATTTATATATTTATATATGTATGTGTCATTCCAGACGATAACTCTCGAAAGAATTGAGATAAAAAGTTCAAATTTGCACGAAAAATCTGTCTTGGCAATCGACAGGCTAAGTTCGAAGATGAGCAGAATCGGGTCACCCTAAGGGGGAGTTTTGGGGAGTTTTAGGGGGGGAAAATTACCCATAAATTCCCAAAATGAAAAAGTCTGACAAGTGACACCTCATTTTAAAGGTTTTTGTACGCTGAACACGATGGTGAAATCAGAATTGCGATATCTCATTCCATTCTCAAACTGGAGCACTTTGAAGATGAAGGAACGTGGTTATTTCTTGAGATGTTCTTCCTGGTTCGTCTGCTCTAATCTGATAACGGAATGGGATATCGCAATTCTGACTTCACCATCGTGTTCAGCGTTGGAAAATCTACAAACCGAGGTGTTACTCGGCAAAAAATGGAACAAAAAATTTGTTATGTACCCAATACCTACTCTTCTGGTATTCAAAACATTTTTGATTTCCCCCTCCCCCTCCTTCCACCCCAAATTTTACTTTGCGTAAAACTACTCCTGTTTTAATTTTGTATGGTATCAAGTTGGGAAAGCATTGGCCGAAAATTAATTTTCAGAAAATTTTAGGCGGAGGAGGAAGATGCCGAAAACTTCGAAAATTCGCTCTTATAGCCATGCTGCATGACTGTGGTTTTTCTTGAGATGTTCTTCCTGGTTCGTCTGCTCTAATCTGATAACGGAATGGGATATCGCAATTCTGACTTCACCATCGTGTTCAGCGTTGGAAAATCTACAAACCGAGGTGTTACTCGGCAAAAAATGGAACAAAAAATTTGTGACGTAGGTATGCCCATATTTGATGCATACCGAATTAACCGAATAGCGTCATACTTGAATACCTATAATTACCCAATAAGTTTAAGATTGCCCATATTTGAATGGGATATCCCAAAGATCACATTTTATATAAAATCAGTTATTTCTTCGAAAATTCGCTCTTATAGCCATGCTGCATGACTGTGGTTTTTTTAAGTGTTTTTGGGTGCTGGGGCAGTGGCCCAAGTGGCCTTATGGACGCAACGCTCCTGCGTGGAATGCCTTACCGTTAACTGTAAGGTCCCTCACCTCCCTCGATTCGTTTCGTTCACTGCTGCTCTCAGGGAGCACCTTCAAACATGAGCCCTTCTTTTTCTTTCAATCCTTCCTCTTACTTTCTCTTCTCCTTTCTCTGTCATTTTGTCTTCTTCTATTTCACCTAGTCTTCCGCTTCTATTCTATTGATCTCCTCTCACTTTTTACTTCCTTATTCTCTTCCTCATCTACTTTCATGTTTTAAAATTGTATTGTCCTTTTTATTGTTAATTCATAACCATTTAGTTGCCTTATTATATTTCAATCCAAGGCGGGATTTTAATCCTATTTTGAAAGAATAAAGTTTAAAAGTTTACAAATAATAAAGTAAATAATAAACCGTTGTGTAATAATTTGCAGCGTTTTTTATGTAAGTAGGTTTCATGCTAAGAATTTTGAGTCCAACCCCACTCTCCTACGATTTAGTTCTTTTTCTATGAACTTTCAAAGTGGACAACAAGTGACGTCGTTGCACCCTCCCGCCTGTGCGAGACCCCCTTGCCCAGTATGACGTCATCCGTTGCCGAAACTGAAAGCTCAGAAAAAACTGCTCATATTAGGAGAGTGCGGGTGGTCTCAAAATTCTTAGAATGGAACATACTTTCATTCAAAAGTATAAACGGTATTGGATACTCCTCATTTCAAACATTAAAAAAAAAATATAACATGTCTTGGTACCCCTCAGCTGCGATACCACTCTCATGTAAACTTATAGATTCAACCAATAAACAAGTAGAAATACAAGCTGTGCGACGGGAGAAGGACCAGAAGGGTCCCCTCCATCGAACTCCCAACGACTCTCAGAGGCCGTTAACGACCGTTGACAGGCGAGGAACGAGGTGAAGGCACCTTTATAAACCACCCGGCTCGCCCACCACTTCATTCGACTGACCTCACTCTTACATACGACTTCTCTCTCACGCACCTTACGCCTCCTCTGTCTCTCTCACCTACCCTTCCACCTACCCTCGCATCTGCTGTGGTGGTAACTGCTGGACGCTTCCTCCTGTAACACTCGCTATGGTGATAACCGCAGGGTGTTAGCATCATCCTCCTTTAGCGTCTGCTGTGGTGGTAACCGCGGGACGTACCTTCTTCTAGCACTCGCTGTGGTGATAGCCACGGGGCGCTAGTATCTCACACCCTTGGCATCTGCTGTGGTGATAACCACGGGACGCCTCTTCCTCTAATGCCTGCTGTGGTAAAAATCCGAAAAGACTCCTAAGGAGCACATACTCCTGCCCTTCACCCTACCCAAACTACCCTACCTGTAGGCTTACGTCATAGCATTTTCTCATATTCTTTGTTTGTTACTTACTTAGGTAATAAATAGCACACACAGCTATGATTGCTTTTTCATTCAATAACTTTGTCATTTCCCCTAGTTAAGTAATTTTATTCTTCAAGTAATTATACTTGAGGATTAAAACTACAGTATCAGTTTGATTATGTTCTCATGTCCCCCCCCCCCCACCTTCCTCCCTCTGCGTAGATGTGTTCCTTGTTTTCCGTTGAGCTGGTTCCAGCACTAAGTAATTCGTGGATTACACTCAATTGTGGTTGTGTTGGTCTCAGTTCACAGTTAGGGTTTCTTGAGCACACACTTCTGTTATTTTTACTACCATGTTATATGGGAATGGAAGTATGGTGGCTGTCAAAAATAGGTGTTTGAGAAAACCATGGAATCTTGTTCAGAAGTGCTCAAAACGAGTTTCTGAATGGTTTTCCGCTTGATGTCGCTCCGTACATACGTATTTACGTATATTGGAACTTCAAATGGTCAGAACTTCCTGAAGATATGATATTTTTCAGATTTTCTTTTTGGGTTTTGTTCAGCTTGTCGAACTGATGAGCGAGCTCTCTAGATGGTTAAAGGGAGTACTGGCGGTTTTTCTAATTTTTCACCACTAATACACGAAAAAACGCAAAAAAACACTGTTATACCGGTTTCGGTGATCAAACCATCGTCAGTAACTCACAGTAACTGAAGGCATATTGGAGAAGTGACCTTATAAATAGTCAAAAAGTGAAATGTGGTCGATTGGGATTGGTTGTGAAGAGGAATGGTGAAGGGAACAAAGGAAGGGGGGTCGATTCTGATTGGTTGTGAAGAAGAATGGTGAAGGGAACAAAGGAAGGGGGGTCGATTCTGATTGGCCCAGGAAGAGAATGCCAAAAAGTGAAAGGTACATCAGGTGAAGGGCGGGGGGGAGGGGGAACCAAGCTGTTACAGAAATGAACGCAATAATGGAGAAAAACTTAAAGGAACTACATCATTCAAAGATTTACCCAACCTATCACTCTTGATAATTTCGAATTTTTCAAGTACATCCAACATGCTCCCTTCTGGGCAAAAATGAAGATGTTCAATGGACTGTCTGCAAGATCAAAATTGAAGCTATGACTGGATTCATTCAAGTGACGTGCAAAGGCCGAATCACCCTTATTATCCCTGAAATCTTTTTCATGTTCCTTTATTCTTTCTCTAAACTTCCTACCAGTTTGACCACAATAGTCAAGTCCACAAGAACACTTTAATTTATAAACACCACTTTTATCTTGAACATTAATTTTATCTTTAACTGAACTTAATGAAGATCTGAGATTGCTTTGAACGCTTTAGAAGTTAATATTTTACCAATTTTATCCGAAATTTTTCCGTAATACGGTATACTGATCCAAATCTTTTCCTCAGTCGTAGCTTCCCTAACTAGGTTTGAAACTCCTTCCCTACTCTTTTTTTCTAAGAACCCTATTCCATATTGTATCAATGAGATCTCCCCCATAGCCATTACTCGCCGCTATACTTTTAATAGTTAACTTTTCTTTGGCTAAATTCTGTTCACTCATTGGTATAGATAGAGCTCTGTTGATCATACTATGGAAAGCAGCATGTTTGTGGACTGCTGGATGATTTGAAGTACTATGAATGGTAATATCGGTATAAGTATCTTTCCTATATATGGAAAAACTCATGTTTTCCATTATTCAACGAAATGGAAAGATCAAGAAAATTTAGGTGATTACATCCGGATTCTGAGGTTTACATTTTCGGAAAATTGGTTTTTCAACTTAAATCAGATAGTTCATTGCAGTCTTGCATTGAATGGAGTACCTACTTAGGTACAGGTAGGTATCTAACCTAGTAATATTAGTTAATTCAGTCCCCAGTTTAATCTCCTAAACAAAACTTGCCCGCCTGTTTAAGTTACCTAATAAGAATTCATATTGGTTTATTATATTCAATTAAATCGACCAATATTTCGAGAATTATGACGTTGAGTCCAAATTTTTCCCAAAAATCTGGGTATATAAGGTTCAAGGTGGCTCTAAATGACCAGCAACTAATCCCACAAAAATGTTGTTAAAAAACAACTTTTTTAAAACTTAGATATTGATAGTATACTTAAGGTAAAAGCACTGGTAGTGGCCATAGTTACGGAAATTGTCTACGTTTTTCATGAATTTCAGTTTCTGGTTTTTTTATTGCTTTATTTATAGCACAGAAGAAGGGATAAGGTTGACCTTATGACTGCCTGGACTCAGTAGATATTTTGGTTAATGAGTTCCAAACTAGTTCGAAAAGCGTTCGGACCGACAGAGTTAGAACTAAAAGTTCTGAACGGTTCTCATCCCCTCCCTTTAAAGTTCTATTCGTAACTGGTTCGATTCCGAACTGGTTCAGAACTGCATGTCCGAACATACCTCAACATTAGAAATGGCAAACCTTTGTGGCAACCTTCAAGAACCTTTGCTGTGACATTCCCCTCAGTTTGATATTGACTTTTTTTTAAATGTATTTATAAATTTACGGTTCTGTTCATCGTTTAAAGTGATGCACTAGCGCTCTAAGAGGGATTTGAGTTGAACTGCTCGGCGATTTACCTGATACTTCATTTCTAGCGGGAACTCTGAAATTCAAATTTCACACTCGTTTTCTGCCTAGACTTTCTGGCATAAGCATTGTGGTCAGTAACTGTTAATTTCCGTTATTGAACAGAATTTGGCCAAAAAAGAGGAGAATTTGTAACCCTCGATAATTTATTGCCCATTTGTAACATACAATGGTAAAATATCGTAACTAATCTGTTCTGATATCTAGGATGAATAGAAAGAAAATAAGGTTTGTGAAAAAATAAATGTTTTGAAAAGTTTGCCTCTCACTTGCAGAGCCCCCATCTCGACATCAACATAGGCATTTCCACAACTAGACCCAATAATGCAACAACAAGATAACTGTAAACTATAATATTATTACTATATTGTAGTTGTACAATATTCATCATCAGTAGGTATTGCTAAATCTTGTCGTTCGAGCGAACACATTATGGACATTATTTCATGTCTTCAAAGCTCAATAAAGTTCTAAACTGAGTAAATTGAAAATTAAAATATTAAGACATTATGGTGAGGGGGGTATAGCTCAGTAGCCCCCTTCTGGATCATCTTCAGTATCCAACTGTGTAGCAGTGTTGCAGCAGCAACAGTATCAAGTAATTAATCTTCGAAAATTCAGTCATTAATCCATACTGCATCCATACTTGAGTACCTAGACCTTGGAAAATCACCAAGAATAGTTCGTTTGCTTTATGAATGGTTTAGATCTAAGAACAACTTTGATAAAATTATACGATACTTCGTAACATCTTGGTAGTTTCTGATGTTGCATTAGTTTCTTGTTGTTGCGTTAATTTCCGAATCGATCGTTCTTCAAGCTCACCACTTGTCACGTAATTCACATAATATATAAATTATGTGTATCCACATAATATTATCATCTACGAGCTTAAGTTATTTCCAGTTGAAATGTACCTTGTACTCCTCTGCAATCGCATTTTGACTTGAAGCAGCTGGAATATTGATGAAACATTCAGATATAACATTATTTCCCCTGTCGCTCAATGAATTTCATTCACTGTTGATATAGGTACTCGTAATTTTGATCCTTCTCGGTTTTCGTTCCAGGAGTGCCTAGTGAAGATACCGTTTTATTCAAGACTTGTTCCACCGTTTTTCTCTAACCCTCGGCGTAATTGAAAGGGCTTCCCCCTAAGCCTTCCTTTTTCCTTCCGTTTTCCTTGGGCCCGTAACTTTCAATTTACTAATTACTTCTTCCTTCGGGGCCCCTAATGGGTTCGGAAGGGCGAGTGGTTTCGAAAGGTTAGATCCTGATCTTCCTGTGGAAGTACAGATTTTCCTTAAATAAATCATTCCCTAGTCCCGTTCAGTGGGCTGTTCGGAGTGATTTGCTCGTTTGGTCGTGCTCATTTTTATTGAATCATTTTCGGTTTATTATTTAAACAAACGAGTCGGTGTTCATGTTTCCAAATCCGGCATTACCTCCATATTGATAGGTAGATGAAATCTTTCTAATGTCTTTGCATATCTATACCATTTCTGTATAGATATCAGGATCTCAATATTGATATCAGGAGTCTCATAACTTATTAAGGAACATGATTATTATTATTTATTTATTTATTTTATTTCAATTATTTTTTTTTCATTTCAGGTAACTAATCAAAAGTTCATGGTTGCACATCAACGATGTCTGGTAAGCATTTTTCCGATGTTCTCGACTTGCATGATTAATTGTATATACACGGTTTCGGAAATAAGATACTATAGTTGTAAAAGGGTTAGGTATAATATAGCTGTATAATAAGTTGCGAAATACAGTTGTATAATACGTTATTGAGCAAATTAGTTTGCTTGGTAAGTTGTAGTTCCTTGTTGTACGTCATTGATTGGTGAGAAGGACAGGACCCATTCAGGAGGGGACTCGGTCCTTTCCATTGACCATTGTGCATCACGTGTGTATAACTTCACAGTCCTATTATAACGGACGAACGCTCGTGGACGATCGATTGAGGCTCGGGCCGGTCCAAAACTGTGGGAGGCAGATGCGGTAGGTGATCATTACCAGAGTTCCTGATCTTTTGGTGCCTCTGCTGACGCAAGGACGGTGGTAGAATCCAGTGAGGGGTACTCATGACTTCTTTTTATGTTTTTAAATGTAAGCATGTTCCATTCTAAGAATTTTGACACCAACCGCACCCTCCTACGATGAATAGTGATTTTTATGTGAGCTTTCGAAGTTTCGACAACAAGTGACGTCACACGGGGTGCTATGATGTAATTTGTTGTCAAACCTCTGAAAGCTCATAGAAAAAGAAAGATTCATCGAAGGAGAGTGCGTTTGATCTCAAAATTCTCATAAAGGAACCTGCTTCCATTCAAAAATGGGAAAGTACTATAAACAGTAGTCAAGGTTACTCGTTCAATCACTGTTTTTTGCTGATTTTCGAGGATGTTATGGAAATGGACATTGGAAATATGGACCCGATGACGATAAGTTACGAGTTGAGTAGTCGGTCAAATCGTCCCCTATTCTCCTTTAATTACTAAAAATAAATAGTACTAAATGATAGTAATAATGGTGATAGTCTTCGATTTTGGTAGGTAGGTATCTATTCGGTTTAGCTAAACCCCATCAGCGCATTTATGAAGAGAAGAGGATGCACTAACTCATGAAAATCTATAGTTGGCGATTTTTCAATTTTATGAAAGTTACCCACTCGATGTGAAGCAAGGAGGAAGATGTCGGAAAAATGAAGGAGAAAATTGATGAAGGTGATTCTGGTCTATTTTCATAAATTGAGTAGAATGTACCTCACAGTTTGTCTTTGTTAATTTATTTTGCTTCGGAGTCGAACAACTAATCGGAAGCACTTTTGAGTGAAAACCAATATTTTTGTCTCCAAAATGTCCACTTTTGGATCAACTTTTGCCGCGCATCATGTTTATGTGAAATCATATTGAGACGTAATTTAGTTTGGGGGGGGGGGGGGGGGGGTGCATGCGAACTTCATTAAAACAATTCAACTTTGACCTCCGTTCCGTGCCGTCGTAAGTTCATTACAGCAATATGGAAAATTGTTTCGTTTCCTTGTCACCTTCACCTATTGGCAGAAATATAATAAGGTGAGTAAATGGTGGAATATGAATAGTGGATTCTCGCCAACTGAATCATAAACCCAATTCACATTAGGTACCCCTGTACATCCATTATCTAGAGCCGACTTTCCTCTCATGATCAAATAAATATCACTTTCGTTCACTTGACCCTTGAAATATTGTTGGGACTGGGAACTGGGAATGCAGAAACAGACATAATTGAACATAACGACATCAGTCCCTTCTGGAAGTTGGTCAGATCTTTACGGTCTGAACCTGGTAACTCTTCAGATATGATTAATAAATCGCAGCAAATTAGCATCATCCAGCAATTTCCCTTGATTCAGATTGTGAAGCGCTGCTAACACAGTCTGTTCTTTCCAAGTTGGGAAAGAGTACTTCTATAACTCGGACGCTGCACCAAGCCCACTGCACTGACCCGGACGAAGTTCCACCTGTTATTTGCGGCGCCCTGGGGACACCCTTGCTTGTCCGACGGCCAAGTTTGAGCTCGAGTCGTGGAATTGTAGTTGCATGGTTCTGGTGTTAGCGTTGGGCTTTTGAAATTTACTTAAAAATTACATCTGGTTGCTTCTTTTCCGTGATGTGTTGGAAGATTTGGATGTGGAGGAGCTGGTTAGACATGAGAGTGATTCATGTTGGCCAACAGTCTTCGGGGAGGTTTCACAAGCTTTCCGACCCTCTGTGGGTGGAGAGTTTGATAGGTTTTGAGCATTGGCGGTGCTCAGCCTGATTTTGGATCGCCTCTTATATCTCCTCCTTAGGGATGGGACATCTAAATCGATATTATCGAAACATCGATGTTTTACTTCGATATTCCGATTTTTCGCCATCGATTCCTCACATTCGATAAGATCGATATATCGATG
Organism: Leptopterna dolabrata; assembly: GCA_954871275.1. Lineage (NCBI taxonomy): Eukaryota > Metazoa > Arthropoda > Insecta > Hemiptera > Miridae > Leptopterna > Leptopterna dolabrata. Next base: position 11,453,403 of record OX940976.1, read on the forward strand.
TTATGATCCGATAATAAAGGCAGAAAACACCCTTCAACCAGCTCTTGCCTCTTGGATCTCCTCCCCACTCTTCCTTGATCCACATGTTACTCCTTCTCCTTACAGGTCATAAAATACTCAAAAGTGGTCGCTTCATCAATGACTTTATTTTTCAGAAATATTTGAGTAAAAAAAAAGAAACAGAAACATTTTATTCTGAATTCAGTCATTTACAAAATAAAAATAAGAAACATTCCAACTCTGAATTATATATGTACTTAGGTACTTGATTATAAAAATAACTCTTCGTCGAGTGAGTGGAGGAAAACAAGTTTTTTTACATTTTCTGCTTTCAGCCTATTGCGCTGGGGCGTCAAAATTTTGCCAGTTTCAGAAAACAAACGTTCTGAAGGTACACTCGTAGAAACGCGTAGAAGAGGGATATCGATATCGATATCGAAAATATCGATGTTTTGGCTTGATAAAACATCGTTATCGATGCTGTCTACAAAATATCGACATCGATATCGATATTTTCTTTCGATGTCCCATCCCTACTCCTCCTTCCTGAAGCAGATTGAGAAGTGTACCTTCATAAAATAATGTACGCCGCCACCATTTCAGTCAGTGACTTGAGCTGGGGAAACTTGATGAAATCCAACTATAGTTATAATTTGTAAATGCAGTAAATCTGTGACTAAACCGCGTATATCGGGAACTCGATAGTAAAGAAGCACGTCACCTTGAATGTGCCAAGTTCCAAGTTAGGTGAACAAGAAATTGACTCTCCTGCTTTTGACACGAAGAAAAGTGGAAAATCAAAGTACGGAAGACAGAGATCTCCGAGAAAATCTCCCATGTATAAGATGTTGACAACTGAAAGGAAACGAAGGGAATTGGAAAGCGTTGTGCCGAAACCACTGTCCGCGTCGTCTGACGTCCACAGTTGTTGGCGAGCTTGAGTTAGAATTCTTCACGATAAATCGAAACATCGAAACTAAAAAAAGAGAGGAGAGTAGCCAAATACCATCGAATGTAAGTTCAGCATTTCTATAGAGCTGGTCTACGAGTCGAGTCAGCATCGATACTTTTCTGTATTATTTTTACTGAATCCACGTATTTCAGCAGAGCACTTCACGGTAATTCAACGATTTAATGGGAAATATTTCAGACTGAGAAAACGTTTCACAGAATGCTAACTGCACTGTTGCCCGAAGGAATAATTTAAACCCCCACGTATTTCTTACAACCAAATACCTTACGTATTTTCCTTATAGTCCAAAATCGTTTCCATTTCGAACGTTTGTTTTCATAAAAAGAAAACCTTGGGTAGGTGACGGCTTTTATATTTCATGCTATAGTCGTAAAGATCAATTCCATCTTATATAAAATCCGGAGATGTTTAATAAATTGTAAATTATTAGTATTATTCTTACGGAGGGGTTAAAATAGATATTCTTTTTTCCCCTACAAATATTGGATTGCGATTTTAATTTTTGTTCTGGCAAATAAAAATCACTATGCGATTTATATGTGCCGCAGGAGGTCAGGGGCAGTGGCGTGCTGGAGGATCCCGAATTTCGAGACCAATTTCCGGTCTTTTTCGCTTATCGGATGCGCCCATCATGTTCACGTTTTCGGAAAGCGCTCACCACAACCATTCAATTTAAAAAAAATTAAAAAATAATAATAAAATCGGTAATGTTCCCCGTTCTGGATAAACATGTCCATGAATGACCTGGAACTTGGTTGAGAAATTCGTGAACCTATCAGTTCACATGCTGTTTTCCAAGCTAACCCGATGTATCCGGCCAATCCCGGTCTGATGGTGCGTTTTTATCACATTCCGCGGAAATACTCAAGCGAAGTGTTCATTATGGGGTTGAAGACTGCCAAGGGAATGTCCCAGTTCTCTGAAAGAACGTGTCAGGACTTTGAGTAGCCGTAATGAATCGTACGCGATACAAATTTCTATTGGGGAACAGAAAATCCGATCACTACAACTGGCTTGCACTGTATTTATAGAATGTGTAGAGTGTACACCATCTGGGCTTAAATTGTTGTAATTAATGAAACATACAGGGCTCTACACATAGCAGCAACCAGCATCGAATTTAACCCTCAATAAAATTACAAGCATTCTACTTTTTATTTTATTTTTTAATTATTTTTAAAGCGAATTTTCTAAGGAAATGACGCTAAGGAAATGAAGGAAAGGAAATGGGTCAGAATTTTTCAGAACATGAATTTCTGAAATTTCTTGTAGGCAAATCCGTTTCAGAGCATCTTGAATTCATCCCGATTTTAGCAAATTTATACTAAGTTTATGTATATAACTTGTGTGAATGATAAGGATCTTGAGGTTCGGTCGATCAAGACCCTCATCCTTCACATAAGTCTAAACATCAACGGTCAAGAACCCAAAGCCACTCCAGACGATGTCTGTCCTTTGGTACGTGATAAAAATACCAAATTTCGCCAAAATGTTCCTATTGCCAAACAAAAGGACGAGTTCGAAGATGAGCAATTTTCATAAATTGTAAGGGGGTAAAAATGGAGTTTTAGGGGTCAGAAATCGGTAAAAACGGCTAAAATCATGAACAGTTGATGTAAAATCACTGGAAGTGGTATCGAAGGGTGAGTAGACAGAAAAATACCATTTCAGTTGTTTTTCCTACAGAATAGGGGTCACATTTGGATTTTTTGGGGTCAAACATCGATATAATTATGGGCTAGAATCACCTATAGTTCACCATAGTTATGTTGTGTGGGATGATGATTCACGAGGGAGGGACTATTTCGAGGATAAAAATATTTTTCTCAAGAAAGAGTGGGTCAGGTAAGACTGTATAGGAGTCAGAAATAGGTAACAGTTGCTAAAATCACGAAAAAATTATATAATTCTACGAAATTTGGTACCTATGGTTTCTCGCTAATATCTTCTTTTTAAACAATAGCACAAATATTTTTCATTGAAAATTCGCTCTTGTAGCCATGCTGCATGACTGGTACTTTTACAAGTGTTGGTATCTATTTAGTGTTAGAAACGTCTTGCTTTCTTTTCCTCGGTCCCATTATTCTCATTTATCAGTATGTTATTACTCACACTTCGAGGTTTTTTTTGCAGTTGTCGCGAAAAACCCCATGAGAAAAAATCTAATAATGAGGTATCAAGAGTGCTATTATTGTACTTCCATCTCCGATGTGATATTGCATACTGTACTCTGTAATCCAGTCTTTGAAGAATCCTAAAAGTTTATAAAATTTTGCTATAAAAATGTGAAATTTATAAAATAAAATTATAGTTCTACCTATAAATAGTATGCATTCTGTCTCTAGTATAAAACACGGATCAACCTCGCATGGTATGGCGCTTGGAAGTCATTTGTTCTGTTCGCCTCACCAAACACAGGTTCACCAGTCTGTAAATTGCGATTTTGTACCCTGTAGGCACAGTAAAATACTAAATTTTGGAAGAGATTGCGGGAGTGAAACATATAAATAGGTGCACGTGACATTCTATTACGTTCACGAATGAATTACTCCATATTCCTTCCCTTATCTAAAATAGTTTAGTAGCGCAAGGAAAACCCCTGAATTGATATTTTAGCACAAAGGTGTATTAAGTCAGCGCAAAATTTCCTATGAGCAAGTTTTTTCAGTTTCGGCTCCACTGTGGGGTTGTGCACCACTGCCGTTGTGGAGAGCTAAAATGCAGCTCAACATTGGGTTATGGTCTCGAATTTAAAATGTTTTCATAGCGGAGATAGAAAGAAATAGGTGGTATAGATTGTCTGTCCAAAAAATGATACTATTCTGTTTGATTCAGAAAATGACCCTTATCGCGCAAGTCGTTGTGTTATGCTGTTGCACCCATCCCCTCGTGCTGCTGACTTTTGTTCTGGTTTTTCCTTATCGTTCACCCTCATCACTCATTAGCATCGCAGTACCTAACCAATACAAGTATATGCTATACCCCCTGGAAATCTACGGCGTAAATTGACACCCTTATCCATCCCGCCTCGTCAACTAATAATTGGACTGTCACACCGACTTGGAAAGCGACAGTATTGACGGATGTTGGGACAGGCCCAGTCTTCCCTGGTTCTCATTCGAACTGGGTCACCAGTAAGTCCGACGCCCCCCGCTTGGCAGAGCCACCTTCGGTTCAGCCCCCTCAAAACCGACCCTCCCCGAACATCTCTCCTCCTAACGATTATTCCAGACCAAGAGCATTGATTGTGCATGTGAACTGGGAATATACGCCCCCCGCCATTACTTTTTGACCTGTTGTTTCCACAGAAGACAGTGGGCACACTTCGTTTTTCCTCCAGAAAAGTTTGGATCCTTATTAAGGTATACGTTATTCTCATTGTCACACGTAGGTGTTGCAAATTATTTTGGTCCAGGGACAACCCCCTACTGGGTGTCCTCTATTTCACAGTGGGTAGCCCAGGGTTTGTTTGACCTTGAATATATCCTTGGCCACTTTTGCCTCTCTCTTCCCTACACCAAGCCATAAATCTCAATTTTATTGTTCACTTACACTCCCGCCTCCGGCACGTATTCTAGTTAGTAGAACTAGACACGTGGGTTAGTTATAAATTGCTTCTTCTGAGAGTGACATTGCCATCAACCACTTCTTTTATTGATCAAGGTTTTTTGCGACGAAACTTCGAGTTTGGGATCACTCAGTAATATAATTTCCCTAGTAAATAATTGTTGGCAGAGAGTACAGATTTCACATAAGTCATCTGGATTGCTCCTATTGCAGTTACCTTGCAGTTATCTTTATTGCATAAATGAGAGTTCTAAGCACGAGATACATTCTAGATTGAAATAGTTGGTTTGAATCACTTGGTTACGTAATCATCCATAGATCCTTTTTCGTGTTCAAATTAATCATCTTTGATTATAATCCATCTATTGTTGAATATTTCACGACTGATTGTGTTCTCGCATCGCTCGTCTCGGTATGCGTATGCTCTTTGTATTAGACAACGCTCTGATATATATGTACATATATACTCTGGCCGTTTACGGTCCTATGGTAGGTTCGCAGTAGTGCTAGGTTCGATAATTATGGTGGGGTGGTGGGTATCTGTGCAGATATTATGATGAGCAAAAATGTATCTAGTACAACTTTGGATAACAAGATAGGTAGGTATCTCAAAACTGAAATCAATAGGTCACCTGTCACCTATTCCTGTATGTGCAGTGATCTTGATCCAAACTTTGAGGTCTAATGGCAGATTTCATGCTGATTTCATTCAATCACTTTTCGGGCAAATCCGCTCTTGTCAACGTTTTTTGAGCAATAAAAATAAACGCAAGTGAGCAATGAGCTCACTTTGATGTGAATGGTGTAGCTGTTCGAGAATTATGTAACCACGTAGTTGTCATTACTTACAACTTCGTGTCACAGAAGTACAAACATGAACGCATTATGCTGGCCAAAACTAGAATGCGTATACAGGAACGTTATTTAGACAATTACAATCAGGTTTAGAAAACTTTGAAGGCTTATTGAAAACAGAAACAACATTTTAATATCCACCGAGCTGGTTGTGGTTTCATTCACACCCATTTCAGTTTTCAGCAACTTTAATTTCGAGGTTTTTTATTTTTGAGTTTTGTTATGGTGATGTTTGCGCAAAACACTGAAATAATAGTGAACAGTTTTACCCATAAGTGGTATTGTTTGTTTGTCGAAAATGTAAGCATCTTATGCATTCCAACGTATACATTTTCCGTTTTTTTTCTGGAAGTACAGTTTATGCGATAAAAATTCTGAAGATTTTCCATATTCGATGTCTGTAGCTTAATGATCACTCCCATAGTCATTTAGTAATTTTGCAGTACAGCACTCTCATCACCATCTACTAATAGATCTGTCTACGTCTTTGTGTAGTCGTAGCACTGCCTGTTTTTCAAACATAACCATAGATCGATACTTACCCTCCATAATCGCGCTCTATTCACTTAAGTATACACTACGTTATTAACTGCTTCTGCTTGGTTAGTTGTAGTAAAGTCTCATCGACACTTCCCTGATAGTTGAAATCACTCATAGTACCTACCTGATTTAGTATTATTATCTCTACCGCTGAACTGGGATAAACAGATGGAATATACATAATTATATGAAAGAAGTTTGAAATCAGTGGTACAACAGTGGTCGAGCACAAAATTTAAATTACCCAATCCTGGTATACTGAGTCATTTTTGTACAGTTGGGATTTACGCAGTGAGACTGCCATTGAAGGTATCGATTTCACGCTCCTTTCAGGCGGAAGCCATTGATTTCTTCACGTTTCAAGATTCCTGGAGATAGTCCTGAAATTATATGCATAATTAGGTTTATAACAGGTGTAGGTATATTTACATCAATCTTCATACAGACAAATCTGCAGTCTGCGCTCGCCTGGAAATTTTCCTGCTGCTCAAGTAGACACGTACTGATAGAAATTTAATTCTGTGAAATTTGTTCGAAGAACGTTGTTGAATGTTGAGAATCAATCGCGGTTTTCCTTCGCGATTTTAACTAGGTAATTAATCAGTCAATTTAATAATGATCAACAACTTCGGACTCTACCATTCAAAGCACGATTACAATGCTAATCATGTTTACACTAGCCGTAATCAGTATCAATAAGTCTACGTATGTGCTGTATTTCCAGCTAAAGTAAGGTAACTCGATGAGGGCGAGATGGTTGTTCTGATAAATTCTATCATTGATCTTTGATGGTAGAGGTTTTGCTTACTCACTAACGGAAGGTAGGGCCTTCGATTCGTGATTGAGTAAACAAAAAATTGATGTCCTCCAAAATGAAAATTTCCACTACCATTTTGAGTTTCCGACATCAAGGATCATTTTGCTTTCACACTACCGCAGGGAAGCCTTGGATTTTGGTTCGTGTCTGTCTCTGGTCAGTCCTTTTACCCCCATAGGTAACTACCCGAAATAGTGGTCGAAATGTGCTGAAATTTGGAGGGTAGGTTGGGGTTGGGTCACAGATGGTCCCATACCAAAATCATTGAAAAAGTACTGTAACTCGTGTCTGCGCATGCGCAAACGTGAAATACTTGAAACGCACTTAAGTACCTTAAATATTGTTGAAGAGTTCAAACTTGGGGGGGGGGGGGGGGGGGTCGATCAGGAATAATACTTTGATAGTTCCTTAGAAATGTCATTGGAATCGTACAGTAACTTTCGTCTGCGCATGCGCGAACATGAAATGTTGACCATTTCCTTGTAACGCTTCTAACTACGCGAAAAGTAGTCGTAGAGAGCTGGAACTGCCCAGTTCTGTTAAACCATGTGACTGAGTTGTTTAGTAATTAATCCATACTCCACCTGTCCCCTTAATGGACCTGCACTACTATTTTATACGTTCATGTGATTCAAGTGAGGAAGCTATATACTGCCTACTCGAATTGGCAGACATTTTTGATCCGTCACAATAATTAGGGGAACAGCGCCACTCCGCTTAAGTTTCCATCAGTCTAATTAGTTTCTGCTGCTTATTTTGTCAGTAAAATTCGTCGTATATGCTGTTATTTATTTGTGTTGTTTTTACCTTCAAGGCGCCTTCCACGATCTCAACAATCCCTCCCTAAGGCCCTTTCGAGTTGCTACCTACGGGAAGCAATGTTGTGTACCTATGTTACAAATCAACTGCGAAAGTTCTATAAATTCTAAAGTTATAGTACTTTCATCCTTCGTATGTTACTTTCGTATATATAGTTTATAGTTAGGGCCCATTACTGTTGCATATCTACAACTGTAGGTGCCTACTAGGTACTTTTGTTGCCCGAAAAAGCTGCTACTGAATCTGATGAACTATGAAGTTCGTAATACTACGAGTATGACTAAATCCCTGATAATAGCTCTCTCGAAAATGAGGAATAGATTGAAGGAGTTGCGCCTCACTATTTATTTCAGTGTTCCTTTTAGTTTCTTAATAATGATACTTGATTATCTTCTTCTATGGGCAGCTCAAGTTCATTACTTAGTCTTGGTTAACACTTCTCCAGCTCAACAGGTTCCGCGGAGGATTTGTTTACTTTTATAAATATTTTAGTGCTCCCCTGCTGCTACCTTAGGCTACGACCTTTAGTGGCTGAGCTGCGACCTTTGGACTATGCTCAATGGTTTTTCCTCTTTTTCATTAAAGTTTCTAGTATTCTTAAAATTAGATGTGATAATTTATTCCCGCATTCATATGGTCTTACACGATTCATGATATGTGAATAGCATCATGTTCTTCCAAATCATTTTGTACACATGACCGTACCGTTGATATTAGCCTACCTAACCTAACCAGGCGGGTTTGTCCAGTTGGCCCAAATGTTACATGGTGTCAAATGATTGAGGCAGGCGTGTAATATAACCCTACAAAAATTGAACAGAGTGGCAATACAATACGTGTACACAAGGTAAAATGATAATCATTTAAAGTTATGCCTCGTCAGTACCTAAATTTAATTTTCTACGCCTCGCCTCTGGCCTGTTTTTTTGCCTTTAGGTGTTTCGCAAAATAGGTGACATTGTATTTTTTATGGTGCCCTCTACCTCTGCTAACTCATCAGTTTTTTCGGACGTTTTATTTCATTCGAATGACGATCGGGGGAAAATTCCCTCAACCAGCGACACAATCGATTCGCTTTGCAGGGAAGCCCTCTCCTGGGACGCACTTCCTCCCTGCGCTAATATACTTCCACCATTTCCCTCTCAACTGCTTGCGGCAGTAAACGTCTCCGACCATTCACTCATCTCGTTTATCTTCCCATGTCCCCCCCCCCCCCCACAGCAGAAGACCAACCATTAATGTTGTTGGTCCAGCATAAAATTCGCAATTTGATAGGGCTTTTTGTCAGTAGGCCTTTCACTTTATGGTATAATGGGTGAAGCCTAGGTAACGAAAAATTTCATTTATCATTACTTCTTATCTTAGTTTGTCGTATAATATTTTAGTTTGTAGTAACACCCTGTCATGCATTTTGCATTTGGTGTCGATTATACTATACCTTCCTGAAAACACACCCATGTATTACTATCATAAGTATTTTTGTAAATGTAATAAATAGTTACCGATAGTTTTTTTCATAGCTATTTTATTCCCCTCTCGAAAGCCCTTGTTGTTCAGCGTCCTATGTGTCCCACTCATCCTGTAGCCGTGAGGTCATCAATCGACATTGGTAGCACCTTGCGGATTTTATTTCTTTTACCTCCGTAGGTACCTACTTGAATTTCAAAGTTTCCAACAATCTCCTGTAACAATAATTCCAAATGTGACATACTTACTTCCATCTTCAGAGGTTGGTGTTATGTAAAAAAATGAATAAATTTAAAAAAAATAATGAAAAATGTATAAAACAATTGGTACAACGTAATGCCTCGCAAGTCTGCCAGTACCTACTTACATTTTCTCAGTGTCGCCTGTAGGGGAGATATAAGGGGCATACCAGCGTGAAGTGCATAACTGTTTCCAATTCACCCATATTGCACTTCCTGTATAAGAGGGAGCAGTCCATGCACGGGCTTCTTGAACTTGTTAAAAAAACTAATTTTCTTTTGTGAGTTAGCCCAAGATGAGTATAACTCTCCACGAGAACGGCTCTGCTCGCATCCAAGTACTTACATATTTGAGGTTGATACCTCGCTATACCTACCTTGAATTGATTGCCCATCCCAAGTTCCTTGAGTAAATATCGTTTTCCCATCTTTCGAACAGATTTTCTTTCTCGTTTTTAATTAGTTCGGGGTTCTGGCTTATCCGTGCACACTTTGATACAGTTAAGTGTAACCATTGCCTCACGTCAGAAGCCCATTTGCGATCCAGTATGTTACAAGTGCTTGAGTGCAATGATGCCCAAGCTGATCTTTGGCCATCTGTTTTCGTCCCGGTAGTTGTTCGACTGCTTGAAGCTCGCAATACTGAGGTGTGATCTACCTGTTTCCAAGAGCAAGTAGGACTACCCCGGATTCGAAAATGGAAGGTACAGGCGCCTTCAGAAACTCTAGGAAACTGATCACCTTTCAGGCTTTAGGAAAGTGAATCACCTTTCAGCCTAATTTCAGCCTAATTTTCCCTTGGCTGTAGTGCTGATAAATAATGGCACCAACAGCTAATGCGGCCTTACTGTGATTTGCTTCTCGCAAGCTTGGCTGAACTTTGGTCCTTTATGAAGCCGAGGTTTAGATTCCTTTGTTCGTTCTCTAGAAACTTGCTTCAGTCTCTTTTGTGTCCACCATTGGATTATGGTGATACAGAGCTAACTAACGTCCTCTGAATGTCCCTTTCGATCTGCCGGCAACCCTTCCCCTCCGCCTTAATCCGATGATGGTTAGTTACTTCACACTCAGCATAATTCAGTTATGGGTGGGTGAAATAGTCATTAGAAATGCTATATGTTCCAAATCTTGTAGGTATGTTTCGTTTGTTGATTCAGGTCACTGTGTGAATTATGGCTTCTGCTACAATTTTGGTTTATTATTTCCAATAATGAGCCTTACCTTGTTTACCATGAACCTAAATTAATGAAGTTTGTAGGTCCCGGTCGGGGTGTAGTTGGTCCTCGAAGCTTCGTTCTCTAGAAGCTTGTTTCAGTATCTTTCATGCTCAGCCAGTCGAATTCTCCCATTTGATTCTCGGCCAAACGAATCACCCAAATTAGATGAAAAGTTGGGAATATGTCGAATGTCCTGCTTAGGTTCAGTGACCATCAGAGTTTCAAAACTTACCGGATGAGGGGTTCCTGGGGTCGAAATGGCGCGTTGCATCTGAGGATTTATGTAGCTGTAATTTCCGAACGTCAGAGAGCTTATACTCGTACTTCGATTCTGGTGGTATTTTTGCCGCGTATGTGTTTGTATGTGCGTGAGTGGGTAGGTTGACTCGACCCTACTCGATTAGGGTCTTACACTAACACTATCTTCGCAGAAGGGGTATCGATACGGTAAACAATAAACTATTTGCATAAGTAAGAAAACAGTTATTTTCAGCGTTTATACGTAGTATACCGAAGGTAGCTCAAGAGCGAGGGAGTTGGAACGAAAGCTAGTGATTAGTTTGCCGCCGAGCAACCGAGTGGGCTGCTTTGCCTTGCGTGGGAGTTTATTCTACTTCATGTTTGTGTGACAAACGTGTCATTCGAGTCAGAATTTCACTATGATAACCCCAACAACAATGGCAAAGTTTAACAGACATACGCGAGTTGAGTGTTTCCACCTGATCTGCGCTGTTGACTATTCAAAACAATTTCCAGTGCCATGAGAAATCGCGATAGGGGTCGTCCCCCTTTTCTTTAAGAAGTGTTCGACCCCAATAAAACTCCGAAGTTGCTCCTCAGGGATAACAAGAACCCTGCTAACCGTCGACATCGTTTATTTCTTTCTTCTTCCTTTCTCCCATCCCTTATTCATGTTCAAAATGCTCCTCAGACTCAACCCGCTCTCCAAGTTTCTGCTTCTAAAGAGAATTCTCGCTCCATTCATATGTCCTTTGTGTGCCAATTTTTAGGAATGCTACCTTTTCATTTGACCATTGATCATAGTTTTCTTGTTCCTTGTGCTCCGTTTCTCTCCTTCTCTTCTATCCGTAATCAACAAGTTATTGATAACGGTTCATTAGCCGTCTAGACTCATTTGTCCTATTTGTTTTGAGATGTCATCACTAGCGGAGGAAGGGGGAACTTCCCCACTACGGAAGTCCAATTAGCTCCGTCTCGGAGAAGTGAGAGCAGTTCCTGTGGTAACCTGGCCAGGGAAACTCACGTGTGTGCGACTCGGTCAAGTTATAAAAACCCGAATCTGTATTTTAAAACCCTGTTAAAAGTTTTGGTGGTCATGCAGTCTCCTTTTCCAACATCGTATGAACTTTCATTATATTATTTTGGTTTATTGTTTTCAATAATAACCATTACCGGTCTGTTGAAAGTGTTGCTGTGACCGTGCGCAAACTTCGCGAAGTGATGGGTCGTGGGGAAGCACCTACAACAGCTGCTGTGCGGAAACTCGTGAGAAAATTTGAGGCCACAGGATCGTCACTTGATCTAAAACGCAGTGGACGTCCTCGCGAAAGTCGATGCGAAATAAGCAAAGAGATCGTGTTTGATAACGTTTTGGCAAGCACGACTAAATCTGTTCGTAGACGTGCTCAGCAACTGGGTATCTCGCTCACGACTGTTCATCGTATTCTGAAACAGGATTTACACCTGCTTCCTTATAAAATTCATCTTGTTCAAGAACTGAAACCAACCGACCACGTCAAACGCCGAGGGTTTGTCGGAACGCAATGATCCGGCCAATTCAGGGCCATGAAACGCAATGATCCGGATTCACGAATCATTTTCACTGATGACGCTCACTTTCATTTGAGTGGTTTTGTAAACAGGCGAAACTGTAAGTTCTGGGGATTGGAGAACCCTCAGGAGACACAGGAACACCAATCGCATCCACAAAGAGTGACAGTGTGGTGTAGGTTTTGGAGCGGCTGAGTTATTGGGCCGTACTTCTTTGAGGATGACAGTGGAAATGCTGTCACCGTCAATGGGAAACGGTAAGATCAAATGCTAACAGATTTTTTTTGACCCCTGAATTGGAACAATTTGACATTGACACTGACAACATTTGGTTCCAGCAAGACGGAATCAACTGGAGAAACGGGACTCAGAACTGGCCTCCCAGGTCTTGTGACCTAACTCCTTGTATTATTTTCAATAGCGAACCTTTTGGAATAGACCATGACAACTGGCCTGTTGGATTATATTAATATTAGTAACCTTGGGACCCGAAATCAATCAAGACCGTAACACTTCGTTTCGTTTGTGGCCGTTCTTTTCAAACAGTTGTTCCAGGTTTTGAGAAACTATTTCGTCGTTTCTGTTCAAGAAATTTTCTCCATCCCTCTCTTGCGTATCAGATATAAAGGACCATGCCTTTCTGTCTCTACCAAATTCTTTGTAATCACCGTTGCCTGAGATGGTCCCATTCCATCGGTTCCTTCAACCGAAATAACCGAAGTTTTCAGGGATCTTGCAGATTTAGGTCCTTGATGGTCCCCGACGAATTTCTTGTTGATTTCTCACGAGCTTCTGCATGCGTGCTAAGTTCAAATCCCAGTGACGCTCACATGCCCGGTTATGTTCGACTGATTTTGATAAAAGCCATTAAAATCGTGCTAAAGCCATTCTTTTGGAAGTCCAGTCGTGACATTGTCACATGTTTTGGTTTCTGTGGGCGCCGCCAAGAAATGGATACTGTCTTACGTATGCTGGAGCTATCAGTTGGGAAGCGCGAAAACATTGCACAGTACCGAAATCTACTGCAGACAGCGAATACATGGCACTAAGTGATACTGCGAGCGAAGCGATCTATTTACAGTACTTACCACCCACATCGGACTGAAGCAAGAATCCGTAAAACTGAAGATGGACAATCAAGCCGCAGAATGCTGGGCTCAATCCAATTGTCAATGGAAAATCCAGACCATCACCATCAAGATGCACTACAACAGAGAACGGTAGTGTGACGGTTGGCTACTGGCCACCTCAGAAATGACGGCAGATATCTTCACCAAAGCTGGTCCCAAGTTTTCCTTTTCCGAGAGCAACTGGGACTGCATAACAGCCACTCGTGAGGGGGAGTTTTGGAAGTCCACTCCTGAAATTGTCTCATTCATGTTTTGGTTTCTGTGTAGCCGCCAAGAAATTTCTTCAGCTTATTCAGTTTTGCAGAAGTGCTATACCGAATAGGTACAGAGTTGTTTTGTTAAAATAAAATAACTCTCTTATTACTCTTCCATTCGCTTCATTCACTCTACTAGGTACATTCAGTTGGATATTTGTTTGTGATTGATGTAACGGTACATTATATTCAGTGGTATCAATCCCCGAATGCGCAGATTTGATCTCTTATGTAGGCAACTGTATTGTTTCTTCATGGGGTTTTGTCGTGAAGTATTAGTTGTTCTGTATTATAGTAGACAATGAGGATACATCGACGAGTTTGGCTGTGAATCAAACTAACGGTTTATACGTCATTTGGATTCCTCTCTAAAATATGTATTCTCACTGATGACGTGGTGGTTGGGTAACTTTTATTCAGAAACGCCCGATATAGGTATCTATAATAATTCTTGTCCCTCCATTTCTAGACTAGTAACTAGCATATGACGTACCAGATATTATTACCTCGAAGTGTATTTATTACACAAATATCTCTGCTGGTAAGTTGGGTATATAGGTATCAGAACTGTCAGGAGCAAACTTGATTTAGCCGTACTAATTGTGAAGTACCTAGCTAGTGCACCAGGGAACGCAGTATCACAGAAAAGATACGGTGATTACGGTTCGTACTTCATATTAGCAGGAACGGTGAACTTTGTTGTTGGTGGAAAACTAAGTTAGTACCCCACAACTCAGTTTCCAGAGAACCCCTTGATGGACCGTTAATGGTTCAGGTAGAGGTTGTAGATGTTCCGAGTTCCCCTTTTCTCTTTAACTGCATTAATTAAAATTATTCGAAGGTTTTAACGTCGAAAACGGCTTGATTGTGAAAATTCAACATCTTGCCAACTTGCGTGAAGGTTAAGCCGATTAAAAAAAAACCCACAACTGAAAAATTTGACTGAGGCTATGCTGAAAATACTCCATGAAACGTACTTCAGAGACTCCGATAAAAGGAGAAAGAAAGAAATATTTCGATTATCATCATTTTCGCAACAGGTTCACGATACTGAGGGACAAAGTGCTTCGACCATTATTATGAAACCGAAGCAAGAAACCAAATTTCATAGAGAAAGAACCGAGAAGAGTTGGGAAAAGCTATACTGAACCAAAGCTTGAAAGATGGTCAAATAGAAACCATAGTTACGAATCCGGTTAAACAGGAACATGAAAGAAGAGCATGCGCCGAAACATAAGACGAACCAAGGCCAAAATACGTAAGAAACAACTCCTGTAGCCAACGTAGTTTCCCATTTGGCGAATGTAAAGCACGAAGAATGGTTCGGATTGGTTACTATCTGAATTACCTTTGCTACCGAGGGCGAAGTTGAAGAAAAAAGCTCTAAGTTGATACCAAGGAAATGGACAAATCTGCCTTTGCGAAACGAAACCACTGAGGCTATCAAACATTGAAAAGTACGATCGGAGAGCCAAGAAGAAACAAATTTAATGGCATGAATTTATTAGGAGGAAAGAGCAAGTTGTTCATTTTCGAAAATAATTAACCCAGATTATATCTTTCATGTGATGTGTCGTATTAATATTTGTGTTTTGGGATAAATCGTAAATGGCACGTGTTTCTTTTTTGGTCCATCGATCACCCATTCTGCGTAATTATTCTGGGTACAGTATTCCTTGTGGATGTCCAGCCCAACAGCTCCGAGATTTGTAATTTTCCCACACTGGAGTTACGGTGTTGCCGTGAAAGTGGGGAAAATCGTCAAGAAAAATGGGCTGTGGCCCATTAGACACTCCATCATTGGTGTTCCAGGGCTCACGGGCGAAGTTCAGTTCTGTAGTCTTTATATTGTTTTCAGTCTAGATATTAGAAGTTGTGACTTGAAATGTTGTTAGCCCAAGGGAATAGGAATCATTTGATTCGGTAGAACCAGTTATATAATGCAGTAATGAATTACTTTTGTAGAGATTGTTGAGGTTTAGTCAGTGAAATGGTTCTCATTTTAATCTCTACCATATCTGTTTACAATGTACCTGCTCAGTAGGTGTAAGAAATAGGTTGATCTACGAAGTGCATAAATAAAAGTGTAGGTACGTAGGTACCTCAGCATAGTTGAAGTAACAAGACGGTATGTTATGAGTGGTTTGTAACCTCATATAGTAGGTATGTACATGCTAAAAATCCAAACCTTTGAATGTAGCCCTACAGATGATATAGATATACCGAAACGACGACGAATTTATTATTACAGTAGGTACATGCTAAAAATCCTAACCTTTGAAATGTAGTCATTATTATTAAATCACCTACTTACTTATACCTGTTCTTTCTGGATCGGGAAATAGAGGCCCTTTTAAACCGGTTCTTCCTGTGAGTATAATTCAAACCTTATCCGCTCTCGGTTTTGCGTCTTGGGCATCTGAACTAGCTCACCACATGGTTTCCTCACAGATCTGAATCAACTCTGGTATCTGGCTCCCATTTTCCGTTCTGCATCCGAATCCGGATTTCCAAGCTGCCGTCTTCTCCAAACAGCTTGATATTGACGGAGCCACGCTTCATGGATCACGTTTAATCTCTGCCGCAGATTCCCATTAGGTTTACGCAAACACTTGTCGTTGATGAGTTTCTAAGCGTTGTATCTTACTAGCTACTTCCCACAATCTCTAAATCTCCGTAGAATTCTGAAGCTTTGGTTTGTTGACGTGGTCTCACTGAGGACCTGTAATTCGCTGCACAAAATTCACGGATAACCCGTTGCCTAGGCTAGATCAGTATTATGTACGCTGTAATACCCTTGATATGCCGTTATCTGTATGCAGAAGAAAGGCATTGTCGAGATCGAATGTTGAGGGTGAGTGCGGTTTGGCCCCCAGTTGGTCCCACATAAAATTAGTGCAAATACTGTTAGATTCGTCTGCGCTTGTGCAGCGATTTCCCTAGAAAACCTTCACTCTGCGACCAAATGTTGAGGGCAAGTGGAAACTGGCTCAGTTTTGTGTTCATGAATTTTCCAGCTAATCCGATGTATTCATGCGATACAATTTACAATGTATACCTCCCATGTTTTTCCTTCGTACGTAATCGGGCTGACATTGTACAACCACCGACAAACTGCATGACGACCGATAGTGCCATTAACATCAGTTGATTTGAATCTACCAGAGTATGTTATAATTTTGGATTATTATTCTGTGAATACACCTATGTATTCGCTCAGCAAAATTTTTTTATAGCACACCCTCAAAATTTTCTCTTTGAAGTTTCAAGGTGCGTAGATTCCAAAAAATGCCATCTGCCGTATTATCCATACCTACTTTATTTTCGGTCTAAAACATTCGTTCTTTCGCACACCTCAATTTGGGCCCTAGTTATGTCCCGAAACTTAGCAGCCCGATCGGAATATACCCAAGGGTGTTATGGGTGAAAAATGGGTGTAAAAATAGGGGTCTTCCGGAGTTTTTTTGAGGTTTCAGTGAACATGAGCTTGTGAGGTATCGTTTTCCATGTTTTTTCGGGCGAGAAAACCGAATATGAAGTTGATTTTGACCAAAGAATGAAGAATTGAGGTTATATCGAAGGTTCAGCTCCCAAAATTCATTTTTTATTAGTCAAAAACCTGGTAAATTGCTGAAATCACCATAAATTTGTATAATAACAGTAAAAGTAGTGTCAGCTGGTGAATCAAGACAATTAAATGGCACTATCAATGATCAAAGATAATTTGTTTAAAAATAGGTGCCTAATTCATGTTTTTGGGGGCCAAAATGTCTGGAAACCATCAAAAATAGCTATTTCAATTATTGCTCATGAAAGACAATAAATAAACAGCCAACATTTCTGCAGGTATCCAACAGAATTATAATAAACCCATGTGTCATGACAACGACTTCGCAGCGTTTTTTACTTCCGCGCATGCCCAGAGTTATATGGCTTCGATCCAATTAAACTGACATAATTATATGACCGTTTGGGGGCTAACCCCCGTCTCTGTAAAAATGTCATAGAATCGTTTATCATATTGACTGTTTACGTAATTACCTATGTCATAAATTGGTAAGTAGATAGTAGGTTGATTTAGTGAATATATCGTTCGTCTGACACCTCTCCTTGTGGGTATTCTCAGTCAAGTGCCATGACTTAGTTCATAGTTAGTAGATGCTTGCTGATACTTAGATCAGTAGTCATATAGATACCAAATAGATTATGAACATGATCGAACATTGCTCATTGCAAATTTACGTGAAAGTAATCAGTTGATTGTTTCTCTGCCTAAATTTAGATATAATGTATCGTAGTTTCTCGCCGCTTTGTTGAATTCGTTAATTTCCTTCGTCCTCATTATGGTGAAATAGTTGCAAAGTTACCTGGAGTCACTCCACGCTGAAGATTGGAAGAAGGCTATGCTTTATGAATACAATCCACTCGAGAAACAGGAAGACGTGGAGACTCGTCGACCGCCCACGTGGTTGGCTCAAGGTGGTTGTTTCGAACGAAATTGAGAGCTGATGGCACTGTGGAAAGGAGGAAAGCGAGACTGGTTGCCAAAGGGTTTATCCAAATACCCGTAACTCATTATAATGAAATATATACACGTCCATGGCTAGACTAAGCTCAATTCGATAGCAACAATTTTTGGTCAGCAATTTTCAGCTGCTATTTTTGGTAGCAGTGGCTGCTGAAATAAATCTGGGACTGGGAGCTATTTCTCTTGGAGGAGCCGGATCATTCTTCACTACGACAACTAAGTTGGGATTATTCTTGCAAAGAACCCCAAAACACGTCGACATACGACAGCATTTCGTCCGAGAAGCTACAACCTGCAAGCTAACACAAACCAAGTCAGCGTCCGTTACCTGGACACGAATTACGTGCCAGCAGACGTTTCAACCAAGCCGCTACCCGATCTCAAAACAATTGCTAATCGTTTTGGACTGCGTTCTCTTGAATAAAATTCCGGTTTGGAGATTGCCGCACAATACTTCCATGTTCTTAATAATAGTATGAATACAGTTTGGTGGCAGGGGCCGCTCGTTAAGGTCAAAACCCGTAAACTTGCATAGAAAACTCACTTTAAACCACTTTCTGGCGCCACAATAACGCCATTCAGCTAGTAAACCTGGAAAATGTTGGACCCATTGACATATTTCTTGCTGTCAGTTGGCCAGATCGAATGCTATCGAGTTCAATCAGTAGGCATGATATTGACATCTTAATGAACATTTTGGTACCAACCGCACCAATTTGGTCCATTGTTACGGCAATTATCGTTGAAAATTTATGTTAAACAAATTGGAAAACACGTCATAACTCCCTCATCTTTCCACCTAGAAAGCTCTTTCTCATCTCAGATTGAATAGTTTAACGAGCTGAACAAAATCCAAAAAGGAAATCAGAAAAAGACCATATTTTGAGGAAGTAATGACTGTTAATTTTTTATGGGGTTTGTTAGGGGTCCACTCCAATGTTGTCATTATTATTTTTCAGTGTTTGCATGTGTCTTACTCACTTGTGTGTTGTGAATCGGTTTTGAAAATAAAACCTTTTTTCCTTCATTGGCAATTTTCGTGGGTTACAAATTCTTGGTTTTTGGCCAAATTTTGTCCAGTAACGGAAATTAACACTTATTGTCCACGTAATGAAGTGTTTATATCGGAAAGTCTGGGCGACGAAATTCGGAAACGGCTGCGAAATTTGAATTTCTTCAGTTCTCGCAAGAAATGACGTAGGTATCAGATAAATCGCCAAATAGTTCAACTCAAATCCCTCTTAGAGTGCATCACTTTAAACTACGTAAAGAACCGCAATGGATTGATGGATGGAATCGCAAATTTATAAATTTAAGAAATATGTCCTCAAAATCAAACCGAGGGGAGGTTCAGGAAAGGTCACAGTGAAAGGTTCTTGAAAATTCCCTTAAAGGTTTGCCATTTCTTATGTTGGGTTGTTGGCAGCACTAAGAACCTTCGCCTCCGAGGCTTAGCTCCGCCTCCTTGGGCCAACAGCCAGTCAGATGTCCATAGACCTTATACGTCATTTCTTGCCGCATTTTTACTTGTAATCATGCCCATTTAAAAAAAATACCGCTTGTTTTTGAAAAGGGTCTTCAAACTACCATTTTTTCAAGGAGTTCTGAATATTTATTTCCAAAATAAAAAGTTTGACGGAAATTCCCCATTGGCATTATCCATAAAGCTTTCATTTTCACTTTGTTACAAAGTTGACCAATTATTTATAAAATATTTATAGTTAAATAATTAGCTAACACATAATTACTAGTTTTAAAAAAATTAACAAATCAATAGGTCCTAGAGACCTCAATCACCTGCAAACCTCAACAGGTCTAATCCCCCTTTCTTACCTTACAGTGAGATTGAGCCCAATACAATACAAAAAAATAGGAAGAAAAATACAATAGGAAGAAAAAAAAACTTGAAAAGAAATAAAATGAAATGAAATATCCGCGCGCAGATAGATACGCTCAGAAAAATACACTTGCAATAATACAAACTCAGATTTAGTTAATGATGGTTACTTAGTAATATGGAGGAAATGTGGCGTCGTAGTGTTGCAGAGGATTGTGAGAAGAAGTCTAATTCATGGCATCTGTTCAAAATCCAGTTGGCTTGAAAGAATCACCCTGAGATTACGGTATATTACCTAGGTACCATAAGTTTCCAGTATCCATTAAAATTAAGACATCCTCATCGTTCTTTCGGATGATGGATGGTACGAGAGGGTGTATTGATGTGATGACTGAACCCTGCTCTCATTAATGAACATTTCTAGATTGTTGATCAAGGATGTTTCGCTCAATACAGATTCACTGATACCTACGCAGATCGGGTACATACCTTCCGCGAAGGACAGTTTATTGGAATTGGTCGTGTTGGCCCGCTGAGGTTCAAGTTGGGAGGATATTTGAAATGGCTATTGCTCCAAAAATGGTTGAAGGCTACGTTGTTTATGTATTACTTGGTGGATCCCCATTAGAAAGTGGGTACCTATTAGCCGAACGTCCATCTCATTACACTTTGGCATTTTCGATTATAGGCGAAGAGAGAGGCAAAAAAAAAAAAACAGCTTTATAGTGTGGAGCCCTCGGTAGAAACGAGTTTTATGGATTTGTCCTCAGAGATCGCTGGAGTCGTCCACCCGGCGAGCATGCGCCGCGCGACGCCCCGGGCCATCCCACCACTAGTCGCTGCCTTCCCTTCGACTTATGTGCAGTCATCCCGGGCATGTCGTCTCCTCAAAATTACGAATTCAGGTTAGTAACAGCCGGTATTTGTGATTGAAGTGGTCTCGAGAGTATTCCGTTTCCTTATTCGCCGTCTTAGATATTCGTTACTTTCGCGGAAATTCGATTGCGAAAACATTTTTATTCAAACGAGATTTGTTTTATCGTGTCAAGTGCGCTCCCAAATCCGAACCAATTTTCTTGAAATGGAACAACGATTTTCAGGCAGAGAACCATTCGAATACAGGTAATGCAATGTTCTGTAATTTATTAATTTGGTATAACCCTGTTTCAATTACCTACTAATTAAACTTGATATAATAAATAGGTATAACCTATGTAAAAGGATTGTCCTCCAGGAAGTCAACCACCTACGTTTACCGTTCTACGTTTACTATGCGATTCCATAAGGGATCGGTTGTACATAATTTTAATTAAATTGGTGCCTACCTATTTCCGTTAGGTTAGTTTTGGACGTACCTAGTGAATTTCTGTTCCAAATGACGGCATAAAAATTATCTTGGAACTTCAACAACAACTATTCTTACTGTATGACAGATGTGTGCAATTCAGGTTCAGCATGATTTTAATAGGAGTGTACATTTTTGGTTTATTATTTTCAATAATGAACCATTGGAATCGAGCAAGAAAAAAAAAATGCTTACCCCCCCTCAAAATTTGATGGTTTACGTTTCCAGGTATGTAGAATCCAAAACTGCAATAAAAATATTTTTGTCTGTCCGCCGTACGCCGTACGGGCCACTTTTCTTAGTTACCACGAAACAAAATTGATGAAATTCGGGTTATAGGTTCCGTTCGGGGTCTAGTTGGTCCTCGAAGCTCGACGTTACTGTCAGTCATCTCTAAGGGGTTCAAAATAGGGGTTGAAATTTTCAGAATGCCGTATCTCAAAAACTTTCGATTGAAGTTTTTTTTACGATATTAAATTTGTCTTGAGCTAAACAATTTTTTGAGACCACCCGGAGCACTGTACGTCCAGCCGTTCGTGTGCACCTATAAGCTTCGTCAACACGATCGTGAATCAAACGGTATAAATCCGGCCGGGATATCATCACTAGGGAGCACCTGATTATAATCAAGGATGGCTGTATGAAGTCGAGTTGTTTGTTCTACGATATTATTTCATTTGCCAAGTGATGGACTATTGGATTTTGTTGGTAGGTACTTCTGAAACCTGAACAAACGTTGAAGTATTATTGATGGATAAATTATTACACAATGGCAAATTATTACATAACGACAAATTATTACACAACGTTAAATAATTACACAACGGTAAATTATTACACAACGGCTCATCTACCCAGAAGAGGCTGGATTTTGTTGATATGTACTTTTGCAACTTGAACAACCGTTTAAGTATTATTGATGGGTAAATTATTACACAATGGCAAATTATTACACAACGGTAAATTATTACACAACGGCTCATCTACCCAGAAGAGGCTGGATTTTGTTGATATGTACTTTTGCAACTTGAACAACCGTTTAAGTATTATTGATGGGTAAATTATTACACAATGGCAAATTATTACACAACGGCAAATTATTACACAACGTTAAATAATTACACAACGGTAAATTATTACACAACGGTAAATTATTACACAACGGCTCATCTACCCAGAAGAGGCTGGATTTTGTTGATATGTACTTTTGCAACTTGAACAACCGTTGAAGTATTATTGATGGGTAAATTATTACACAATGGCAAATTATTACACAACGGCAAATTATTACACAACGTTAAATAATTACACAACGGTAAATTATTACACAACGGCTCATCTACCAAGAAGGGGCTGGATTTTGTTGATAGGTACTTTCGCAACTTGAACAACCGTTGAAGTATTATTGATGGGCAAATTATTACACAACGGTTCATTATTCTATCTCCGTATAAGGGGAACCTATACAGGTAAATTATTACACAACGGTTAGGTAGGTACCTAGTAACGAGTACGGGGTTAGGTACTAACCTACGGAGGGTCCGCGATCTACATAATATGTGTAGAATAGTACATATCGTCCCCTCTCTGACAGACTAGCGTAACTATTTTTCCTCCCACAAACTCGCGTAACTGCAAAAACGCAACTTTTCAGGAGAACAAAAACAAACTTTGATGCTGCATGTAAAATCCAATTTTTTGTGGTTTTTTCTGTTTTTTTTTTTAATGAGCCACAAATTTTATCTAGTTTGCGCTGATCAAGGATTTTGCGGACAATTTTTCAAATAACGACGAATAAAGACCAAAATTAAACCATAAGGGGCAGTTTCGCAAGTTTGTCAGATTGATATTTCACACCAACCATTATTCTAGCGTAATAAACTAACGAATCAGAAATAACGATGGATGAAACAATAGAAAAATAATGATGTATTTATCTGCCAACAGCAGTTTTTAAAATATTCCAACCGAAAATCACAGAAACTAAAACATAGGTATTCACATAAAATAGGTAATTAAACTGAAGTTTCTCCATCAGGGTCACTTTCGTTCATATCGGGTTCTGGGAGAGATTCCCTGACATTTGAGGAGTCAGGTAGACTTCCATAGAAACTACGATACGCTCTTGGAACTCTTGGAACTTACCGTATCAATCATCTTCACATCAACTGCATGTACTTGTGGGGAGGGCTGATTTCTGGTAGCTAGCTCCACAAGCATCTTCCCGCGAGTCCCCATAATGAATCAAAAATTAAAACTACTTAGAACTTCGGAGAACTGAGAATCGTAGAAATTCAATGAGGATCGAGAAACTAATTCGGCTATCATGGCTAATAATTACACGTGAACAGACAGCTGAATGGCGCTAGAATGAACAAAAGACGACAGTTTCGTCATTTTGTCTGTGTAAAAACAGCAGTTTATTAATAAGCGGAATGAACGTATCGGCTGATTCGTTAGTTTGTCAAAGTGGACAATGTACGTAGTTGCTATGGCAAGGAACCAAAGTGCAGATACGCTAGTTTACCAAAGTGGGAATTACGCTAGTTGCAGATAGGTGAATTAAAAAACAGCTGGAGGAAGAAAACTAAGGGAACTAGGGCCATGAAATTTTCACATAGTGTAGAGATCAACTACCTTAACCTTTTGAAGCTATAAGTCGATTTTCGCTGATTTTGCAGTTTCGTGAGTTTGTGGGAGGAAAAAAAGTTACGCTAGTCTGTCAGAGAGGGGACGATATGTTATATAGATGGGTTATCTATGCGGGTACCTGTGATCTGTAACAGGAGGGTATTCTGTACAAAATAATAAACCGCTGTGCAGGGATTTGCAGCGTTTTTAATCTCTTGATTGATGGTAAACATTTATAGTTACCTAATACATTTTACTGATGAGTTATGTTTCCGAACATTTCAACAGAATTCTCACGAAACTGTTTAGCAGACTTGTTGCAAAGTAGGTGTGGTGGTACAAATCGTTCCGTGTGTTCGCTTATCAATTATGTTGTTCTGGAAATATATTAGGTACCTATGTTTGGATGTATTGCATATTATGTATTACACATCCAGATCTGTCTGTCCGTACCAATGTGGAGTTCATGTATAAAACGTATTCGTCCATACCGACCAGCAGTTTTCTGCAATACCTAACATTGGTCTTACGCACTCACCTAATGAATGTTTGGGAACTTCAAATTTATTTGGACAAAGATATGATGGACCAAATGCGAATCATTTTTAATCAGTTGAGGTTCCCGAGTGGTGGATAACCTACCTATCTTAGGAGCTTTTCAGTTGAATTTTGCTGGTAAAACTCCTAAGATCTGTGTTCACAAATTGCGATTCACAGTCATGGGGTTATTTTGATTTCCAGGTTTCTCTCCTAAATTTCAATATCGATTGATAGAATTTCACACGGGACCTGGAACACCGGTGGTTAGTATCATAATGAACTCGCTGTTATAATTTCTTCTGTCACGATTAAATCTCGGTTCTCCAAAATCGCCGAATCTATCGAAATTTTGGCCACCTTTGTAATTTTACTCCATGAACTTGCGGGCTTATCTAGTGAGAAAAACGAATCATGTTTCTAGCTCATCCGATAGCATGATGAAATTTTCATCGGGAGCGTACAACCTACACTCTTGTAATGTATCTCATAACAAATTTCGTGTTAGCCATTTGGTTGTCTACCTGCTAATTTGAGGTTTCCAAAAACCAAGCCCCAAGACTTGGTTCCAGGGGATTCGTTCACACGATATTGATTGCTGCAGAGCAAACGGGTGCCAGAATCCTCAAGGACTTTCGCTTATCACGTCGTTACGCAAATTATATAGATACGGTTCCCAATTGACTCACAAACCTCTCATTCCATGCGGACGGTAACTGATAGCCGCAGCATCTTTTAGTTTTGATGGCAGCCTTTCTTTCTAACGTCAGTTTATTGAGTACCTGATCTCGTGGACAGCTCAAATAGTTCGAGATAACAGCACTATCAATTTGTATCCGTGACGAAAAGAAAAGTATCGTACGACAAATTCCTCATTTCTGGTACCTGTTCAAATAATAGCAATTTTTAGATGTTGAGTACGTTCCTTCCCGACAACGTTGGTGACTCAGCTAAACAATGAACTGACTCGGGTTGTTCCCTTTCTCTCCACGGTTGGTTCCTTGAGCATTCTGTTTACTTATAGTTAGGAGGTACATAATTAGTTAGCGAATCATTGGCTCATATAAATATGTCGTTTCCAGAGGCTCCACATCGATAAACCATGTTAGTATTAATTTTTGGTTCTATGTTTGTCCTTTACTCCTTCTTCTTAATTGTTCTGTAGTTTGATACAATATTTTGACCAAAGTTTATTCAAGATTAGTCGACTCACCGGATGTATGTCATTACTCTTACATTCTGTTTCATTACCTTACCATGGGTGAGATAATACCATCACAACTAATCAAATAATCTTCAGTATATGTTGCTCTAAGTTCAAGTTGTGGCTCATGTTGTGGAACAGTCTAGAGCGTTTTGTCAAATGAAGACAGACCCGTCGGCCTAAGGAATACAGCTTTACATAGAATTAAATATTGCATTGAATAGAATGCTCAGCAACAATCCCTATTCAGCGAGAAAATTGTGAAATAAAAATGAAAAAAAATTACGCCAATCGCATCTACGTTATGTACAATTATGAGTCCAATTATCGCATGAGTATAATTATGTATTAAACAAAACCGGATGAGAACAAAGGCAATCAATCTTCCAGATAAGGCACTGCAGAGCAAATATTGCCTCATATTTCTCAATGGGTCAGTAAATGTTTTCTCCTGTTCCATGGTAATACATCAATCCCGTCAGTGTGGCGCGTTGAGTTTGGTCGTTGTTTTGTTTCAATGCATGTTTTCCCAGTCCTTTGGGAAACTCGACCACGATAGAGGCTAGATTCTGGATAACCGGAGTGGTACTTGAGCACCACCGTAGTTATTTGATTTACATCGTAGGAAATTTGGTTTTCTCGTTGAGACGAGAACTGAACATTTTTTGTTTATTGTTCGAATTAACAACAGCCATTAACAAGCTTTTGAAATGCTAGAGACTGTTATTTGGAAGGAACTTTGTGCAATAGTAGATATGATTTTGGCCAAATAAAAAGAAAATAATGGGTAGTTATATAGAAGGAACGTCATCGCTTATGAACAAAGGTTATGAACCCTCGAGTTTGACTTTTCTTCGGTAGCAGAGTGTAATGTGAAGTTCCATACAATAAACATTATCCAGCCTGGTGGTGAAAATCGCGAGGATTGCGAGAAGAAACATCCAAGATCCAGCAAGCCTACGTGGCTTGTTTGAGAATGCAGCATACATATTCTTGTGCTCATCTATCATCTATGTTTTGCCTCTATCATCTGTGTTCATCTATCATATATGTAGGAGGAGATGATTAAAATTACAATTCTTGAAGAAACTTCTAACAGTTATATTCATAAACATTTCTGCTGATTACGTTTTTGTATAGGCTTGGGTTTTAAGGTGCACTTGTGCACTTTAGCATACTAGAGTTACCATTGGATTTTTCTGACTGGTTTCATCGTCTGAAAGTAACTTCCTTATCCTCAGGTATAATACTGTATTTTAGATTCTTGTTTCAGTTCACTCAAATGATTGAACCTTTGTGAAGTCGTGACAGTCTTATTTTTCTGAGTGATCATCGGGAGTAGAGTTTTCGTCTATCAGGGGAGAGAGAGAGAGATTTATTCAGAAAAATAAAAGCTCAGAATAACAATAAACTTTAAATTTTGAATAATATAGACGGTCCTTAGGCAACGCCTGGATTGACGGGCTGGAGTCGCTTTGAACAGAAACATAGAGTCGAATGGTGCTTGATCACAGTCAATTATGGTGCCAAGAAGGCCTCGATAAATTTAGGTTCGACAATTCCCATGGCATTGATACCCAATTCTCCAGACGCTCACATTCTGCTTAGTTTTCTTTTTCTTTTGACATTACATGAATCGCTGATTGCGGTTAGGGAACTAGTCAAGTTGCAGAGGAAATGGCGTCGTTGTCGAATTGTGTTCCTAACACGTACACGCAAGTTTCCTGTACATCTTGCCTCTCTAAAGAAGAAAAATATAAATGAATAAACCAAATAACATAAATTGTTCCGAGAAATAGTTGAGAGCAGAAAGTGTGGTGTTCGTTTCCTGAACATTTCCTTATGCTCAGAAATTCGTTTAGTCCCGACCAACTGCTATTCCTTCAGCCTCCTCATGATTTGAGCGCTGAGCTCTGAGGCCCGAGCTGGCAAAACAACTGTCTAGGTATAATATAAACATCGCGTTGGCCACCCAGCGTGATACAAACCTGACACCTGTCGTTGGGGAACGGGAAGAGAGAGAGAAAAGCGAAATGAGGTAACAGGGGACCAAGGCCGAGGCCGTGCATTCGCTCAAGTGCACGGCTTATGGGTCTTACGTTGTCTGCTCCATCCCGATTCAACTTGAATTTCGACTGAAAGAATATAAACCAGAAAGAAGGACGAGGAAAAACAATCAATTCCTAGCAAAAACTGCAACCTCTTGCTGGCTCAACGAATGGATAACCCGTACTGCTATGAAGTTTAGCGACCGATTGCCATGTTTCCTTTTGAATGAAGAATAAGTTTGACGTTGTGATGGTCTCGCACAACGGATTTCATTCATAGCATTAGTCAACTATCGAATTAATTTCTGAGAAATCGCATAATTATATAGATTACGAGTCAGTCAGTATTTTGAATCCAGATTTCAGGTATATAAGAAATGGTTTGAAATTAAAAGGAAAGAAATTGAAGAAAAAAAATTCAAAGTTCTATTGACCATTATGGAAAAACTTGTTGAAATGTATACAACGTGCGAACGACACTGTACGAGTAGGGCCGCGTTTAGGTTTGTAGCGACTGGAAGATTCAAAGCTTCCTTCATTCACGTTGGGCATCCCCATCCAACTCCCTAACTTTGTTAATTTGCTTTCTTTCTTACTCTGATGCCCACGGTCTGTTCGTGCATCCTTACGTGTCCAAATCTGTTTACATAAAAAAAATTATATCGGTCCGTTTGAATTAATAACCCTGGTAATGGAAATGAGCTATAACGAACGAGTACGTGTATGTAGTTTTAAACAACATAAATACTACTCAATACTCGTAACACAGTAACGTTGCATATAGAAAGGAGTGGGATTCTCTCATTATTTTAGTTCTGCTACATGTTTAGACCCATTGTAATGTTATCTTTAGTCATCCACGGTATTCCCAGGTTCAGTTATACGACTGCATTAACTCATCAAGAGTTATAGCTTGCAAGCGGCCATGGCAAGTAGGTTTTCAAGAAACCACTCCTGACTCGAATGATGAGGAAAAAGATCTTCACCGAACAACATTTTGCTTCCGAGTCTGCGAAGCAGCGGAAGCCTTGTGTTCACTTTCGTGAGCCAAAAAATTTTCGTCTTCAGAAATCAAAATTTCCACTTGCATTTTGCGTTTCAAAGCCTACTGAACAAATTTGGTTCCGTGTCTGTCGGTCTGTGGGTCTGTGAGTCTGTCTGTCCGCATTTCCTTGTTACAGCCATAACTTCCACGATTATGAATTTATTCAGCTCAAATTTTGAGGGATGGTGCGGATAAGGCCCCTTGAGGTCCCATACAAATTTCAACATTATTGATCCAGCGGGACGCCCTGCGCATGCGCTAACGTTAAATTCAACAAACACGCATAACTTTCACAATTTTGATTCAATTTCGCTCAAATTTTCAAGGGTTGTTTGGACAAGGCCTAGTGAGTTCCAGTATGAATTTCAGCATGATCGGACCCTCGGTGCGCTCTGCGCATGCGCTGGCGTGAAATAGATTCAATTTCCTTGTTACAGCCGTAGTAACCAAAGATTTCACCCAATTTCAATGCAATTCTCAGGGATTAAGCGGGTAGGGCCCATTGAGGTCCCATATAAATTTCAACATGATAGAGCCAGCGGTTCGCCCTGCGCATGCGCTAACGTGAAATTCTTCAAACACGCATAACTTTCGCAATTATGTATAATGGACGTAATGTTATGTAATATGTATATTTCATGTAATGTTATGTAATATGTATATTTCACGTTATGTAATGTTATGTAATGTAATCTTAACATTTTGCTTCCGAGTCTGTTCTATTTTGCTTCCGAGTCTGCGAAGCAGCGGAAGCCTTGTGTTCACTTTCGTGAGCCAAAAAATTTTTGTCTTCAGAAATCAAAATTTCCACTTGCATTTTGCGTTTCAAAGCCTACTGAACAAATTTGGTTCCGTGTCTGTCGGTCTGTGAGTCTGTGAGTCTGTGAGTCTGTGAGTCTGTGAGTCTGTGAATCTGTGAGTCTGTGAGTCTGTCCGCATTTCCTTGTTACAGCCATAACTTCCACGATTTTGAATTGATTCAGCTCAAATTTTGAGGGATGGTGCGGATAAGGCCCCTTGAGGTCCCATACAAATTTCAACATGATTGATCCAGCGGTACGCCCTGCGCATGCGCTAACGTTAAATTCAACAAACACACATAACTTTCACAATTTTGATTCAATTTCGCTCAAATTTTCAAGGGTTGTTTGGACAAGGCCTAGTGAGTTCCAGTATGAATTTCAGCATGATCGGACCCTCGGTGCGCTCTGCGCATGCGCTGGCGTGAAATAGATTCAATTTCCTTGTTACAGCCGTAGTAACCAAAGATTTCACCCAATTTCAATGTAATTCTCAGGGATTAAGCGGGTAGGGGCCATTGAGGTCCCATATAAATTTCAACATGATAGAGCCAGCGGTTCGCCCTGCGCATGCGCTCTGTCTGTCTGTCTGTCCTTCTATGCACGGCCAAACGGCTCGACGGATATCGACCAAATTTGGCACGAATATCCAGTAGGCTCCCAAGTTGTGCAACGTCGCATTTTTAATTCCCTGACCATAGCGGAACTATGGTCGACCATGGTCAACTTCGTTAATTGAAATGGTAACCCCTATTTTTTATCGCGTATTCGTAATCTACGTGAAATTCTATCTACGATCGACCCTTCGGACTACCCCCGCGGTCGACCATAGCGCATCCATGGGCCCCTCCATGGTCGAATCCCGAATTGCTCAACGGATATCGACCAAATTTGGCACGAATATCCAGTAGGCTCCCAAGTTGTGCAACGTCGCATTTTTAATTCCCTGACCATAGCGGAACTATGGTCGACCATGGTCAACTCCTGAATGGCTTGACGGATATCGACCAAATTTGGCACGGGTATCCAGTAGGCTCCCAAGTTGTGCAACGTCGCATTTTTAATTCCCTGACCATAGCGGAACTATGGTCGACCATGGTCCACTTCGTTAATTGAAATGGTAACCCCTATTTTTTTATCGCGTATTCGTAATCTAGGTGAAATTCTATCTACGATCGACCCTTCGGACTACCCCCGCGGTCGACCATAGCGCATCCATGGGCCCCTCCATGGTCGAATCCCGAATTGCTCAACGGATATCGACCAAATTTGGCACGAATATCCAGTAGGCTCCCAAGTTGTGCAACGTCGCATTTTTAATTCCCTGACCATAGCGGAACTATGGTCGACCATGGTCAACTCCTGAATGGCTTGACGGATATCGACCAAATTTGGCACGGGTATCCAGTAGGCTCCCAAGTTGTGCAACGTCGCATTTTTAATTCCCTGACCATAGCGGAACTATGGTCGACCATGGTCCACTTCGTTAATTGAAATGGTAACCCCTATTTTTTTATCGCGTATTCGTAATCTAGGTGAAATTCTATCTACGATCGACCCTTCGGACTACCCCCGCGGTCGACCATAGCGCATCCATGGGCCCCTCCATGGTCGAATCCCGAATTGCTCAACGGATATCGACCAAATTTGGCACGAATATCCAGTAGGCTCCCAAGTTGTGCAACGTCGCATTTTTAATTCCCTGACCATAGCGGAACTATGGTCGACCATGGTCAACTTCGTTAATTGAAATGGTAACCCCTATTTTTTATCGCGTATTCGTAATCTACGTGAAATTCTATCTACGATCGACCCTTCGGACTACCCCCGCGGTCGACCATAGCGCATCCATGGGCCCCTCCATGGTCGAATCCCGAATTGCTCAACGGATATCGACCAAATTTGGCACGAATATCCAGTAGGCTCCCAAGTTGTGCAACGTCGCATTTTTAATTCCCTGACCATAGCGGAACTATGGTCGACCATGGTCAACTCCTGAATGGCTTGACGGATATCGACCAAATTTGGCACGGGTATCCAGTAGGCTCCCAAGTTGTGCAACGTCGCATTTTTAATTCCCTGAACATAGCGTAACTATGGTCGACCATGGTCAACTTCGTTAATTGAAATGGTAACCCCTATTTTTTTATCGCGTATTCGTAATCTACGTGAAATTCTATCTACGATCGACCCTTCGGACTACCCCCGCGGTCGACCTTAGCGCATCCATGGGCCCCTCCATGGTCGAATCCCGAATTGCTCAACGGATATCGACCAAATTTGGCACCAATATCCGGTAGCCTCCCAAGTTGAACGTAGGCGCATTTTTAATTCCCTGACCATAGCGGAAATATGGTCGACCATGGTCAACTCCTGAATGGCTTGACGGATATCGACCAAATTGGGCACAAATACCCGGTAGGGTCTGGGATTTTTCCGTCGTTTGTTGGTTCCACGATACTGCGTACAGCGAATCTCGGATAGCGAGCGAAGCGAGCGGTCAGGCTAGTTATGTATAATGGACGTAATGTATTATGGAAGTCATGTTATGTATAATATGTATATTTCATGTAATGTTATGTAATGTTATGTTATGTAATATGTATATTTAACTTTATGTAATGTTATGTAATGTAATGTAATGTTATGTTATTTTGCTTCCGAGTCTGTTCTATTTTATAATGGGTCACTCTGATTGTGACGAGGAAGCTCCTGTGCCATCACCTTGGCAGTGTATTTATAATGGGTCACTCTGATTGTGACGAGGAAGCTCCTGTGCCATCACCTTGGCAGTGTATTTTTCGTGTAGTCCCCATTCAGAAGAATGCATCTAAAATATAGCGGTATAAATATATTCCCCCTGTAACATTGTTTTGACAGATTTGTTGCATTACATAATTCGATTAAATTTATGTATGTGATAACAATCTATTGAAATATTTACAAGAAAGGAGACCCAGGCTGTTGATTCCCCTGTTGCGGCGAATCTTCAGTGTAAAAAGAGCCTATATTCTCACTGCAGAACGTTCTCACGAATGGTTGATGAAATTGTTGTGTCCATCCTTGAGAAGTTACGCAATGTCCCATACGTATCATATGATGAACTTGAAGAGCCGTCAGTTGAATTTTACTTTGACAGTTGTAAAATTTTATTACTACTTAATTGTAATATCATACTTGATGTATTTAAATAATTATATAGCTTGGAACGCCTTCGGTTGAATTTTTCATGGAAATTGACCGGTGTAATGACTATTTTTTGTTTATAAAAGTACCTCAGTTCGTTCTAGAAACGTGCCCGTTTTCAGGTGCACCAATGTGCATGTTTGTTTCTGGAAAAATGTAAATTAAACGATTTTCCCGTAGTTAAGAAGAATTATACTGTGGGGCCGGAATTCGACGAATGATTTCTCAGGGCACCGTACGGGTTTGGAGATAATCAAGTCGTGCGGTCTTTGAATACCTCTTTCTGGATCGCGTGAATGAATGCCAATCATGCAGGTTGATCAGCCAGATCTGAGAATACCAAGATGAAGCAAAGGGAGTGGATAAATAAGTCCACTGCATGCAGCAAAATGCGGAAATTTATGTTAGATTAACTGTGACGGACTTGCTAAACAACAAGCTCAGGCGAGGCCGCTTTTGCCGTAACGTTAATGAGTTCTATTTTCAGCGTACTGGTCCTATTATAAGGCGAGTTTCGGGGTTTTTCTAGTTTATGAAAGAACTATTTTTGCAGTATTAGGTACTCTATTTGCTCATTCATACTCAGGGCCAAGTGTAAATTCATTTTTACATGGTGCTGTTCGTCCTGCGGAATCCCGTTGGCCCACTGTTCCCATATATGTAATACGTAGCGTGACAGATCGGGAGGACATTGCGTGATTTCTCGGCCTTGACCGTGTACAAGAGCCAATTCCCCAGATAACTATGCGAATCACCATAGAAATTTTGGTTTATTATTTTCAACAACGAACCTTCGGAATCGTGCATGAAAAAACTTTGCTCCCTCAAAATTTGATGGTTTGCGTTTCAAGGTACGTACGTAAAATCCGAAAATGTAATTTAAAAAAAAAAATTACGCTGCACATTGTCCTTAGTTACCATGAACCAAAATTGATGAAATTTGGGTTGTTGGTCCCATTTTGGGTGTATTTAGTCGTCGGAGCTCGGCTTTACTTTCAACCATCTCTAAGTGGTGAAAAATAGGGTCGTTTTTAAAACGCCGTAACAGGAAAACTTTCAGTAGAATTATGGGAGGGGGGGGGGGGGTAGAAGGGGGAGAGGGTTTTATGGTTTTTATGCCGTTTTTAAGTTCATTCCGAACTTCAGGGTTTTTTGAGAGCACCCGGAGCATTGTACGTCCAGCCGTGACACCTGTTAACGAGCAACGGTAGATAATTACTTGAAATATATAGACTTAATGAATTAAAACCATTCTGAATGTAGTGTGAACATCATCCTTTCATTGTAGGGATCTATTTTATTACATAAGAACGGGAATTGTTTCTCAACAAAATTGTTCCTCAATAACCTCAATTCTCAATAATTGTTTCTTAGCAGAAGTGTAGCACCTGTAAAATAAATCACCTCCAAGTCCCCTGAAACCTTCAACTTGTGCTTGGAAAAGTTTTCCAAATGGAAGCTGGGGTTATTACACTAAAGAGATGAATCAATTTGAAAGTTCCGCTCTCGGGTAATACAAAAGTTTTTCTCCAGAACTCCGAGTGGCCTACTTGGTGGCTCGACTTATTGTTTTGCCTTTAGCTTTGAGGGAGTCAGTATTTATGGTGGTTCGTGGGCGCTTGGCTGATATTCTCTAAGTGAAAATAGGCGTTTGCTTACCCCCACCATTTGAGAATTTTATTACTCTCCAGCGCAGTTATAATCCAAACCGTGTATGAAACATGATCATCATTGGCTATCTTTTATAACGCATAGATGGTTTACTCCACCCCCCGACAATTCACATGACCGCAAAAAACCTAGTTTACCGTCTAAACGAGGTACCTACCTATAACTCCTCTAGGTACCTGGAGTAAAGTGATGATGAATATCGAAGGTGTGAAAAAAAGGGGGGAGTAGTGTCTGTTTGTTATCGGCTAGCGTATTGTCTCAACCCTGATCATCATTGATGTTTTTCGTCAACTTCGTGTATTTTGATGTTAGTTATATAAATATATACTAACTTTACAGAGTCTTTTCTCATGGAGTTCTCAAAAATGTACGAGGTAATCGTATATGTTTGAGAAACCATTTCAATAGAGATTTATGTTTCTGAATCCGTACAGACAACGAGTAATAGAATTTTATCAGACACCTTTTGTAGTAAGCCATCTTACAATGTGGGTTAATCAAACAAAAAATGAACCTTCAGCTTACTACCATTTTATATTTAAAACGAAGCGTTTCGCTCATATTCAGAGCATCCTCAGGTACCCACACAAAAACCTGAGGATGCTCAGAATTTGAGCGAAAAGCTTCGTTTTAAATATAAATTTGTAGTAAGCTACGTAAGTAACCATGTGTTTATGTGGGTACCTACCTGAGGATGCTCTGAATTTGAGCGAAAAGCTACGTTTTAAATATAAATTGGTAGTAAGCTGAATGAAGGTTTATTTTTTATTATTATTCCACATTGAACGAGTAATAGGTTCTGTTCAACTCGATAACTGTCGGGAAATGAACGTTGTCAAGCATCTCTTTGTATGTCCCGTTGGTCTTGGGACCAGAGTCACGTATGGAGCGTCTAGGACGGGATTCATCCGACAATTCCGTGTGCTGCGGTTTCGCTTCTACCATAGTTACTCATTTGAAGAAGTTGGCGTCCTTGGTTTCCTGCTTCTCCACGCGAACGTTCATAGAAAAGTACATCACTTCCTGTTTGTGAACATGCAAACTGTTGCCACCTGCTTTGTGAGCTCGTGCAATGAAAGAACGCATA
The DNA here is from genome assembly GCA_954871275.1 of Leptopterna dolabrata. Taxonomy (NCBI): domain Eukaryota; kingdom Metazoa; phylum Arthropoda; class Insecta; order Hemiptera; family Miridae; genus Leptopterna; species Leptopterna dolabrata. The sequence goes on from OX940976.1 coordinate 11,488,991, forward strand.
TTATGTAGTAAGTTAGTCGTCGTGCTGTTTAAATTATAAAACGTTCAAACGGTCACCTCAGTAAAACTATGCATCTTTCATAAATTACCTTCTCCGTTGCTCGACTAATGTAGAGCGACTGGTGCGGGTCAGTGATATTCTCACCTGATAAATGCACTCTTAAAATTCTTGAGTAAGGCTGATCTGTGTATATCCCGGTTTTTGCAGTTCTCTTCACCTTCACTCAAAACACGTAAATATACTGTGGGAATCTGTCACTCCATGTGCCTTGAAGTGGTAGGTATTCGATGAGAAAATTTTCACATATACTTACTTACTATTCCATTTTCGGATACTTCGTTCTTTGAACCCAAACCATCAAATTTTACAGGGAAGGGGGGAGGCGGGTTCAAAATGTTTTCGTGCCAAAGGTTCATCATTGAAAATAATAAACCGGAACTGGTCGAATAGAATCAAGCGTTGCAAGACTATTAGGAAATTTGTGTTTGCAAATGTGCAGACGACAGTTGTTACTGTCTAATTTTGATGTAGGTCATATGAGACCATCTGTGGACCAGATAGTAACTACTAACCTAACAATTTCAGCTTGTTTGAATGTTCCCTTCTGATGGTGATGGTTACAGGGAACAGACAGGGAGCCGAATTGGTTCGTTGGTGTCTCAAACGTGAGGTACTCAATTTTAGAGGACATAACATTCCTTCAATGCCTGCATGAATGCAGGGTCTCCCTTCACATTGGTAGTGAGGGAGCTAAAGTAGACTACAGAAAATATTTTCCCTTGTTCGTTCCCCTTCGTGCTACAGAAAATGAAGTACAACTCTTTAATACCTGCAGGCTGAAAGCTTTCATGAGTTGAAAGCTGCAAAGGTAGTGACGCGGAAAATGGCTTTATCCAGGTTGTTGTTACGGAATAAAAATATTTGAGTTCCAAAAATTTAATCTGTACCAGCGTTGTATTAACTTTACCGAAATCAGTATTAAATAACAAACATATAAAACGGAGTGGAGTTGGCAAACACGGCATAATGAGATTTTGACCCAGACGAGGGTGAATGGCTGGGAGCGAGAGAAAGAAAATGCGAAAAAATTATTCCCTGACATTTGCTGGAATAAATTGAATTTTCGTTCTCATGCTCAGTGCCAGGATGAAAAAAAGCTGTGCAGATCAAATAATAATCATAAATCGATTTCTTCCTGGCCGTTCATGATACTTTGATACCTGAACGGCGTGTTATTCACAGAATAATAAAATAAAATATATACGTGCGCATAGACCCATTGTAATCAGTTCTATTCAGAAAGGTTGGCGTTTATCAGTTATTACCAGAGCCCTTCACAATATGGCACTTATTTTTGTGAAATAGGACCCTAAAAAATATGGCAATATGGCACTTATTTTGGCCCAAATATGGCACTTATTTCTCTCAATATGGCACTTATTTTTCAACCCTCTCCGACCACCCTAGCTATTCTGAGACGATAATATCACAACACACAAGTTATTTATGCTAAATAATTTATTTTATTTACAAAGCGTTATAAAAATAATTAATTATTATTATTATTATTATTATTAAATAACAACATCAGGTGTGCTGCAACGCTCTCCATTGAAAATCCCAGCCGTCGATCACTCAGAAGGTATTTCATTTTTGAGAAAGTCCTCCACATCAGCTGATGTTGCCGGGGCGTATTTCATAGAGGACATCAGCAGGTTCCCAGCCTTCCGTCAGAGTGGCTTCCTCACCAGTGGCGACCCGTGGAAGCACCCCATTCCAAAAGGGTTAGAGGCATTAGTAATCCCTCTACACTAATGGCCTCAGGGTTCGAGAAACCTCATGTGATTCAGAAATTGTCTCTTCAAATTTTTTTTTAAAGGATTTTGGCGAAAAAAGGCAAAACGGCACAAACATGGCATTTTCCCAAAAATCGGCCGAATATGGCATTTTACAAAAAAAATCGGCAGAATATGGCATTTTTGTATGGCGCCATGGCAATATGGCATTTGAAGGGCTCTGGTTATGACCCTCCACTGTACTGTGTGGTTGTACTTCACCAGTACAACGAGGAATGAAGGTGGGTCGGAATTTCTGCTTTTGACCTCAGAATCGGATTCAGCACCCTCGAAAGCACCTATATTCTAATTTTCAGCTCCGACATCCAAGTAGTTCGACGGGAATGAGCTAACGAAAATACGCGTGACGTCATGTGGTATTTATCTCCCTCTCACTTGGTTCCCATGTGCGGGAGCGAGACGGCAATGAGGAGTACCCATGGCTTCCGTTTATATTTTTGAATGGAAGTAGGTTCCATTCCAAGGATTTTTAGACCAACCGCACTCTCCTACGATGAATATTTCTTTTTCGATTTAACGTAGGTAGGTAGGTACCTAATAAAACTGTGAAACAGTTCTCCCCTCCCCCACAAATTTAGATAACCAGAATAGGTTAAGAACTAGCAACGATTTCCCGTTCGCTCCTCGAGTTGTTTTTATATTTCCATGCACCGTTATCATTAAGAAAATATGGGTAGAAATGTAACTACCTGTAGCAATATGCAACAGGATTATTAGTCACTGTAGGTAAGAAGACAAACTTTCTGTTTTGTACCTACATCAGTGAGCCTCCCGATCAACTTCCATTCAGTCTCTCTTCTCCTCTAATGAACTAGCAATGACGGAGAAACTTTTAATTTTCGGTGGTATTTGACCAAAGTATTTGGTCTAGGACCATCGAGATTCCAGTGGCTTCATTATTCAAGTTCTATTAGATGGCTCTTGTGGCGTTGGATTTCAGCCCACCGCATTTCCCATTCCACCTCCGGGTCTTGAATCTTTTATTCGGCAGCAAAACCTCTGAAACGAGTTTCGTCAGAGCTCCGTGTTCGAGCTCTCAGGAGAATCAATATAACTTTCCATGCACGCATTGCGCTCGCATCTGTGTTGAAGTACTCGCACGAGAATGATAACCAGGAAATGATGGTTTAATAAGGTACGTACCTACATGTCATAGGTACTTATTAAATTCGGTCATCCTCACATGGGTTACTCTGCAGGATATTATCAGCATCCTTTTCTTGATTTATTAGGGTACAATTTTTGCATTGACTGTCGGGTTCTAAGAAGATGAAGTCATTGATAAATCATTGAAAATTGATGCAGTTATGTGCGCGGTAAAGATTGCATGATGAGGGATGATAATATTATCTACGCGCAGCGTACAATTGTACAACAATTTTTTACAATACAATTTTGTCATTGCACCCCTCTCGCCTGGGCGGGACCCCACTGTGACGTCAGAATTTCTGGAAACCTTGAAAAATCATAGGAAAAATTCCTGCTTATCGTAGGACAGTGCGGTTGGTGTCAAAATTCTCAGGATGGAATTTAATTTCATTTAAAAATATGTATAAACCGCTTTTGTGACCCATGCCCATACCCCATTGACCCATACCCCAAGGCTGTTGTAAGTCCTCCACGCTTATTCACCAAGTTCACACAACGTAACCCTTGAGGAAAAAATTCGAAAAATATTCTGATATTTTTTTATTGTATCTTTTTGTTCGCCCATAAAAATAGAAAATAACTGCCTGGTTAGGGGGCTGCTCGTATAAAAGCCGAATAACTGATCACCCGACATTTTGGTGTGTAGTATGTAACTTATCGAATGAAAAAGAGTTAACAGGCGGAAAAGTTAGATTCTTGCATCTATAGGTCCGTCTGGCAGCACGCAGTTCTTTGTAACAGCTGTGAATAATCTCTAAAAATATTGTTGGCGTAATCCTTAGCGTAATAGACGTAGAGATATATAAAAGCCCCCTTACTCCTGAAATTCATTTTATTCGACAGTTTTGAGAAAGAACACGTATAATTATATTCAGAATTTGACGTGGATGTGGAGAAAGTCCTTGGAACCGTATTTCGTGGTATTTCACGCTTCAGAAACGCCGAAACAAAAGCTGTAGGCTGTTCTCTTGAACTTATAATTATTATCATCTCCCCAAGTGAAGGAGATTACCTATATTTCAACATCCAACAGTTCTGTGAGCCTTTTATGGCGCGATAACCTGATTGTGTCCTCGCTACGATACTTTGTGGTTGTGTAGTACCTCCGCTATCATCTCGAGCTGTTTTCCGCTTATGGTATCAAAGCTGCAGTTCTATCAACCTTTGTTAGAAGACATATAAACTCTGTTTGAAAACGTAGTTCTAACTTACGAATTAGTCGACTTACCTATACACAATCTTGTTTTTGAGCTATAATGGAATACCATGGATACAATCCAGTGTACGATGTATAAATAACGTTGTAGTTTTCATAGAGCACAGCAGTGAAGCAGTGCCGGCACTGAGAGAAGTGTGATTGAAGCGTTCCTGTGAGAAATACTTAGCCAGAGCCAAATCTCATTATTGTGTGGCCTAAGTGGAATTGCCGCTACCTATACTCAGCAGCTCAGTAGGCGCCAGACGCTTTTCCTCGTTTTAAGTGACGGGGACAATACAGTTCTCCTTTCCTTTCCTTGGTTACTTCTTGTGTTTCTGTTCACGTACAAAAGTTATCGACTATAGCAGTTATGATGTTTGAAATGATGCCTGTCTTTCTTCACGCGCTACTTCATAGCTTTCTATAATAACAGTACAGCTTCTGTTGATTCCCTCGTCACTTGAACCAGGTTCTTTCGTGATTCTTCCAATAGTTCCTAGTAGATCCTAAGGGGATGTTTTTTCTTTTTCATCATTTGGATAACATCTCTAAGAATTTCGTGATCAGTGGGTAGCACAGAATATATGGAGAGAAAAAACGACAACTGTAATTTCATGATTTGGCATAAAGTTTTGAGAGGTTGTGCCAATTTTAATGTCACATACGTCGTATCGATAAAATAGTCGTATATATCGAAATTAAACGTAGATAATCACATAATAATAAATAAACATTGTAATAATATCTTTGGCCATCGATTCGTAAGAAAATGAACCTCGGATTTCGCGTTCTGCGCGCATGCGCAGTGGCTATGCCAATGATCCGATCGTTCTAAATTCATAGGGAACCATTTGGGCTATCGTTTAGGGAGCATTAGTAGCGGCTTGTAAAAACACCTTGTAAACTATGTACCTATATACCTGAGTATTTGTCTGATTGTAAATTATAATTCAATTATTTGTGAATAAACTTATTCACGTATTATAACTTATTCTGTTCTACTCAATTCTAGGGCTCAGCCCTCTTGATGCCTGGTTATTTCAGCAAAATCAGATTTGAATTGAGGGAGTTACGCGTTTGGCGCGGACTTGCAGGCACACAGACGGAGGACAGAAACTGGACCAAATTTGTCAGAAAGTTCGAAAACGTAGGGAACGAGTGGAAATTTTGGTTTTGGAGAAAACATTTCCTCCCAAAAGTTAAAACAAAGCTGCCATAATGTTTGAAGGACAGCCCTTTCCACGGGTCGAATTGTTATTGGTGGGTTATAAATTGAATAACTTGCTCAATTTATTGTTATATGGCTGGCTCACCAAGGTGCAAACTCTCACAAACACACTGAAGTTCCCCCATAGTAATAATAAAGTTGTTATTGGTGCCGGAGGGGTGAGATGAAATTCATTGGTTATGGGTATTAGTACTTGTGTAGTGTAGTTTAATTATGAAGAGCCAAAAAGCTAGCGTATGTATTGTGAAGCACCATTTGATAGTTCGGAGAATTCATAGCATTTCAACATTTTTCCTAGCTTTAAGAATAGGCCGAGTTTGACTGTTCTAACTGCTCCAAATGAGGTCCCTTGGCAGTTAAGTTAAAAAATGTTGAAGAATGTGTAGGGTTTTAGCGAATTTTCGGAGAAGATACGAACGATATTGCACTGTGTCTGCTTAGCTCAAGTTAAATGTCGTTAAATAGGTTTCACGAAAGTTTGTTAGGAATCATTTCGGTAGTTCATGAAGCGTAGTCTCGCTGTAATTAAAACATTATTACGAGCACGATTATAGTCTCACCAATTGAGGCTCACTGTCGATAAATAATACAGAGATGAAAGAAGAAATTTCTGGTTTGAGTCCATCGTAACGTCTCATGTTATTTGGCCTCTCCACAGCCTCCAGTAATGAAGTACCGTAAAATAAAGCATTTGCAGAAAAACAAAGCCTGGAAAATGAGTCCCAAAAGCCCCTCCACGCCTGTTGAGTGCCGGTAGGCTTCAGATCACATCCTCCGAGCGCTCCTACGCTTTCCCACAGCCCTTCGTGACCTCCTTTCCTATGGAATTGTTGAGGAACCCCCGGCTGTAAGCTGCGAAGGGAGTTTGCCAGATGCTGTGGAAGATGAGGCAGGCCTTTTGGGGGGTGAGTCGACTGTAGAGTTGCAAGAGGAAAGGGAGCGTGTGCTGGAGAGACCTCACCGGCAAGGGTTGTGTCGTAGGCACTCGGCGCTGGTCGATATTACCGCCTCCCGTCCCCGCCTCTGTTTATATTACAATGGATATTGAAGGTCCACAATCTAATCCATCACTTCGAAGAGATTTCCACAGTTTCTTTATTTTCTGTGCCCACGGGGACCCAGTAATTTTTGCTGTTTTGGTTGACTATTTTCAGTAATGAACCTTTGGAATCAAGCACGCAAACAATTTGAGCAGACCCCCCTTCATTTTGCGTTCCAAGGTACGTAGAATCCGAAAACCGAATTTACAACAAAAAACCTGTTAACCATTAATCGACGGTTTATTGTTTTCCTGTAAAGGTACCCCTTCTGCGTAGATCACGCTTTTCCCACTCCAGGAAATCCCTAAACCGAGTAAGTGCCACCAAAGATCCGAGCGTTTTGAAATGCATGACAGGTGACTGTCTAGAAGCTGCATCCCAATCCCAACTACCGTTCCCTAAAAGGTTTTGTTAAGTTTATATCGTTCGTTGTTTGCTTTGTGTATGTATATTTTGGCGGAATGTCCCGCAGATGCAGATGGGTCATGGCATCCCGTCTTTTCAGTTTCAGCCATCATCTGCCAGGGATCCTCCCCCCACCCCCTCCCTTCCCCAGGGTTTGTTTGTTCTGCCAAATTGAGGTACACATCACGGTGAAACGTCAGAACACGGTGTGAACGGTGGGATGCGTGTTGCAGTTCTCACACAGCGATCTATTTCGGTACGTCTCGACGTGAAAATGTTTCTCCCTCTACAAGTCGGTTATTTTGCACCCACGCTGTTCCGCGGATTTGCTGTTTTTTCAGCGTTGTGAACCAGTTAGTGGCGGTCCATCTCACTGACCGACTGTGCATTGGTAGATCCTTCAAAATCCGCAGAGAACCAAAGCAAATAATGTTTTCTATGTAATAAGGAGATGAGAAGGATAATTTGTTCCAAGAACTACAATTTCTCCATTAGTATAAGCGAAGAAATAATGTCGGCCTTGCCAAATGGTATTCTGAAAGTAGGCAGAAAATGAAATAGAAAGGTGGTAGAAACCAAAACCATGGACGACCATAGACGTCACTCATTCCGACCATTGTGGATAGGTTTGTGTTGCAGCATATTACATGACAGCACGACTTTTATTAAATCTATGAACTCTGCTATGAACAGTGAGATTCCAATCACACATTGAACCAAAATAATACGTACATGTTTATTCCGTTCTCTCTACTTGCCGGTGAAAACTCGAAGGAACTGCTTGATTCCTAACCAATTAAATTGGAAGTATCAAAATACCTACAACATTTATTTTTTGAATTCGCCTCTGGTAAAAACGTTAGAATAAAAAATATGAGAAGATTATTATGTTGGTACACTTATGTGTGTAATTTCGAACAGTTCATCTTGATGTGAAAACCACCTGTTTCTCAGGATTGTCAATATTTTCGTAAGTTGAATTCATATTATTTATGTTTGCCAGACAAAGGATGGGCTGAATCATGTATTTATCGGAAGAGTATTAACATGGATATGTTTTTGCCCTGGGGGGTCATTCTAAAATTTGCGACCGAAAAAAATGCAACGCTGCAACCGATAAACATTCTGGAGATGTGCGTGTGTAGTTACAGACAATACCCAGCGAAACAATAATGAAACTATCTCCACATCTACGGATTATACTAAACAATGGGGTATGCGCAGTTAGTTATATTATTTTTTAAAATGAAAGTAGATTCCATCCTGAGAATTCGACACCAACCGCACTGTAAGGCCCTGAAGTTGATGATAATAATCATGCATGGCTGTATGAAATCGAGTTGGTTGTTCTGCGATATTATTTCATTTGGTGAATGAGCACAAACCATTTTATTGAACGAATTGGAAGGTAGCGATTGGAAGGTAGCACCTAAAAATGTGCCTTCTAATAATGAAATGATGATGATGATGTTGGAATTTGTTAGACCCGAATAGTGGTCGTCTACGTGCAGCTACATAAAGTAAGTACCTAGTGAACGAAAATACAGCGCCCAAAAACATATCCATGATTCAATGTTTTTCCATGAAGTGGAAAAATTTTCTTGAATTTTAGCCGTAGGCTCTAAGCAGTAAGCATCCGGGGGTTCAGGGGGTTTTGAATACAAAATAGTTAGACAGGTTATCATACCTACTAGTCAAATTCAGTTCCTACAAAAGTTTCAATCTCAATTTAGCACACATCTTAATATTAAACTGAGTCATCGAGATTGGAGATGTATCGGTAACCCATCAAAGAAAAGGCTGGAAATTGAATCGAATCATGGTAAGGAGCTGGTGAGGAGGGGGTATTTGGTAGTTTACCTACTATCAACCAGATCATTCCTCTCTTTGTTATCGCCTCAGTATCGAAAATTACCCTCAAGACTACCCTGAACATGAACCCCTAATTTCAGTCGTGGACGGCGTCAACTGCGTTTCCGTAGTTGGTTTCTTCCTTTGAAAATTCCGATGTGGCCTTAAGTGCTTTGCGTAGAGCAGAATCTTTTTTGAGTACGAAAGCTTATAATAGTTTTCACTGTAGTTTGAATATTTGAAAATTTTCGCTGCATCCAGTCAACATTGCCTATTTTATCGTAAAATAAAGCGCTGCAAAGTCCTTGTCACTTGGGTTTATTATTCTACCGGACATTCCTATACAGAAATATTGCTGTTCATCTTTGAACAATGTTGTGCCATTTCATTGTCTTGATTCACCCGCTAATACTACTTCTAGTGTATTATACAAATTGATGGTGATTTCAGACAATTTCCCAGGTTTCTGACTCATAAAAAATGAATTTCGGGAGCTTTACCTTCTTTACAACCTCAATTCTTCACTCTGTGGTCAAAATCAACTTCATATTCGGTCTTCTCGCCCTAATAAACATGGAAAATGATACATCACAAGCTCGTGTTCACTAAAACCTCAACAAAAAAAAACACGCGAAAACCCCTATTTTCACACCCTTTTGGTTTATTATTTTCAATAATAAACCATTGAATAATATAATAATGAACCATTGGAATCGAGCATGAAAAAAAAAATTCTTACCCCCCCTCAAAATTTGATGGTTTACGTTTCAAGGTATGTAGAATCCAAAACTTCAATAAAAATATTTCTGTCTGTCCGCCGTACGCCGTACGCCGTACACCGTACGCCGTACGCCGTACGCCGTACGCCGTACGGGCCACTTTTCTTAGTTACCATGAAAAAAAATTGATGAAATTCGGGTTATAGGTTCCGTTCGGCGTCTAGTTGGTCCTCGAAGCTCGACGTTACTGTGAGTTATCTCTAAGGGGTGAAAAATAGGGGTTGAAATTTTCAAAACGCCTATACCATTTTTTTACGTAAATATTTTTACGGTTTTAAATATTTCTTGAACTTGCGAGTTTTTTAAGACCATCCGGAGCATCGTACGTCCAGCCGTTCGTTCACAGTAAGGCCCCGAAGTTTGCACCGACAGGCATTTTCGACTCCAGTGTGAATGAAATTGTATACAATTCAAACCAAATCTCGTAACCAGAGACGCGCCCACAATAGGAATTTGTGAATACGGCCAATCATTGGTAGGGATCACCTGATTATATTGGCGGAGTATGAAGTCGAGTTGGTTGTTCTGTGATATTATTTAATTTGAAAAATGATGGCTCTTTTGGAGTTTTTTGGTAGGTAGTGAAACTTGAACAAACGTTGAAGTATTATTGATGGGTAAATTAGGTATTACTACGGTAAATCATTACTCAACGGTAAATTATTACACAACGGTTCATTATACCATCTACGTAGAAGGGCCTGGAGTTTGTTGGTAGGTACGTTTGCAACTTTTTTCACTCCTCATCAACAATTTCTTTCAGAACTTCATTATGTGTGTTTCTTTTTGTTAGGTACTGTTTGTCATCGGCAGAATTATTTTAGCAACATTTAACTCGTGATTTAGGTAGGTACCTAGTAACGAGTACGGGGTTAGGTACTAACCTACGGAGGGTCTGCGATCTACATAATATGCATAGAATAGTACATATTATATTATATAGACGGGTTATCTATACATAGAGCTGTGATCTGTAACAGAAGGGTATTCTATACAAAATAATAAACCGTTGTGCAGGGATTTGCAGCGTTTTTCTCCTCGTAATGCCCCTGGGTGTACAGTGTGTTTGGAGCACAGCTAGGACCCAAATGGGGACCCAAACTGTGTGCGGAAGAACGAAGGTTTTAATACCAACGCAATTTAACGCAAATTTAAGGCTGAAACTTCGTTAGAACGTCTATTTTCCACTCATTGGTCAAAATCGACTTCATATTCGGTCTTCTCGTCCTAAAAAACATGGAAAACGATACCTCAAAACCTCACGTTACTAAAACACAAAAAAATACTATTTTACACCCATTTTTCACTCATAACACCCTTGGGTATATTCCGATCGGGTTGAAAAGTTTCGGGACACAACTAGGGCCCAATTGGAGTATGTGTGCGAAAGAACGAATTTGTTAGACCAAAAATGAGGCCGGTATGCATGATACGGTGGACGGACACTGCATTTTCTGAATCTGTGCACCTTGAAACGTAAAAGAAAAAAATTTTGAGGGGGTGTTGTAAAAATTTTTTGCTAAGCGAATACATACGCTACGATAATGTTCGGTAGTTGAGAAGGAGATTTTTTCAAAGATCGACATTGACAGGGCCTAGCTGATCATTTTCATTATATATATATACATATATATATATATATATATATACATGTATCACGTTACGTACATGAACTACTGAGGTATAGTTATGTTCTGTGACGTCAGTTATTATTTAGTAGGTAGGTATGTATTGAGTTATCGTAACTGATGAAGATGCCTCAACTGAGGACTGCCTTTTCGTACTTGTTAATTGTATAAAATATATTGAGTATAAAATAACGAGAGACGGACTATTTCGATGAATCGGAAAACGTTTTCATGTGCTTTTGTAATTAATTAGGAACCTTGGCGAGGATCCTTGAGTAGTGCTGACGGGAGTTAACAACGCACTCCAGTATAGCTCTAATTAATGGGAAATCATCAAAGATTTCCTTTGATGATTAATTTCCTTTAATGATTTTCTATACAACCTATACAACCATTAACAAGGAACCCGATTTATTCACTTCCCAACGCCTTCAATCTTCTCGATCTCATTACATAAACTTTTGCATGGGTACCGTCAAAACATGTGCTTATTAATTTAGTAATTATTATTAGTTAATAATAATTAGTGTAATAATATAAAATATTGCTAATAAATTGATCACGGATTTCGCGTTAGCGCATTCTTAGTAGCCACACCAATGGTCCGAGTGTTTTAAAATTCATAGGAGAACATCGAAGCAACACCCTTCACTGCCTACCGATTTGAGATAAATCGGGCCATTGATTCGTGATACATTGAGTACCTCCGATTCGCGCATTGGGGCCGTATAAATGATCCGATCGTTCTGTAATTCATAGGGACCATCTGGGGCCTAACCAGCAAGTTTCAGCTAATTCGGATTCGAAAAAAAAATATGCGTGTGGCAAGGATTTGCGGACACACGCACGGACAGGCAGACACCGAACCAAATTTGTTCAAGTTACATAATATGTAACTTCGGGTAGCTAAGGGCGTTACAAGGAATTGACCACAGACAGACACGGAACCAAAAATGTTCCTTGATGTCTGAAACGCAAAATGGTAGTAGAAATCTTCATTTTGGAGGGCATGGGGCTTTTTTCCCCACAAATCCAAGGCTTCCCTGCCTTCCGGTAGTGAGGAAGCAAAAAATTAACTCCACAAAATTTGACGGTATCCGTTTCAAGGTACGGATAGGTAATTCTAGAACGGAATAAAAGCAATTCGAGTAAGCAGTATATATCTTCCTCACTTGAATAACATGAAAGTATGGAATAGTTGGGTAGGTTCATTCAGTTCATTCAAAATTGCAGCTCTCTACGACTATTTTTCGCTTTGTTTGATGCGTTACAGGGAACTGGAACTCTGAAAATGGATGATGATAATCATCATCAAAATCCATTTTAAAAAACCAAATTTAAAATAATATCATGGAACAAGCAACGTTGTAACTCGATTTTATAGAGCTCTGCGTGATTATAAATAATAATCTGTCCCCTGGCAATGATATCTGGTCAGTGGGCTGGAAGTGCGACGTACGGCGGAAGGACAGACATTTTCCTTTTTTCTGTTCCATTTTCGAATTCTACATACCTTGAAACGGGAACCATCGAATTTTGAGGGGTGTTATTTATTCCAAAGGTTCTTTATTGAAAAGAATGGCTACAACCGAAAAGTGCAAAAATTCTCTTAAGTCGGTAGGAATGTTTCCGAAAAGCGCAAAACTGAGCGCCTATAACCGACTCAGATGCTCTCAGAAACGCATTCGGTGAGGTTTGTTTAGTTTCCGCTGATGTTTTAGTTGAACAATGGAAAAGGTAACCTAACAAGATTTTGGTTCCAAGCCCTGGTGACACCTTCCTCCAGAAATTGTCAAGCAAATTCGATCACCATGGCTACGCTATCGCGTCACCCCGAATTTTGTAGAAAGACAGGAGGAGCCGGCCTCGGGAAGGTTTTCCGCAGTTTGCGTTCTCTCTATTTTGCGTTCTCTTTAGGGTTTAGGTATATTTGGGAGTGAACTTCATTTGGTTCGTGTACATAATACCTATTCATCTTGAGCACTGCCATCCGAAAGCCATCAGCACTAGTGGTGGGCGTTATTGCTACTTTTCCATAACGGTACGTTTCGTTAGTTATGAAAAAATAACCGTTATTTTTTTCTGCTACAAAATAACCGTTATTTCTGTTCTGCTACAACCTACAAATAGTCTGTTTCATTTTTTCAGTTACTTCCTACATGCTAGTTTTTTCCGTTTCTCGCTATTTTTCGGTCGTCATGTTATTCCTAGCACACCACTTTTGGCGACAGTGTTTGAAAAATAGTAGTTTTGCTAGTTAAATTTAAATTGAACGTTAATTACTGCGATTCTTGTTTTGAACAAAATTTTGGGGTAAGACCTGTTCTAGTAAAAAAATCTTTTTTAATTTAGCGCCATGGCACTTCCACATTTTACGATGTAATTTACTCTACTCCATTTTCTGTTGATATTAACATTGTACAATTCAAACATTCCCAGTCAAAAAATCCTTTGTTGCTTATGGATGTATTATTTTTATACCTCTTCAGCTCTTCACAAACTACCTACGAGTATCTATAACGCACTGAGTTTTTTGAAAATTATATTTATGTATTGTTCAAAAAGTCTCCTACGGTGTACACGAATATTATCGCAGTGATTCGTGAAGAAAACCTAGAGGATAAAATATCATTTCTACCCGATAATTAGATTGTATAAATACGAGCAATGTCTTTTGTTCAATGCTAAGTTGCAAGTTGGTTATCCGACACACTGGTAGATACTAAAATTTCTACAAGCCATTCGTATAAAAATGAAGGCCGGTCAACTCTGGAATTGATGTTTACACCATCCCATTCTTTCACCCCTAAAATCTTTTAAACGCTATCCTACGTGCAATTTAATGTGGGATTCCCTATGTGGGCAAACCGATACTCCTCTAAGGTGAAGAAGGGAAAAAATCCATTATTTAGAAATTAACTAGAGAAGAAAAAATTTACTTCAGAGAATGAGTATAAAAAATAACACATTGTAAGCAATACTTACACATAGGTACTAGAAATAGTTATAGAAAAAAACGTTACAAATTAGGTAGGTATTGGCTTAAGCAATGTTTTCCGATATTGCACAGCTTCAGTCTTGTTCAAATCTTAAATCACATTTTTGTTGGTACTGCCGGGAGTAGACTGAGAAACGGAAAAACTTTTAAACATTCACAAAATATTTGAGTACCTACCTACGTATACGGCCAGGAGATTGAAAAAGCAAAAACGGAAACAACGAAAAAACTGTCGAGTATCAAAATATCTGATGGCCGGGAGTACGGAAAATATAATGAAATAGAATAACCGAAAAGATATCGAGAACCTTACCTGAGTAGGTACAGCCAGAAAAACGAGTTATCGCCTCACCATAACGCATAACCGAAAAAAAACAATAACCTGTAGGAAGCAAAATAACTAAATAACTGAAAAACTTCAGATAACCACCGTAACCGATGCGCTGACGCGATAACGTTTCGATTACAAAGACGAACATGATGAAGGATAACTGAAGTTTCTTCCAGTGTCCAGTCTCGCCGTTATCAGCGGTAGACACAGGTTGGTTGTTTAGGGTAGCTACTCTAGCTTCAAAGGGAAAAAAGGTCAGCTTGATCTTGATCATACTCGTAGATTAACGTATTTTTTGTTTACCACGTTTATGGGAATGACAATTTATTGTGAGGCTAGAATAGTCGCAATATAGGTTTAGAAGCAAAACAAAATTTTAGGTGATTTTATAACTGTTATTTTATAAATTGAATAACGGTTAGTTCGGTATTTCAAAATAACCGGTTATTCATAACAGTTCCTAGTTATGCGACCCACCTCTAATCAGCACGGTAAGTGAGTTGCCTTAAATTTCGCAAGTATTGCAGGTATCTAAAGTTATACAAAGGGCCCAAGGTCTCACCGTGCCGTGCGTACGGTTGTACAGGAATAGGGCACGATTGTTCATCTACAAAATGGTCAGAACTCATAGAAAACTGTCATAATGGAATAGTCACTATTACTGAATAATTATGTTACGAGCTAGTATGGGAAAAAAGAGGTTAACTTGACAGACAAATTGATATATAATAATATCATCGACAAATTATTACGTTAACGTCACTTCAACATATGTCTGGAGTTACGTGAAATTGTAACTTTCTCACGGAACTTACGCTGGATCGTTAGCATCCGAGTTTATCGCCCTAAAACAGAGTCACGTTTTAGAGTTTTTGGGAAAACGGTTGCGACAGCTGTAAAAACTATACATTTCCAATCGCATTGAAATTCATAGAGGATAATCGACTACCTGCCCACCAAATTTGAGAAAAATCGGACCATTTGTTAGTGAGAAATTGTGTAGGTACTTAACCTACCTACCTTGGTAGGCTCAGCGGGACACATTATTATTGATAATATGATATAGGTACTGCATAAAAAAATATATTTTATAACAGGACCGAAATATAGAAAACATATTTTATAACAGAAAACACCGTCGGTTTTCTTACCAACATTATCTGGTAGATAATAATGTTGAAATATTTGCGAACAGTGTCAACCAGAATCTGTTTTACTGGCTTCAAACTTCGTATGGAATTGTATGGCTTGATGAAATGAGGTGGTCGACTGTCTGGTCCAGTTCCTGTTCTGGTCCTGAGGCTTACATAAAAATTAAATAACACCCAAACCGTATTTGCCTAAACGTAAGCAGCAGGCGAAGAAGGTCACCTACCTAGGTCATGTCGCTGTACAATCAGTACAAAGCTGGCACGTTGTCATCACCAAAGTGGGTATGAAGACACAAGCGGTCGTTTAATTAATACCTACCTACCTGCTAAGCAGTTGAGTACCTACGAGTACGCAGCTGATCTACCTACACATTTGTTGATTTATATTGTTTCTATTGTGGTATCCTCCCAGAACCACTCCGTGTTAAATTAAGATATCGCCAATAAACACAGAAGTGGGGACAGAAGACCCAGGAGAACGGAGGAATCTAGTGGGGATCCCCACCATCCTCCACCAGTTGGAGGGGCCCTAAGGGCTATAAATACTCGCCTCCTTCGCCTTTCCAACCATTCTATGCTCTCCTCTAGTCTATGACTTTTCTCTCTCTCCTCAACCTAAAAGACCCTGGGCATGGTGGTACTCTTGCACTATAACCAAACCAGGCAACGCCTCCGAAAAGATCCTGGGCATGGTGGTAGCATCACACTATAACCAAACCAGGCACACATCCAAAAAGATCCCAGGCTTGGTGGTAGTTCTCGCACTATAACCAAACCGGGCACGACCTACCCTAACGCCTCTAGTGGTGAATGTGCGTCACCTATGCATTCACTACAGTTTACATAGTTAGTTTCACATAGATACATAAATAAAATGTAAATTTTCATTGTTTGTCATTTGATTTTACCCTTCTTGCTGCTGAATCGATTGAGACGGGTTCAAGACCGTAGCTTCATTTCACGATGCCACTAGTTTGTGCTTTTATGATATTTTTCTATTGATGCTTTTCAGTTGGGTTTTGACTATTGCGCGTTTCGCCCCTGTAGTGGTTCCTATCCTGTGGGCTACGACCCATATTTTCGTTATTTCTTATAGAATTTCCCATTTATTCGTGTCTTTTTAATAAACCACCGTGGTACTCGAAATGCTACACTGCATTCTTATTTCACCATGATACCTTATTCTGTTGTACGTTTATCTGTGTCAGCCGGCAGACATGATCGGATCAGGTTCCGATAACTCCCATGAGTACAGTCGATGAAGTCCGCGACGTCGGAATACTTTACTTTCTTCATATCCTTACATTTACTGCTTTCGTTTGTTTTGTCAAAAAGCGTCACTAAAACCAGGTTCAGCCAGGTATAATAAGAATAAACATCAGTGGTATTCTCATCGTTCAGTCCTTCCATGTGACTTAGATCTCCAAAAGTTGAAGGACTCTGGTGTGGAAGACCCTCTTGACAAATACAACAGCGTCTGTCACGATCACGATTGCTACCACAGTTAGCGTTGATTGATACCGCGACTCCAGGTCCACAATACTTCTGAGCGGCCGATAGCGCGTTATTAAGGTCTCAAGTGGCCAAGGCCCTTGGGGCTCTCGAGGTCTAGTCAAGAGTTATCAAAATACGGAGGAACATTGTCATTCAAACCCTTTGTTTCCATCAAAATAGCGATAAGTTTAGTTGTCCAGTTAATAAAATTACAGGCGGGCGGACGATTGTACACTCAGCGATCCACTCTTATCCATTACATGAACAACGTGAGTGGACTCTTGAAGCTCAGCCGGTTATGTTTGTTTATACAGGTGTGAGAATGAGCAAAATTAATAGATATCTGCAGTTGTCAGTCATTGCCAGTCATCATTAATCTGTTTGGGTTTATTTTATATAATGTCTTCAACAGCGTCCCCGACCTGTTTAGTGGTAATTCTATGAAATTTATTATATTTTTTCCAGTGTTTTAGGATACTACATTACACTGTTTTATAACGATTCCATTTGTGGAACTATTAATATACCCAGGTCTGACACATACATTATGAACTGTGCTCACATTGTTCCTCCAAATGATAAATTTATGTCGTGATGATCTGTGCATATATTGTGGACCAGAAATAATAAACAAAAATTATTTCTTTGATAATATACAAGTTCTTGTTGGTTTATTACTTTCAGTGATGAATCTTTTGAATCGAGCGTGAAGAAAAAAGTTTAACCCCCTCTAAATATGATGCGATTCAAGTTTCGTAGAATTCGAAAATGGGATGAAATATTTCTGTCCATCCGCCCTTTCCTTTGTTACCATGAACCGAAATTAATGAAATTTGGTTTGTAGGTCCCATTCGGCGTTACTGTCAGCCATTTCTCAGGGGTGAAAAATAGGGGTTGAAATTTCCTGAACGCCTAGCCCGAAAATTTTCTATGGTATTTATATTAGCACTTTATAATATTTAAATATTATTGGCTGAATATTATTAGCATTGTACGAGTATATTATCGTGTGACACGTACGAGTATATTAAATATTAATCTAAGGGTGAAATGGTTTTTTATTAAAATCTGCTGCACATGATTTTTCTACGTTTCGATCAATTTGATTTTGTATAAAATATAGTATTGTCATCAAAGAATATTGAAAAATGCTTAATATGGGCTTACAATACTGGGAGAATCCATAAATCCCGTTATATTTCGTTGCGCTGGATTTTTACCGTGGGCGATAATATTTCCAGCGATTATTATTAAATCAATATATCATATTATTACATCTAGAGGCCTCCGTCTAAACAAACTCCTGGCCTTTATACATTTTCATCACCTTGATTGTCGAATGCCGTCTTATTTATACTGTTGAAAATAATCAGAATTCTAAATTGATCAGTTAAGATTAACAACTTCCTATGGTACTTCCTATGGTAATTCATTTTGTTTGTTTCAGGTGAGCTTTATCCGTTACTACTACCATAAGTTTACGAGAAGGTGAGTGATGCATGTGGCATGGGTGCATGTACCTTATGGTTTGTTTTTGTTAGTTATCTTATCTCAGCAGCTGCGCCTTATTTTTTATTAGGACCCCATCGTTCGTTCAAGGTCTAAGCTGTAAGCTTGTTCCGTTTTCATTTTTATTACAGCACATTGTGCGGAGATCAGCTGCTCTCTACTTGGGCCTACTTTACCTAATCTGTACCGCGCGTACCTATCCAATAACTGGAATATTGTTCTTGGAACTATGTAGTTGACAATGGCTGAGCTAAATTATCCTTGGATCACATTAGGCTTGTTGTTTTAATATCTGGATTCTCTCTCGGACAAACTGCAGGTCATGATTACATCGATCAAATTGTTCTCAGGGTCTTCCGCGGTTTCATTGTCCATAAGCTTGACCTTCAGTAGTCTCGTTATAGGATTCCAACCGAGGATTCGCCCAATTATCAACTACCGAGTGAAACTTCTCTGTTATTATAGATATCGCTAATAGAACGATGTTCTTATCGTTACCTGAGCTCGTGGAGGGAAACTAGATAGCATAATTAAGAGCTAGTAAGTTCATGTACAGTTTTTGAGACATTTAACTAAATTTTCCTGGTAAGTAGTATTTCGTCAAAATGGTTTTTTCGGTACTAGTTTAGGTTACCTATATTTCTCGGCATTTATTTGATTGTTAGTGGTCCTAGGTAAGCAGGTTGACTTCAATTGAGATCCTAAATATTGGATTTTAAGTCTAATATTTATTTGTTAAACATTTATAACATTTATTTTCAGGAATTCGAGCAGTAGGGAAATAATTTTTTCATCATCCGAATCATCAACAGATCCACAGATTTGAATCATAGTTCTTCGATGAATCATAGTTTTGTTTGGACATCCACAAAATATTCAAATCCCATCTGAATCTATGCATTCCTTTCCTGTTTCCGTTTGATTCACAAGAATTGAAGGTACATAGTTGGGAATAGCTTCAAAAACAGTTCTCCGATTATTCTCTGCCAAGCTACTCCACATAGACTTTCCAGATCACTCCGTTGTGCTGCTAAACAAAATGTTTTTATTCCTGGAATGTGATTATTATCATGATTATTATTATGATTATTATATGATTATTATGGATAGCGGAATCCATTTCAACACCTGCAAAAATCCAGTCAGTCCATTTCAAGCGATCAACAAAGTTGTAACATCATTAATATAGTTACTGTAATAATCACTATATGCCATAATTCGATTAAATCGGTATTCCATAATATTATTGACCAAGTCTACATCTGCTGGACGTTTAACAAACAATTGCGATAACGTGAGTCAATAGTCCGTACTCGAACTAAAAAATCGCTGTTATTGAAAGAATGATGGAGGGAAAAGCTTCAGTGTCAGTGGCAAAGTAGCTAAAGACCTGTGCATAGAGTTACTTTGTATTTTTAAAGTTATTTTTGACGATTATCTAAGTTTATTTCTTGTGGAAACTAAGGGGCTAATGTTTGCTTCTTCACTATACCGAAGATAAGTACCCTTTATTCATGCTAGAACTGAAGAAAAGAGTGTTCTCCAAAGCTAACATGTCCGCTCGAATTTGGCGAATCAGACATCAAAGAACAAGACATTTCTCCATCTGTCAGATTTTTATGATATTACTAGAGATGGTGTATTTGGATCCCAAATGGTCCCCTATGAATTTGTTGCGAATGGAATTATAATTACGTCTGCGCGTACGCAAACATTCATCTTAGTAACACCAGTATACCTAGTGTAGTGTTATTATAGTTACGGGATTTCAATATAAATGTCTGATTCCTCTACCAGTCTACCTGATCACTGCTCAAATAACCAAATGAAATTGCTCGGCGTATTGAGTATATATCACTAAGAAGATTGCGATTCCATGGATATTACAAGACAAACATCATGTACTTGTACACGATACTAGTGGATCTAGTTTTTTAAAAGCGTAGTTCGCTCATCCTGTTTCAGTTGTCCACGACATCGTGATCGTAGCGAAATGGTAAGAGAGGGATTTACTGTTCGTGAAGGTTCCATCAAGTTGTGGTCAGTAGAGACGAGAAAGTGGCGATTGGGATTTTGTTTACAGAACTTGGCAATCAACAGAGTAAACACGGCCATAGTATGGGTAACCGCCGGAAGACGAAGGCTCGAGGGAAACCTTGTTTTTTTCTGATTGGGCAGAAATGTCGTCATCTGAAACGATATGCTCTTGAGGGCTCCGTTCATTAACTGCCTCTGTTACTTAAAAGTTGTTTATACCCCTTCTTTCCCGTGGTTGATTGACCGCTGTGTGCCAATTTTCTGCGCCAGACTCCTATAGCTTGAGCCAGAAAGTAGTGGAGATAAGAGGGGGATACTAAACCCCCAATACACCAACTACTGAGGTCTTCCCCTCACATCTTATTCCGAGTCTCAGACGGGTGTACACCATTGTACCCATCCCAACAATTGGAATGTCCACCCCCTACCAATCGCAAACTCACCTTACATCAAGCCTAACTACATGGCAACCAAAAGTGATAGGACCACAGCACACCTTATTCCAAGTCTGCCAGGTGTATGACTACATCGTGGTACCCACCCACCTCCACCCCACTTACCAGCAAGGGAGGCAACTATATTATCCACCCATAGGCGACGGCTGCCATGCCATGAGTGACAGGTGGTCCCCCATGGTATCTTGACACGGCCAAGTGACAGATCCACCTCACACCTTATTCTAAGTTCCAAACGTGTGCGCCACTGCATCGTAGTACCCCTCCTTAGCAGGCATTAAAGGATATCCGCAACCCTATCCAGTGTCAGTCATGTATTTTATCAACTGCCCCATCTGGTGCACATCCCTGCATAGTGGGAAATGTGATGTGTTCGATATATATGGCTGGTCAAGAAAAATGTGATGACACGTGGACATGTGTAGTATGGTGTAGTATGGTAGTTGTTGCTACCAGCCAGCGCTCAGTGACGGGGACGCAGTCGCGGCGGGGTCGCCACGAAGTCTGTGTGCAGGCGGTGGTTGATTTTGATTGATGGTCCGCGCAGTCGGCACTGGCTGCCGATAGTCCAGCCTCATGTATTTGATGAAGGTCGCTTCCACAGTCGATCGACGGCTTCGGTGTCATCATCCAGGTCGGAGTTGTGACTATATCGTCATAATAGTATGCGCATCGAACAGACAACTTTGAATGCGGGTGGCCCAGTTGACATGTGTCCGAATCCGTCAAGGAGGCAGGACGGCGGATGGGGTTCAATCATTGTGTCGAGCGATAGAAGTTGATCAGCCCATCAACGCCTTCGTTGTAGCAGCTGCTGCTCCCATCGTCTGTCGGTGATCCAGTTGACATGTTAGTCTGTTCCGCATTCTCGTGAAGGTGTACAGCGCTAGAGTCGTTGCACAAAATGAAATGTTGAACTCGGGACGCGTCTTAAGCTGCGTCCACACTATGCCGGGCGGCGAAGCCGCCCGGGAAAGCGCATTGCGTTCAGGCCGGCACGTCCACATTGTACTCTGCAGTGTGGACGCCCCCGCGGCTCGGCTTGGGCTTCGGGCCGGCTTTTACGGTCAGTCTCATCATGAGTGTCAACGACGACGATGCCGTTCTTGCTGCTGCGGGTGCAGTGATCATCGCAGCTGGAGCTCAAAGCCTCCGAAGAAGACCACGGCGGATTTTTCTTTCCACCTCATCCTTGTCTACACCAAACGACACTGCGATCTCCATGAATCCGTCGTGGTGTTTGTTTTTCTCCTTGTAGTCGCGGTGAGAACTGTCCCACAAGTTGGGACGGTCCCTGTAGAGCTCGATGAGCGACAGAGTTTCCTCATCGGACCACTTTTTCACCATATTTCTCAAAAATATCACCAGCACACCCGCACTTGATCCGCTTCGGATGAAAACTGAAATGAAAATGCCGGGCGATAAGCCGAGACGCGCATCCACATTATGCCGAGCGGCTTAAAGCCGCGGCGGCTCCTTTGATCCCGATCGGCACGAGGCGGGTTCGATTCGGGCCGGCTTTCGGCTTTTGGGGAACCCGGGCGGCACGTCCATACTTCTTCGGCTTTGCTGCCCGGCCTGTGCCGGCCCATGCCGCCCGGCATAGTGTGGACGCAGCTTTAAACCTCAAATTCATTGTGCTCCATTTGAAAATTTGCTGAGCGCAGAGAAGAGCCATTTTCAACTCTGCTTAAAGGCTACGTCCCCATCCTTCTAAATTCAGCGGGTCGAGCCTAATAACAGTGGAGGATAGACTGTGTTATGATTGGTAACGCAGTTGTGAGGTTAAGTACCTACTTGTGCTCATTTGTTTTTTGTTTTAACATGAAACATGTTTTTACGGGGGTAAACCGGGTTGGAAAGCGTCTGTAACACTAGGCTCCCCTCCCCGTTCCACCAAAAACTGCCAAGGAGGTTCCCGTTTCCCACTGTAGCAGCTGACGACTGTATTACATTACATTGCGTTAGGTCGCTGGTCCGAGGCTTGGAAATCCTAAGAAGTTTTTAACATGAAACATGTTTTTACGGGAGTGAACCAGGCTCGAAAACGTCCGCGTCCAGTCCAGTCCAAGGGAACTTCCCTCCTCTCCCCGTCGCCCTCACAGTTCTCCCTCTACCACACTCCTGCCACCCAACCCACCCCACCGCCCGCTCCTACCACACTTGTTGCCTTCTCCGAGGAGAGTATTATGGCCAGACCTCACTCCGCTGAAAACTGCCGAGAGGGTTGGGTTACCTTCCCGAAAAACGCCAATAGCCGCTGAGGACGTGTGTTACATCCTCACCACCGATGGCAGGGAAGCCTTGGATTCGTGATTGAGTAAAAAAAGTGCATGTCCTCCAACATGAAAATTCCGAAATACCATTTTCCGTTTCAGACATCGAGGAATATATTTGGTTACGTGTCTGTCTGTCGTAATTCCATGCAACACCCATAACTACCCGAAATATCGTTAAAATCAATTCAAACTTGGACGGTCGGTCAGGAATAATACTTAGCTGGTTCCAAATCAGTTTCATTGGAATGGTACCTAATGCAACTTTCATCTACGCATGCGCGAACATGAAATGTTGACCATTTCCTTGTAAAGTTTCTAACTACGCAATAAATAGTCGTAGAGTGCTGAAATTCTGAGGGTATGCGCGGGTTGGATCGCAGATGGTCCCGTTTCAAAATCATGAAAATCGTTTAGTCTGCGCATGCGCAAACGTGAAATACTTGGAGTGCCCATAACTACCTTAATTATCGTTGAAATGAGTTCACATTTGGAGGGTCGATCAGTATAATACTTTGATGGTTCCGTATGAACTTCATTGGAGTCTTACTGTAATTTCTCTCTCCGCATGCGCTAACATGAAATGTTGACCGTTTCCTTATAACGCTTCTAACTACGCGAAAAATAGTCGTAGAGAGATGAAATTTTGAGGGTACACGCGGGTTGGATCGCAGATGGTCCCGTATCATAACGAACCTACCCTACTAGTCTATACGTTCATGTTATTCAAGTGAGGAAGCTATAGTGCCTACTCGAATTGGCAGACGTTTTTCTACATATCTCCATATCCTCTGTTATCATGTACCTGTTCGAAAAACATGTTCCATGTTTCCTTGCTTTGATCCTTGATCGAAACTGTTATAATACGGGGGTCTGGGGGTGTCCCCCAGATTTCATTCGACAATAAACGTACCGTCATGAGCACAAACCACTGGCGGCTAGACGCCCCCTACGGCAACGCTTTTGTTTTTTGTTTTTGGCGTTTGGGTTGTTGTTTATATTGTTGATGTATTGTTAGTTCATTTTTGAAAGAAAGTTTGTTGGCTGTCGAATTCGTGGAAACCAGCATAGAGTCCGCGTCTCAAAAATGAAAAAGCGACCGAAGTTTGAAGCCAGTGAAAAACAGATTTCGGTTGGTATTGTTCGCAAGTATTTCAACATACGGAGCATAAGAAAACCGACGGTTCATCATCTGTAGTTCCTCTTATAAAATATATTGTTTATGCAGTACATCATATCATTAATAATGTGTCCCACTGAGCCTAGGTAGGTAGGTAGGTTATGCACCTACACAATTTCTCTCCAACAAATGGTCCGATTTCTCTCAAATCTGGTGGGTAGGTAGTTGATTGTCCTCTGAGTTTCATTCCGATTGGAATTGTATACTTTTATTGCTCATTTTAAATTTTATAGCTCAGCTAGGCTTGCGCAAATTCAAAATCCCAATCTCTCGGATCGCTGAAAATGGTAAAAAAAAATCGCAATATTAATTATTATTCTACGAACTGCGTCAGTTCGGAAGCCCGAGAAATTTACTTATTACCGACGATTATTATCAGTCTCACCCATGGAAGCTGACGTCTCTCGGCGGCTATCAGGTAATCAAACCAATCCTAATCCGCTAAAATTAAAAAAAAACAAGCATCTTCGTATCGACAACCGAGCATCACAATAGATGTGATGTTTCTATCACCGAACCCGTTAACTCGGATTAACCCTCAACTGAGAATACCGGCTCAAACGCGAACAAACAATCAAATGAAAAATGTCCGCCTATTTATGTTCACGATATGCTCAATATTAATACCTTCATTTTGCAACTCTGCCAACTTGAAATTGGAGCTTTCCCGCATAAAACTATTGCAACAGAGTTAAGCTCAATTGCGACAACGTAGAGGGGTAGCGGAAGGCAGTTGACTTCCTAGAAACGAATAATGGGGAGTTTCGTCCCTGGGGCGGCGAAATTACTACGTTTCGTCCCCGTAGGAAATGCGTTTGTCCCCGCTGTTACGGTTCGTCCCCTCAGCAAGAAGTACCTTTCGTCCCCGATGTTATCATTCGTCCCCGATGTTACATGCATTCCACTAATCTATTCAGAAGTCCCAAACAACCTGCTCATTCACAGGATAGTTTCTGGGATTGTTTATCTTTTTTGAGATGCGAGCGCTAGCGAGCATCCAGATCGCTTGACAATGCATTCCACTAATCTATTCAGAAGTCCCAAACAACCTGCTCATTCACGGGATAGTTTCTGGGATTGTTTATCTTTTTTGAGATGCGAGCGCCAGCGAGCATCCAGATCGCTTGACAATGCATTCCACTAATCTATTCAGAAGTCCCAAACAACCTGCTCATTCACGGGATAGTTTCTGGGATTGTTTATCTTTTTTGAGATGCGAGCGCTAGCGAGTCTAAACGTCTAAGCGTTGTGGTCACTACTATTCGAGTTTATCGTCATTATCTTCTTCGGGGATGAAAGGTAATAGTCCGTAGGGCACCGCACTCGACTAGCGGGGACGAACGATAGGAACGCGAAGTGGACTTTCACTTCTGCGGGGATCAAACGTACGACGCCCGAATAATGCACACATTCCAGCTTAAAGATGAACGCAACCTCCGAGTTGTCGTACGGGGCCTTCGTCATACAACGGACACGGCACTTGTTAAGAAGAACTCAAAACCAAGCACAATCTCCAACCGGTACAAATGCCACTGTTCTTTCTGGACCTAAAACCAGACTAAAAACTCGAGTTAAATGTTGCTAAAATAATTCTGTCGATGACTAACAGTAACTAAAATGGCAAAAAAAAACGCAAATAATGAAGTTCTGAAGGAAAATTGTTGATGTGGAGTGAAAAAAGTTGCAAACTTTACCAACAAACTCCAGCCCCTTCTACGTAGATGGTATAATGAACCGTTGTGTAATAATTTACTCATCAATAATACTTTAAAGTTGGTTCAACTTTCACTACCTATCAACAGACTCCAAAAGAGCCATCATTTTTCAAATGAAATAATATCACAGAGCAACTAACTCGTTTCATAATCCGCGAATATAATAAGGTGCTCCCTAGCAATGATGATCTCGGGCCAATTCCCGATTGTTAGCGCGTCCCTAGTGATGATATTTGGGCTGAATGTGTACAGTTTCATTCACCCTGCTGTTGAAAAAGCCTGTCGGTGCAAACTTCTGGGCCTTACCGTGACGAACGGCTGGACGTACAATGCTCCGGGTGGTCTTATAAAACTCCCAAGTTCGAGAAATGTTTAAAATCCCTAAAAAAAAATCGAGAAAACGGCGTCTTGGAGACTTCAACCCCTATTTTTCACCCCTTAGGGATGACTAACCTTAACGCCGAGCTTCGAGGACCAACTAGACCCCAGATGGGGCCTATAAACCGAATTTCGTTAGTTTTGGTTCATGGTAACTAAGAAATGTGCGAAGTACGGCGGACGGCCAGAAATTTTTTATTGCATTTTCGGATTCTACATACCTTGAAACTGAAAACCATCAAATTTGGGGGGGGGGGGGGGGTTAAATTTTTTCATGCTCGATTCCAAAGGTTCATTATTGAAAATAATAAACCAAAACGCGCGCTTTTATGATTTTATAATTTAGTCAGAATAGTGATACTATACTGTCTTACACACTCAGAATTTTTCATATGAGCGTTGAATGTAACCGTTGAATATCCGTGAGTAACTCCTCAAAACTGAGAGAAGCAAAACCAAGCACAATCTCCAACCTGTACAAATGACAGCCGCCCGCCACCCAGTCCAACTCCTGTTATCAATGATAAAGTTGTCCGGTCGGTCCAAGGCAAACGTTTTTGCGCTTTCGTCAATAGCGAGAAATTTGTCCGTTGAATATCGACGCGGGTTCGCTTAGCTGGCGTGTAATCTCCATGTTTCAACAAGTGGATCGTTAGTCTATTTCCCTTCCGCGGCCTTCAAAAACACCGAAGGTTGTCAGTGTTGTTTTTTAAGCTTAGGTGAGGTCACCAGCCCCTGGCCCCCTGGGGGCCTGGTGAATCAGAAGGGTCAGTATAATTTACCTTCAACCTACCTCAGTTTTGACTTTATTCAATAATTATGAGATTATAGTAATGACGTGAGACAATTCAGAACGCATGATATTGCATAGAACGAACGATTAGGTTTTGGACACAAGTTGGCATTTTTTGGTCACTATTCTGTTTTTTCCTATTCTATTTCCGCTTATTTGAGAAGTGCAGTAATGATTCCTCATTGTGTAATAGATATCGTGAATGAGTTTATTGCCCTCCGTGGTTAAAGTAATGGCCAGTGCAAAAATAAGATGAGTGCTCAAAGCAGATCTAATGCTTTCTATTCATGCTAAGCTCTGGACAATTGTTTCCAAGGATTTTTCTATTCAGGAACGTTATTATTGTCTTGACTTCAGTGTACGAGCCCTAGAGTGTTGAATAGAATATTTTATTGTACCCATGGCTTCGTGTACCATTATCAGCAAATGGCACCTCGACGATTTGTCGATTGCATACTCCATAACACCCCTGTCTGGGATGTGGGCGACTCCTGCTTTACCGTATTCGGATATTCTTGAAGTTCACTGGCTTGTTCAAATCGCACGAAATACAAAGGTGATTGACCCTATTTCTGGTTTTGTTGGAGGCGTTGTACTTTGTTCTTAACCTGTAAAATCTATTTGTTCAACTTGAAATTGGATTGCCTGATACCCTGGTATACAAAGCTACGCACAATGAAACATGCACAACAGCTTTAAAAATGTTCCCTGCGTTTTTTCCAACAGGAAAACAGGTCACTGCAAAAGGTGCAAGGACTACAGTATTTACACAGTTGACACGTAATTTGTAACTAAAGTGCTTAGTAGTTGTTTCACGGTGGTTGGCAAAAATATAAAATTTATAGATCGGTGTACGTTTCGTAAGTTTATTTTCCAAGCTTAATCAAACCTACAGTACGTCGAGATGAAGGGTGCAAACAAGTTGGAAACTTGGTCATTGATGATGTTGGTGATGAATGCCTTGTTGTAATGTTGTAGTCCGTAGCCCAAGAGAGGCTTCATGAACCACTTGTTCCACCAATATGATGATTCTATTTCGATGTCATAGTCCTGAAAGTCCTGTACTTCCAACCAGTTGAGGTAGCATGATGTACATGTTTTCGTTATTCCAAAACGAAAACTGTTTGCTCTTATTCGCAGTACGAGGTTGGACTCCATTTTGATTAAATCGAGTAATTTAGATTCAACCTTATCATAAGTCAAAACGAGATCGTTGTACTGGAAGAACGACGAGAGAGTTTGGTTGCACACTTCATTGCATTTACAGGCGTCGAATTTTCTATTCAAAGTACTTCTTACGCCCATCCTACCTTTACTGGCCGTGGTGGCGATTGAGACGTTTAGAGGTAACGGTAAATCCATGTTCAAGTCCATTATTGGAATACTGTCGTTTCTCATAGATAGTTTGTTGGAGTAGTTGACGTAATAGTCCGTATAACTATTCCACACCTCACATTCCCCACACTGGTCATCTGCCGCAGCTATGTTTGCAAGCAGTAAAATGATTCCGGAACACGCCCACATTTTAAATTACTTCACTGAGCGCGAAAACTATTACGAGTATAAATGTATAGGTAACCAATCAGTCTTCGTTTCAACCTGGAACACCAGACGAATCTGAAGGGGAAACAATAGGCAACTGAGGTGTTATCTATAAATCTTGAATTTTAAGACTTACTGAATTGTTTATTCAGTTTCTTACGTCATGGTATAATATCTGGTCAACAAAGTGACACTTCATCAGAGATATACCTACTCCATGCTAGTTTTTGCAGATCTTATTTTCGTCTTATGATTCTGGTATCTCAACAAGTTATCGTAATTGTAATGACCGATTGCTTTGAAGTATCGGTTTTCCCTCTCTGAACACAAAAGCGTAAAATTTCCTTCATCATCATATAATTTCACGCACAAAAATTACCATTCATCCCTTTGTGTGGCGTCCTTCTCGCCCAGTTGTTATAATGTAGGTTAGGTGGCAAGCATTTCAGGATATATAAAACTCAAATTAATAAATAAATGAATTTTAAGTCTGCATGAATGAAGGCATGAATTTTAAGTCTGCAAGGCATGGTTTACAGAAAGATATTCCTCTACGCCTACCTTTCGAAGCCTTTATTCGTCCTTCATCGGGGCTCGAAGAGAGTGTACATATGGCTAACAATGATTATGGCAGAATTATTATTCTGTTATAATCATTATTGCAGGATTTGTCTCGTCCAACTTGCAAAATAATGAGCCTGAATAACCACTAAGAAAATTATCAGGAGCTCCAACAAAGCCTATCATTAACGTATTGTACACCTAACTAACCGCATGATTTAGTATCGAATGTGGTCATGGTTATCTGTCTCCACTCGTGTGATCATGATTTTTTTCCTCCCTCTTTACGAGATAACCTTTTATCAATTTGATTGATCGTTGCTCGTTCGCTCGAAAATCCCTTGAAGAAACGATAGCCAGTTGCACGTCCTTCATCATGCTGTATCTGGTGGCGGTGTGTGCACTGACGGCTGCCTGCAAAGTTGCTGCGACAGATGACGCTTCTCCATTTCCCACATGTCGAGCGGTCAACGCTGAAGTTGACGGAGCTCTCAGATCATCGGACTACCTGATGAACATCCAGGGAAGAGGATACTGGATGGAGGACTTCTTTCTTCAAATCAGTCCAACATTTCTCGGTGTATCTCCGCCTTTCAAGTTATCCCTGAACGCCACGAATGGAGATCTGCGCCCTCTGGACTCTCTGTCCCGCAACGGGACTGCCACAGAGTGCAGCATATTTCAAACGAAAAATGTCTATGTACTTCTCCGATACGACAGCTTACGTGTAACTTACGATGTGACGGTAAAGTTTTTATTTTTCGAAGTGGAAGGTCGATTGGTCAACTACCTGGATCATGCTTATTGTGACGTCGTTATAATCGAAGGCGAAGACGACTGCCGGCTCGGAGCCTTCAGCGCGAAGATCGTCGGCTCCAATTACGTGTTTACCCCCAGTTCACCATCTTGGAAAGCCTCGCTATTAGAAAAAATGCTTAATCGTGCCTTACAATCTGTAAATAACAATCCTATACCATCTTTAACTATCGATAGACTGCAATCGAACATCAATACTCTGTTCATACGGGCGTGGTGCGAACTTGCACTCCTCTGAATGTCAGATCATTGCAGTTTTTCGGTCGACGTGATGAACCATACCACCGTACGAGTGTGCCCATGCAGAATGTAAAAATTTGCTAGTAGGTATAATTATCATAATTGAAACTGCTTATATACCACATTTTGTATAGTGTACATTGATCAGCCTTTTTACAGATTGATCAGGATATTGTACAGTGTACACAAGCTTCCAACATTGATAGGTAACTTCAATCCGTCAAAGACACATGATGCTATTCTTGTTTGTTTATTCATGTTGATGAATAATGACGATTTATTGTGTAATCAAGTAATAGTTAGGTACCTATTTTATTTGCACATAATTCTTGATGAATCTTCATCCCCTTATTCCTAACGGAAGACTTTTTTATTTTGCCTAACTTCAACTGGATATTTGAAAGCTTTACTGGGTGTTTGATACCTAGGTATTTAACCTGAGCGAACATTCTGTGATGACATTCTATTAGACTGCTACATTCGTCGGCGCATGCTCATGTTAATGGGATTCTTAACAGCTCATTACTGCACAAAATAATCGTCGTTCAAAGCCGGAATTCGGATGGTACCTGGGAGTGGATTGAATTGGCACATAGACGTTTCCAACACACTGAAGATGAAAATTAAACTTGGAGTGTGAGTATCTTATTTGTATTGTTTGTTGTAGGTAGACCATGAAGACAATGAATCGTGGTGTTGCATGTTTTTGAATAATTCAATTAGACGTTATTCAGTTCGATCAGCCGAACGAACGAATACGAGATATCGTGAGTTCAAGATCGAAGCATTCACTTTTTCTTTCTTTTTTGCAATTTTTTATTTCGTTATGATAAATGTTAGCTGTTGCCCCGTTTCCTTCAGTTGATTTTCATCGATGATTCAATCTGCACCATGGTGGGACCGCTGCTGTTCATATTCTTCGCCCAGGGCTTATGTACTACTAGTGCAAGCTCCACGACCTGCTTCAATGCAAGCGACTCATTTGACAGAATGCTAGCCGGCTACCGCGACGATTTAGAACAGGCAGGGCTCCAGAGCGTCACCCTAAATGACTCCAAACTGAGCATCCATGGACTCTGTTCGGGATGGACTTCCCCTTCAGATTGTCGCTGGGCCTCAGGTGGCCGTCTGGGAGTCTTCGACGCCATATCACGCACTGACGACGCCTTGCAGTGCTCCTCCGGACTCACCACGAACATCTCCAGCATTATTAAGTACGCCAACTTGACATTGTTCTTCCAAAGCATGAATGCCAAATTCATGTTCTGGGAAACGGAGGGGATTATGACCATCAGTATTTCACCTTGTATCAGTACAACATTCACCAACTTCGGTTATTTAGGCACCGACTGCAGGATGACCTCCTTCGTATGGGAATGCTCTTGCGAGCCCAAGTACGACAACGTTGTACCTAGCGGCTCTTGGACTGAATCATTCGTTGGGCTCCTTGTGAAGCGTGTATCCAGTACCACACCATTGCCCCAAAATGCTCAAACTGAAATTAGGTAATTTGTGAATTACTACCTTACGAAGTATTGTTGCTGTAAATTTCGTTTGTAATGGCTTTGGATCATTTTCCTTTTGCTCTCCCCCACTATTGACATTATACAAATCTGTAATGGGCACACTGTTATCGAGAATATCAACTGTGCTCATCGTATAATATTAGGTAGATTTGATAATTCGGCTTACTAAATATACAGTATTATACAAATCGCCATTGATATCATTGGTCTTTTCTCCCCATTCTCTTATATTCTTCATCTCCCAAATTCTCTGCTATAAACAAAACCTTAGCTTTTATATGATCCATCGATTTTTGTTCTTTGTTAAATTTTAGTTTCACCTAGTGACTTGATATTTGATGAAATCGTAAATACCATTCTTTTCAAAATCATTTATAAAGGTCGGTTTTTCAAAGTCGTACAAATCCATACATTTTTTTATTGCTTTGCAAAAACGATAGATTTTTCGTATTTAGATTTTTTTACATCCTAATTTGAAAAAAGTTAGTAGCTGCTTGCGAAATTGTTGTTCACGAAAAATGCAGTTTGCAAAACATTTGGTACATGTTAACTTTAAGAAAACATAAATATTCAGAATATTAATATAGTCAAACAAATCGGTTGTGACACGGAACGATAGGTAAATCGGGGAAAAAATCTGAAGAATCGTAAGTCGTAGCAAAAATGTTGAGAGAGAAAAATTAAATAAATACTATGTGGGGTAAACACAAAATAAATGCACCTTTTGCTTACCACTAATTTATTAAATACACAAAGCTTTTCACTCAACTTCTGAGCATCATCAGGTAAACTCACATAAACACAGATCTGTGTTTATGGAGTTTACCTGATGATGCTCAGAAGTTGTGTGAAAAGCTTTGTGTATTTAATAAATTAGTGGTAAGCAAAAGGTGCATCTATTTTGTGTTTATCCCACATTACAAGATGGCTTACCACAAAACGGAGATAACGAAATTCGATGAATTGATGAAATAAATACTACTTATTAGAAAGAAATAACAAGATATTTTGCAATTTTGAAAATATGATCAAATTCTGCCTATGTACCACGCTCAATAGTGTAAAGTTTTATGGCTAAATATGTATCATTCGCTGTAAGGATGATTGATAGAGCTTTGAAAGTTATTCTGTTCGCATCAGCGTGCTGGAAAACATACGAAAAACTATACCGAACGCACATTTTTCTGACAGATGGCTCCACTAGTGCCACCGTGGTACCGTTTCCTGGCACCATGGTGGCACTTAAAAAAGATAAAGCAAATTCTGGAGGAGAGTACCCTCAAAATTCCAAGTCTAAATACCTAAAATTGCGGCTTGCAGCGCGGTAAAGACATACATAAGGTATAGATACGTATAGTCACCCGCGAATGTCGGGCTTGACCGCGAAAGTACTCTTTAGTTGGAGAATTCATGATTCCCACCACTGGACGATTTTCCAACCCCCTTCTTCATTTGGACTAAAAAAAAAAGGCTGTTTCAAGGGAGACTCGTTTGAACTTGTTTGCGAATAGGAGCATTACATGTAAAGAATATAATTATATTATTGGTAAGTAATTACTTTTCCCGTGATACACCTCGTTGTGACCTACCGTTTGCGAAAATGCAGACCATACAACTTAAAATATGGGACGTTTTATAGGTAGCGATCTTCTGTAGGTTCCTACGCTAGTTCCTACTCTTATCCTGGAGTAAGAAAGAAACATGAATGTGAATCCGTCTTAACTAAAATCACCATGCCTTCCGGAGGAATCCGTCGTCACTAACAGTTTGAGTACTGGAGGCGAGCGCTTTTGGTGTAAGGACATCATCATCAGGCCATCGAGAGAATAATGGAATACTAACAAAAGAGTAATTTTACTTCTAGTACTAGCGGAAATAACCTTTTTGGTTTAATACTATCATCTTAACTAGCCCCTCCGCAATGAAAATTATCAGCTGTATTCAGCTGATGCGAGGTTCCAGATACTAAAGACTACCTTCTTGAATAGCAATACTACGATTACATAATGGATATGGTGTCATTGGACTAGATGAGTTCCTGAGATTCATTCATGCATTTTCATGATAAATAGAATAGTTTCGTTGCACTGGAGTAAGTACCCTTTTTGGTTGGGTAATGAAAGTAAAAAAAAATACACTGCCAAGGTGATGGCACAGGAGCTTCCTCGTCACAATCAGAGTGACCCATTATAAAATAGAACAGACTCGGAAGCAAAATAACATAACATAACATAACATTACATTACATTACATTACATAACATTACATAACGTTAAATATACATATTACATAACATTACATTACATAACATAACATTACATAACATTACATTACATAACATAACATTACATAACATTACATGAAATATACATATTATACATAACATGACTTCCATAATACATTACGTCCATTATACATAACTAGCCTGACCGCTCGCTTCACTCGCTATCCGAGATTCGCTGTACGCAGTATCGTGGAACCAACAAACGACGGAAAAATCCCATACCCTACCGGGTATTTGTGCCCAATTTTATCAAAATCCGTCAAGCCATTCAGGAGTTGACCATGGTCGACCATATTTCCGCTATGATCAGGGAATTAAAAATGCGCCTACGTTCAACTTGGGAGGCTACCGGATATTGGTGCCAAATTTGGTCGATATCCGTTGAGCAATTCGGGATTCGACCATGGAGGGGCCCATGGATGCGCTATGGTCGACCGCGGGGGTAGTCCGAAGGGTCGATCGTAGATAGAATTTCACGTAGATTACGAATACGCGATAAAAAATAGGGGTCACCATTTCAATTAACGAAGTTGACCATGGTCGACCATAGTTACGCTATGGTCAGGGAATTAAAAATGCGACGTTGCACAACTTGGGAGCCTACTGGATATTCGTGCCAAATTTGGTCGATATCCGTCAAGCCATTCAGGAGTTGACCATGGTCGACCATAGTTCCGCTATGGTCAGGGAATTAAAAATGCGACGTTGCACAACTTGGGAGCCTACTGGATATTCGTGCCAAATTTGGTCGATATCCGTTGAGCAATTCGGGATTCGACCATGGAGGGGCCCATGGATGCGCTATGGTCGACCGCGGGGGTAGTCCGAAGGGTCGATCGTAGATAGAATTTCACGTAGATTACGAATACGCGATAAAAAATAGGGGTTACCATTTCAATTAACGAAGTTGACCATGGTCGACCATAGTTCCGCTATGGCCAGGGAATTAAAAATGCGACGTTGCACAACTTGGGAGCCTACTGGATATTCGTGCCAAATTTGGTCGATATCCGTTGAGCAATTCGGGATTCGACCATGGAGGGGCCCATGGATGCGCTATGGTCGACCGCGGGGGTAGTCCGAAGGGTCGATCGTAGATAGAATTTCACGTAGATTACGAATACGCGATAAAAAATAGGGGTTACCATTCCAATTAACGAAGTTGACCATGGTCGACCATAGTTCCGCTATGGTCAGGGAATTAAAAATGCGACGTTGCACAACTTGGGAGCCTACTGGATATTCGTGCCAAATTTGGTCGATATCCATCAAGCCATTCAGGAGTTGACCATGGTCGACCATAGTTCTGCTATGGTCAGGGAATTAAAAATGCGACGTTGCACAACTTGGGAGCCTACTGGATATTCGTGCCAAATTTGGTCGATATCCGTCAAGCCATTCAGGAGTTGACCATGGTCGACCATAGTTCCGCTATGGTCAGGGAATTAAAAATGCGACGTTGCACAACTTGGGAGCCTACTGGATATTCGTGCCTAATTTGGTCGATATCCGTCGAGCCGTATGCCGTGCATAGAAGGACAGACAGACAGACAGAGCGCATGCGCAGGGCGAACCGCTGGCTCTATCATGTTGAAATTTATATGGGACCTCAATGGGCCCTACCCGCTTAATCCCTGAGAATTACATTGAAATTGGGTGAAATCTTTGGTTACTACGGCCGTAACAAGGAAATTGAATCTATTTCACGCCAGCGCATGCGCAGAGCGCACCGAGGGTCCGATCATGCTGAAATTCATACTGGAACTCACTAGGCCTTGTCCAAACAACCCTTGAAAATTTGAGCGAAATTGAATCAAAATTGTGAAAGTTATGCGTGTTTGTTGAATTTAACGTTAGCGCATGCGCAGGGCGTACCGCTGGATCAATCATGTTGAAATTTGTATGGGACCTCATGGGGCCTTATCCGCACCATCCCTCAAAATTTGAGCTGAATCAATTCAAAATCGTGGAAGTTATGGCTGTAACAAGGAAATGCGGACAGACTCACAGATTCACAGACTCACAGACCGACAGACACGGAACCAAATTTGTTCAGTAGGCTTTGAAACGCAAAATGCAAGTGGAAATTTTGATTTCTGAAGACAAAAATTTTTTGGCTCACGAAAGTGAACACAAGGCTTCCGCTGCTTCGCAGACTCGGAAGCAATACATCGTGTTTTGGAGAGCTTGAGATTGAAGACCTATATTTATATTTAAGCAGGACCAGAATTAGGACCATAACGGCCTCTCTTGCATCCCCCCCCCCCCCCCCCCGGACAAATAAGTTAATGATTCCCATACAGTCGTATGTGTAGTAAATTGTAAGTAAGATTTTCTCCAAAAATAAGATTTAAAAAAAAATTAAAAAAAGGATCAAATTAGGTTCATGAACATAATAGGTTCATTGTTATACGGTAATGAGTGCGGATTATACGTCAAATTTGATTAATACAACTAATGAATCAATCCGCATTGAAAGTTTGAACAATGGTAACCTTATCTATCAAATCACCTCATCTTGATGTTTTTGAAAAATATAAATTTGTTGAAGCTTTACACATAACATCCATCTTTATATGTTTTCGTCAAGATGTTCACGTTTGGCTTCGCTTAATATTCTGGAGATGGTTTGATACTCGTTGACTCAGCAGTCATTATTTGATCGATTGCATTTAGCAGGAAGGACATTGGATATCATCGGTGATATGGTTGTTGCTCAATGGAAACTTAGTTCTAAACGAGCACATAATACCGGTTCGGTTATATTCCCCGCTATTGTCATAGCTTTTTTTTTCGAGGGTAGCAACGGAGAACTGGCCCTTTGCCATTTGGCCAATGGGGACAAGGTCTTGGAACAAACAAACTATCACGTTCAAGCGAATCCCCACCACTCCCAACGTGGAAGGTTTCAATCTGTACGTCCCGCTGGATGTTTACCTGGAGCTCGATGATGGAGAAATGTACTCTGTGGCTACTTCGGCGCGTTGTGGTGATAGTAGCGATAGCTCAAGTTCCGCATAAAAATCTCTAGAAGGGCTTACGACTCAGTGGAGAGAACCTTCAAGTCTAAGAAAGCTGCCATCCTTCTATGAACGCAGCTGTCGGAAAATGTATATAAATATTCACACTTTCAGGTCACCCTAGTTTTTACGCGGTCAGTCATGGACTGCGGTGTTGGGCCATTGAGTCTTCCAAGTATCGGATTTGATCAGTTTGAACTCGTGGCTGATGTTAATAATTCATGGATGTCTTGCTTAGTCTCTAAAGCCATTCATGGCTCCTCGAAGAGTGCTATCAGATCTCCACTGCTTTCACGGTTCATTCGTACATCGTGGTTCTCCGTTGACTGCTACTTCACTTGGTTCGGTTGTGTAGATTTTGGTGTATTATTTTCAGTAATGAACCGAGTAATGGTCCGATTTGGGGTTGTAGTTGGTCCGCGAAGCTCGGGTTACTGTCAGTCATCTCTAAGGTGTGAAAATATGAGTTGAAATTTCCAGAACGCCTCAGCTCAAATCATTCAGTGGAAAGGTATGGTTGTTTTTTCGTGTTTAAATTGATCTTGAACTTGTGGACTTTTGTTTAGACCACCCGCATTGTCCGTCCAACCGTTCGTTCAAAGTAAGGGCCTGAAGTTTGGCTTTGGTGAGTCATAATTCATAAGGTATACATCCAGCCCAGATATCATAGCTAGGTAACATCTGATTAATCTCGAATGGCTGTAGTTACGAAATAGAGTTGGTCCGTGATATTAATTCATTTGAAGAATGACGGTTATTTTGGATTTTGTTGGTACTTTTGTAACTTGAAAAAACAGCATGCATAGGTACCTAGCAACAAATAATTATAGATATAATTCTAGAATCCACCGCATACCTACTTATGAAACTGTAATTGCCTTGGCACTTCCAAAAAATCGGATCAGGAGGCATATGGTGTAGGGGCGAGTCCGGGAAACTGCTAAATTGTCGCATAGCCAACCTAGATTTTCCGATTAGAGTGAAGTCGGGGAATATGGGCAGTTCATATTTTGGTGAAAGTACCCTCAGTAACCCTATGACAGAGCATTATGACAATTCCGAAGAATGAATCTTGCCAAACTTGAACAGAGAGTTGCATAATGTGCTGTTCGCTTTACGCTGTTAACCTCTCAGATATACTTGGAAGAAACTTGAAATACTAGGAAAGTAGTATTGCTTTCCTAGTATCTCAAGTTTCTTACCGATTGGTAAAATGGTTTACCTGTGTAATTTACAATGCACTGTCAGTTAGGGTTTCCAGTAAATCTCAGTCTATCAAAATATGTGACTCATAATCGCAAGAGACAGTTGAATTCAACCATTAAAATGATCATTTTCTTTATGATTGTCACGATTATCTAAATTTTCTCTAACTCGCCGGAACTTCTTCATTATCTGGTATACACCAAAAAAATTCTCAAATTTTGATTAAATTATTTAATAACGTTTCTCAACAACAAAACAACTATTGCATACTTGTACCATCTATTCAGAAGTCCCAAACAACCTGCTCATTCACGGGATAGTTTCTGGGATTGTTTATCTTTTTTGAGATGCGAGCGCTAGCTAGCATCCAGATCGCTTAACAATGCGAGCGGCGGAATGGGAACTAAACTTCTTGTACACCCACCGTCTTGTCTGACTGAACAATCGATGTACCTATTTGAGATAATGGTAATTGTTGTTGAGAAACGTTATTAAATCATTTAATCAAAATTTGAGAATTTTTTTTGGTGTATACCAGATAATGAAGAAGTACCAACTCGCCAGAGCTGAACGAATCATCCGAATTGCTCATTGTTGAAACATGAAGTATATAAAACCTGCAACCATGAGACTTCCAAAAAACGGATCAAGAAGGAAGGGGTGGTGTTGGGGCAGGGTCGGGAAATTGCCAAATTGTCGCATAACAACCTCGATTTTCCGATCAGTGAAACGACGAAATATGGGAAGTTTTGATGAAATTCATGTGGTAAGTACCATCAAAAGACCGACTCGCAAGACAATGAAAAGCTGAAGTCCGAAAAATGAATCTTACCAAACTTGAACCGAGAGCTGAATAATGTGCTTTTCGCATTACGCATCTCTTTTACTACTTTACTAGTACCTGTCTCCAACTGTCTTGTCGATCGATAAAATGGATTATCTAGGTATCTAATATTTACAAAGCCATGTAACTGAGGGTTTTAAATGACTCTCAATATATAAATATGATTATCGCTCATTATCGCATGAGACAATTGAATTCAACCATTCATCACTTTTCAAGTAGACAGTTTACCAGTTGATTATTTCGGTGGAATACTCGCGAATGTTAACTCGATACATTGGAGCACTGTGTTTATTAGTCGAGCGTGCGCTGCCATAGTTGAACTTTCTTGTGGGCTGCGTCAGTTATGGCTGTGCCGGACGTGAAACTTCGAGGGATTTTGATTTTCATTCTTTGTGCCTTCGCCCTGAGCAGTGCCAACCAAGTGCCTTGCAAACTGGCCAATGATAAAGTGGACAAGGTAGTCAATCAAACAAATTATCACCTCCATTCTGAAGACGACGATACTTTGAATGTTGATGGTTTCAATCGTCACCTCCCCCTCACTCTGTTTGGTTTCAACCTCCCTTGGAAGGTTTTTCTGAAGCTGGATGATGGGTTGATGTACTCCATGGCCAGCTTGTCGCGTGTTGGAGATATGCTCGAATGTTCCAATTCGACTTACCAAGACCTCGAAGGAGTTCTCACATACGATCGGATGGAAATGAGTTTCAAATCCTTCAAAGCCGAGTTCTTGTTTTGGAAAATAGTTGGAAAGTTCACTTACAGGTTCAAGCCCTACGTGAACTTGGTGTACTCTCACATCAACGATGACTGCGGCCCGGAGCCGTTGAGTATTAAAAGCGTTGAAGACCACGAATACGAAATTATTACAGGCGACGATTCTTGGAGAGCTTGGTTAGTCACTAAAGCAGTTCATTGGGCCTTGAAAAAAGATGAGCACATGCCATTGCTAGCAGATTTCCTTCATAGTTCATGGGTTTCGCTTGACTGCTACTTCAGTTGGTACTACTGCAAATAACTTCTTCGTCGTCGAGTTCGCAGTACGTTGTTACTTCTAACTAACCATAGAATTGTATTCCTTTGACCAGATGTTGAATTTGTATACATAATACATGACAAGAGTTGTTACGACTAACACACGTCCTTTTAATCATCCTACTTCTTATGAAGTTCATATCGAGTTCCGCCGATTTTATCGATTAGTATAGCGCCAGCGCACTTCTGTTTAATTTCTGTTTCTTGTCAGACGTCTTGAAACTATGGGCAATTCGCTCACATAGAAATGTTCTAATGCCACAACTTCCAGGTAGATTCCAGGGGTTAGCTGGTAGCTGAGCGAGTTAGCGCTCAGCGGAGGTCCTTCATTTCGAACGTCATGGATTATGTAAAACAAGCTGTATCCATAGAAAGGCGGCTATGACGTCATCAAAACTTCCAAATTTAATTTAATTTTAACTATTTAGGTCTCGTTCAGATGAGAAATATGTACCATCTCATCTCACTGTATACTTTCAAATTTAAAATCAAATGTGGGTATTCCCCCATTGTCCATCGCAATATAATTTGTAATTGCAAGAGCCCATTCACATTGTAATTCAGTCATTATTCTACGATTCTGTTCTCATATATAGGTACATATCTCATTTAATGTTGGGCCATTTTACTCATTAATGTCAAATTTATTGTTGTGATTTGGAAAGGGGATGTAGCAAAATAGAAGAGATAAACTGGACATTTTTAGAACTAAGCTCTTATTGTCTCGTTTTGTCCCCTTCAATTTTATTGCTCACCCATAGGTGCTGTTATTACTTAAGTCAGAATACCTACAAGCTAAAAAGCAACATTACTACTTTTTCAGTAGCGTAGTTAAATATATTATATCTACTCCCACTAGCTGATCCTTCTAATGAGTACTTCACTCAGCAGTATGCTCGTTTTAGCTCGAAAATTAAATCAACGCCTTACTGAAACATCTTATTTTCCGTGAAAAGTTGTATTTTCCTTCGTTCAGTTTGTGTTGGGCAATTATCATGTATCCACAAAGAACACTTTGGTACTGGTTCTATAATCATCTTCCTCTGCGCTTTGAAAAAGTTGAAAATTTGAGGGAAAAGTTGCTTTATGGATTGGATAAAGAAATACACGAAAAAGAAAAATGCGATTCAAAGAAGCCGCTTGCTTACGCCACCCGGCTATAACGGGTCGACTGGCCATCTCCCACCCGCTGCCACCGGCCATCCAATCAGAACCCGTACCCGTACAACGTCACAGAGAACAGCATTGACCCTTTCCCCGGCTCTTTTTTGACATCTCAAAGTTTGAAAGTCTCTCAAAATATGAAGGAGGCATATTTTCCTGATTCATTCCTATGATCGTCCATCGCACATCTTAAACTTTTGAGAAAAAATGCCAACAGATTTCAGTAATTGCCCATTGCTAAATAACTGCATTGCATTTAATGTTCGCAAATGCTGAATGCAAATATTGCATTGCAAAAATGTGCGTTTTAAATCGATTGAAATGCACGCGATTTAATGAGATTTCAATTAAATGACGATTTGTAGTACTTTCAATTTTAATTCATAGTTATCGATAAATTTATTACATAATTAAGTTAGATTTGTTTTACCCGGGTCTGCAACCCAGGACCGTGAAGCAATGAGTCTTGAGCGAAACTCTCAACAAATCTGCTATGCCTTTTCTTGTATTTATACCGTCCAGAAACAACAAATCTGCTGACGACCCCCCAAGCACCACGGCCTTCTTTTCTTTGTGAGTAGACAAGTCGAGCGACGGAAAGTTTCAGGTGGTAGAGGTAGTAGGTTTATATGGAAATAGGA
Source organism: Leptopterna dolabrata (assembly GCA_954871275.1). Taxonomy (NCBI): domain Eukaryota; kingdom Metazoa; phylum Arthropoda; class Insecta; order Hemiptera; family Miridae; genus Leptopterna; species Leptopterna dolabrata. Next base: position 11,531,324 of record OX940976.1, read on the forward strand.
GCCGTGATATCGATCCATAACTTTGTTCGGCTTCAGGCTTACCCCGAGATTTCTTTTACCTCTAAAGCAACCTTGTATGAAATGCTGCTGGTGTCCGCACACCAATACACACCAAATTTCCCAGGAGAGCCTGTCTTTTTGGTCTGCCAGACGCTGCCGCAAGTACAAATTTCGAGCAAATGATACGTTTGTATTCTGAACGAACAGAACAACGCTTATGCCTTTTTTAACCTTTGGAATCGTACAAAGTGTTGCATTGCAGATCAAACTAATCCTGGGGATTAGTTCAACAAAAAGAAAGAAAACAACAAGAAAGAAAAAAAATTGAACAAAGTTTAGCACAACTGAGGCTGTTCTGATTCCTGATTTTTCGAAGGACCTTAAGGAAAGGCTTGCTTCGCTAGCTAATTACGAACAGCATGATACACGTATAGTCGGGCCAGAGTTTGGAAATCTGATATCTTGACTACAGTGATTATTATAGCAGCGGTTTGGTTTTCCTGAAAGTTGGCTGTTGTTATTTTGATCTCAATATAATCATCTTCACAATATGTTATTATGGTCTTCAACAATAACTTTTGGTGCATAACTGAGCTTCCCGTGTAAGCGGCTGACGGAGTAAGAGATGTTGAGATAACTTGAGAGCTTTCTGACGAGTGGTGAATGATCATGGTGGGTTGAAAACTAACGGAGTTACATTCTCTACCTGCGGATTGGTTCTACGTAAACCAAATTTAGACATACTTACTATTTTGGTTTATTATTTTCAATAATGAATCTTGGAATCGAGTATGAAAAAAAATTGTAACCCCCCTCAAAATTTGATGGTTTCCGTTTCAAGGTACGTAGAATCCGAAAATACAATAAAAAACGCTGCAAGTCCCTAGACAACGGTTTATTATTTTGTATAGAATATCCTCCTGTTACAGATCACAGCTCTATGTATAGATAACCCTTCTATATAATATGATATGTACTATTCTATTATATACATATTATGTAGATCGCAGACCCTCCGTAGGTTAGTACCTAACCCCGTACTCGTTACTAGGTACCTACCTAAATCACGAGTTAAATGTTGCTAAAATAATTCTGCCGATGACAAACAGTACCTAACAAAAAGAAACACACATAATGAAGTTCTGAAAAGAAATTGTTGTTGAGGAGTGAAAAAAGTTGCAAAAGTACCTACCAACAAACTCCAGCCCCTTCTACGTAGATGGTATAATGAACCGTTGTGTAATAATTTACCGTTGAGTAATGATTTACCGTAGTAATAATTTACCCATCAATAATACTTCAACGTTTGTTCAAGTTTCACTACCTACCAACAAACTCCAAAAGAGCCATCATTTTTCAAGCGAAATAATATCACAGAACAACCAACTCGACTTCATACTCCGCCAATATAATCAGGTGATCCCTACCAATGATTGGCCGTATTCACAAATTCCTATTGTGGGCGCGTCTCTGGTTACGAGATTTGGTTTGAATTGTATACAATTTCATTCACACTGGAGTCGAAAATGCCTGTCGGTGCAAACTTCGGGGCCTTACTGTGAACGAACGGCTGGACGTACGATGCTCCGGATGGTCTTAAAAAACTCGCAAGTTCAAGAACTATTTAAAACCGTAAAAATATTTACGTAAAAAAATGGCATAGGCGTTTTGAAAATTTCAACCCCTATTTTGAACCCCTTAGAGATGACTCACAGTAACGTCGAGCTTCGAGGACCAACTAGACGCCGAACGGAACCTATAACCCGAATTTCATCAATTTTTTTTCATGGTAACTAAGAAAAGTGGCCCGTACGGCGTACGGCGGACAGACAGAAATATTTTTATTGCAGTTTTGGATTCTACATACCTTGAAACGTAAACCATCAAATTTTGAGGGGGGGTAAGAATTTTTTTTTTCATGCTCGATTCCAATGGTTCATTATTGAAAATAATAAACCAAAATTTCTGTCTGTACGCCGTACTTCGCACTTTTCTTAGTTACCATAGCTCGGCGTTTCTGTCAGTCATCTCTAAGAGGTGAAATATAGTGGTTGAAATTTTCTGAACGCCGTAGCTCGAAAACTTTCAATAGAAGGGTATGGTTTTTGACATTTTATGTCTTTACTTTGCTACATTAACTCGAAAATGTAACGCGGGACATGTAACGGAGAAGCGTCACGAAAATATTTCTGATGATTTTCGCTTACAACCGATTCGTTGCTACGGAACTTTATCTTCGCCAGTTATCATCGTACAAAAATCGTTCACCACTCGTTGGATAGCTCTCGATTTACCTAACCATATTACGTTAACCACTGCGGAGTGCGTGGCCGACAAGCTGCGGTATGAGCGTGATTGTAAATGAATGCGTATGATCTTCTCCGGTTATCATCGTATACAAATCGTTCACCACTCGTTGGAAAGCTCTCGATTTACCATTACATCGCAACCATCAACGAGCACAATCAAACGTAGTTATCATTGGTCTTATAAGACGGCACTCGTCTTCCATTCGTTGGAAATCTTGACCAAAACAATTAAGTACGTGGTACGTGGTGTGGTTGCGGGAGGGGGCGCAAAGACATAAAATGTCCCTCGTGGTTGCGTACTTGTACGAAAGCTGTACCCACCGTTTGTGTTACACAACGGTTTTTAGTTTATTTTTTAAATAAATAGGAAGTAATGTTTTGCATGTTTTTTTTTACGTTTTTAAATTTAACTTGTACTAAAGAATTTTTTGGGACCACCCGGAGCATTGTGCGACCAGTCGTTCGTGTGCATCAAAAATCTTCATCAACACGATCGTGAATCGAACGGTATAAATCCGGCCCGGATATCATCACTAGGGAGCACCTGATTATAATCAAGGATGACTGTATGAAGTCGAGTTGGTTGTTCTGTGATATTATTTAATTTGAAAAATTTTGGATTTTGTTGATAGGTACTTTTGCAACTTGAACAAAAGTTGAAGTATTATTGGGAAAATTATTGCACAACGTTAAATTATTACACAACAGTTTATTATGCTGTCTACGCAGAAGGGACATATATAAGGTAAACTATTACATAACGGTTTATTATTTACCTTATGAGTAACTACAAATAATTAATGATTGAATGATGGAATCCCGCGCATTTGTATGAAACTTTAATTCCCGGGCCGACTCCGGAACTCCATTTAGGGCTTTCCTGGGGGGAGCTCGAGTGTGTTGACCACAGAAAACAGTGATGTAAGCAGAAGGGGCATCTACATAGGTAAATAATAAACCATTGTGTAATAATTTGTAGCGTTTTTATCATCAGTTTGTAAAAATCGCTCTACGTTCGTAACTCCGAGAGGTCGTTTACGAGAAAGTTAGTCTTAGCAAAAGCATGTTCCATAAGTTGAAACGTTGAAATTGTAAATAAGAGAGTTCAGTTTGACATAAACACGGGAAAAAATGCCTCTACCTACCTATTCATTGACAGTTTTTGTTAAGGCTAGAGGGGATGGTGACTAGTATGATTTTGAGGTGTGGCGCAAGTGGCGCATCAGAGTATATCCAGGCAGTCTATAAATCTGTACGCAATTTTTTCAAATTCAATTAGTGCAATGTTTCTAGGAAGATTTGAATATTCAGGATATCATAAAACTTTATTTAAAAAATAATAATGAAAAAAGTTGTTTTTAGCGGAAGCATATTTCATGGTATGTTATTTCGTTTTGTTGAATAGTTGGAGCACTTAGGTATTATTTACTGGCTCATTCATTGTGGCATCGATCCGAGGTCCTTCTTGCTAGGTTGAGGTTGCCTGCGGCAAGTTAATCAGGTTAGAGACACGTTCTGTCGAATTCTCCGTTTACGCTCTCTCAGCGGGTGTTCATTTTCAAGGGAATTAGCTTTAAGGATGTAGTTACATGCTTGCTTAGGGTGGCTTTCATTCAGACACCAATAATGCAGGCACAAACTTGGTCTGTCGTGTAAACAGTGTTCTTGGTCCCTTCCGGGTTTTTCAGTTTTCTTTGCGATTATGCTGTATAATAGTACTTATTTTACGGTAGTTACGCTAATTTACCTTAGTTTTCATAATTTGACACATTTTTTACCACTTTTAACCCTGGATTTGACCTCACTGGGTATATCCTGGAGGAACTTTCAAACCGACACACTTCTTATTTCCTTTTGACCCTATATATTATGCTCACATGGTACTATCAGGTGTGAAGAGCTAATCGCTGGTCGGGTAAGCGCGTGCATGCTTTATCCTTCCAGTGTTGCGGTGCTGATCAAGGTTGTGTATCAGCGGCTGCTATATTTCTTGTATCTTCCTTTGTCATCGTATTTTTTTTTACTTCCTTTATTCATATCGGGACGCTCAATTTTATTCGGCCAGGGGTAACAGAGTCGTAGCACAAAGAAGCCTCTTTCACTCATTTCGACATCGAGGGTTGATGTGCAGTCCGTCGGAACAAACAGCTGGACGTGAATTTTTCAATAAAGCAAGACTTTCCGTGTCTCTCAACTATTTATGGAAGTTCTCCACTATGGTCCGCAACTAGTTGAGTTGGGCTGTGAGTATTGGCCTCGAAAAATAAAATCCCTCTGTTAGCGATCTTGTTTTTGAAGGACGTGTCCTCGTTTTTTAGTTATCCCCTCCCTAACTTCTCTTGGGCTTCCTCCAGAGCCGTCCTTTTAGCGAAACTTCGAGGAAAATCGCTCCATTTTCCGACCCCTCCTCCTGCTCGCCCAAGCTCAACTTTATGGTGTGAAGTATGTCCCGGAAAATATAAAATTATGGTGCTTCCAATTCTCCTTTACCTAGGTACTACTTACGCTTTGAATTTCCCAAGACAAGCAAAGGGGAAAGAAATTTATATTACCATCATTATCAATTTTGATTTGTATTCTGTGAATAATGCGCTATGTATTCGCTCAGCAAAAAATTTAATATCTGCTTCATTTTCGGTCTAAAAAATTCGTTCTTTCGCACACAAGCTCCATTTTGGGCCCTACATAGTTGTGTTCCAAAACTTTGCAGCCTGATAGGAATATACCCAGGGGTGTTATGGGTGAAAAAATGGGTGTGAAAATAGGTATTTTTTTGTGTCTTAGCATCATGAGCTTGTGATATATCATTTTCCATGTTTTTTAGGACGAGGAGACCGATTATGAAGTCTATTTTGATCAAAGAGTGGAAAATAGAGGCAATTAAATGGCACTATCAATGATCAAAGGTAATTGCCAAAAATAGGAGCCTAATTCGTGTTTATGGGCTGTTTCAATTATTGCACATGAAAGAAACAGTAAATGAATAGCCAACATTTCTGTAGGTATATCCAGTAGAATAATAAACCCATGTGACAAGGACTGTAGCGTTTTATTTAATGTAAAAATCATCACTTGCGCATTAAAAGTGGACGTACCTAAGCATTAGGTACCTACTTACTTTTGCTTCTTTGCTTTCTTTTGTGAGTTTTCAAACCAGATTGTGCAGTTCAAAATACAATAATTCGTCTGACTATACCACAGGCGTGAAATTAGACGAATCACACCAGATAGTTTTCAAGTAAGACTCCACGCTGTATTGGATGTTTGGTAAAACAACTTCTTTCACTATTAAGTGTGCATCCAGCTTCACAGTTCCGAGCACCATTGAGATCAACCGATTCCTCCAAGTTGTGTTGTTGATGGTCAACGTGTAATTTACATTCCCAAAACTAACCATTTGGAAGGATTTGAGTCTGCAGTCGATGTTTCCTTTCATAACCTTTACGTGCACTACTGGGTGAAGCGTGTATGACAGAGGACCCTTTGCTGACCAAGATCCTAAAGTCACTTCAACGCCGTCGTAGTTGAGTTGAAGATTGTTGAACTTGAAGGCCCCTTCGAGAGTTTGTAAGTTGTCCGTTTCGCAATAAATCACGTCGCCAATCCTCGACATGTTGTTGAATGATGACATGACACCTTGTGGCGCCTTTGCTGAGAAACCGATGGGTAGCGTTACACCGAGAAAAGTGAGAGCTGAGTTTTGTTGGAACCCATTAGCTGTCAGCAACATACCGTCTGCATAATTGATCATGTAATTAGAAGTCGTTACGAGTTCATCAGCAACGTAGTTCATCTCAATACACGACGGAGGCTGCATGATCTCGTAGGAGTTGACGAACACGCACGAAGCGAAAGCTAAAACCGCACGAGTCCACATTCTGTGGACGGTTTTGTGGTAGACTGCGTGCCAATAGTTTGATTTCATTACGACCTGTGCACAATACCTATCGATCATAATGAATCCCTCTCGGAACTGATAAAACTCGAGTGAACGACAAAACAGACCATTTCAAGATCCCCATTCTAGTTTTTGGTCCTGAAATAATAGGTATACATTCCCTCATCCCTCTTATCTAGTCCTTTTCGTTGAATTGCTGGATTTTCCTATAATAAGCTTTTCCCGATACATTTATCTAATATTATGCTCTCTCATCTAGCAAGTATAGCTATAATATATGCTCTCAGAAGTTGGTAATTCCCTTGCCATTTATTAGCTGGAAGTGACATGCTTATGAAGTAAGTACAGTTTCAAAGCAAAAATTTATAACAGCCACGAATCAAATTAAGAGCCCTTTTCAAAAATTCGGCGGGGGATTCATCCCCTCAGCCCTCAGACCATCTACGGCTCAAGAGTAATATTTGGTGATCCATTCGATGTCTCAGTTCACGGAAGTTTAAAAATTATTATTTGAATCCAAGTCGTGTTCTCAGCTTGCTCCCCTTCTTTCGTTGGTGCTGTTGCTGATATTAGACTTAACTAAAAATTTTGTATTTTTGTTTCTCAGGCAATGCCTCCCGGTGCCCATGTTCAGCCGGAATGACTTCAGTATCTGGTCAGTTCTGAAGAATAGCATCGGCAAGGAGTTAAGCAAGATCACGATGCCTGTTGTTTTCAACGAGCCCCTCAGCTTCCTCCAGAGGATGGTGGAGTACATGGAGTACGCTCACCTCATTAAGGAGGCGTCTACCAAAGAGGATCCCGTCGAAAGGCTACAGGTGGGTTATTTTTCATTTTTTCTCAACTCTTGGTAGTTACCTAGAATGCATACGCACCAGTATTAATAGTATTACGATTTACTCTACCCTAGTGTACCATTTTTCCTCGAAATTACAACCATGCATTTATTATTTTCGTATATTAGAAGCTATAATTCGATGCGTGTAGGCCCTCAACATTGTAGAAGTTGGTCGTTTTCCTGAAGGTAATTTATGGGGTCTCCATCTTTATTCAGACCTTATATTATCACATATGCATTACGTATTTTCTTGGTGTCCGGTAGCTTACAGATTTTTGTTCTAGCTCCTTGGTCCTGAACCCATTAACTACCAATATAAATCCGGATTTCAACTGCGGAACTCGATAGGCGGTCTTGATCCCTCCAGCAGGATGCCTGCCTGACTTCCCTTGACCACGCTTATTAATTTATTTTATCATACAAAAAACAAACTCAAGTTTTCAAACGAACACTTTCATTATTCAATACAGATGTAATTCTGTTTCTGCAAAATTGAATTCAACAAAAACTTCTGCTTGCTGTGTTGCTGAGATTTACATGTAAGTAAGGTTCTTTGGTCTGATGGAAATGGCACTCATCGACTGTATTTTTTATTCCAGTACCCTTTGATACACCACTATTCGAGCTCTCCATACGCTTTTGCATTACTTCGTCTTGCGTTTTTCTTAGGTTGTCGTAGAGTGACTCGCTTCCCCATTTTCTAGGGTCGTACAGCGTCGTGTGGTAGTTGCTACCGAATTCGTCAATACTACAGTACTGAACCATTTTTTCGTAAATGCTCGGGTTTCTGAAATTCTTGCGCTGTTGTATCAACTCGTTGATGTCGGAGCCGATCAGCGACATCTTCTCTGAAAATTGCTGGACCCTTTTCTGAAGATATATCGAGCACTTTCCGCTTGGCTCAGGCGGTAGGATGCTATTTGAGATGGTTGAGTTCACGAAATCTGTCCCCAAGGTGTTGAATGTCGACATCTCCGGCACTTCCTTTGGTTGACTCCACCCCAAGGTATTGACTTCAGATGCACGTTCCAGCACGTCATGTGCTTCATCTTCTGAATCCAGAGTCTCATCCAAGTAAGATACCAAACTCCTGGTTCCTTTGAAGCGTACAATATCTTTCTCTGTATTTCCCGCTAAAGCTTGACGCATCCTTTCATTTTGCTCCTCTTCAGCCACTACTTCATCCTGGCTATCATCCGAATCCGTATAGATCGTCGCAAAGCTTGCAGTAGCCATCAATGCTACTGATTAAAAGTTAATCAATATCTACTAGTAATTAGCGAGTTCTACTCAACTTCAAAGCCAGAATGCATAGTATTCAATATTATAATAGGATAGTTCGAGCGTTTTGAAAAAAAAAAAAAAAGAAGTAAATAGTTGGAATTGTTTACTGGTTCATATGATACCTACAGGTTTGCAATAACTTGGAGCAGGTGTTCATTCGACTATCTCAGTTTTACATAATTTAAGCATGGACCTAGGTTTTTTTTTTGTCTGGATCAGCATCTCCCAATGAGAGGAGGGGGAGGGGGTAGAGATAGTCCAAGGGTGGAGTCCTGCCTTATCAAGTGGAGTAAACCGGTTCACGTGAGATCACCGAAGTTAAGATACCTCGAACGTGGTCAGTGTTTGGATAGGCGAACCCCTCTCCACTCAAGGGGGCGAGGCAGTGAGTAGCCAAGTAAAGAGCGAAATGATCAGGTCGAATTCTGATCCTGTCGTTGGAGGACAGCTGATCACGTCCGTGACGCTGGCAGGGCGGTTGGACGAAAAGCCCCAGCCTGGAATGGCTGTTTACTTTACTTACTTTTTTATTCCAAGGATGCACGAAGAATAAGAAGAAATACGTTTATTTAGTAATTGCAAACTAATGTGTCTGTACAATACGTAAAAATATAGATAAACATTACGGCATGGTTTTTCCAACCGTCTGCCGGAGGTTCGGGCTATGCTCTTCCTATACTATCCTATATTAACATGGAACATGTTTTTACGGGAGTAAATCAGGCTGGAAAGCGTCCGCGTCCTGTCCAAGTAAACTCGGCTCCCCTCCCTGTCGCCCGCACAGTTCTCCCTCTACCCCACTCCTGCCACCCAACTCACCTCCTCCCCTACCACACGTGGTGCCTTCTCCGAGGAGAGCATGGCCAGACCCCACTCCAACGAAAACTGCCGATGGGGTTCTACCTACCCCAAAAACGCCGAAAGTAGTTGACGACGTGTATTACCTTACATTTCGTTAGGTCGCTGGTCCCCGGCTTGGAAATCCGACGAGTTTTTTTGCTTCCCCACTACCGGAGGTAGGGAAGCCTTGGATTCGTGATTGAGTAAAAAAAGTTCATGTCCTCCAAAATGAAAATTTCCACTACCATTTTCCGTTTCAGACATTGAGGAACATATTTGGTTCCGTGTCTGTGGTAATTCCTTGCAACACCCATAACTACCCGAAATAATGGTCGAAGTGGGCTGACATTTCGAGGATAGGTGCGGGTTGAATCACAGATGGACCCATACCAAAATCACTGAAAAAGTACCGTAACTGTCGTCTGCGCATGCGCAAACGTGAAATAATTGGAACACCCATAACTACCCTAAATATCGTTGAAATAAGTTCAAACGTGGAGCTTCGGTCAGGAATAATGCTTTGATAGTTCCAAATTAATTTCATTGGAATCGTACAGTAACTTTGATCTACGCATGCGCGAACATGAAATGTTGACCATTTCATTGTACCGCTTCTAACTACGCGATAAATAGTCGTAGAGAGCTGAAATTCTGAGGGTATACGCGGGTTGGATCGTAGATGGTCCCGTTTCAAAATCATGAAAATTGTTTAGTCTGCGCATGCGCAAACGTGAAGTACTTGGAGTGCCCATAACTACCTTAATTATCGTTGAAATTAGTTCACATTTGGAGGGTCGATCAGTATAATGCTTTGATGGCTCCATATGAACTTCATTGGAGTCTTACTGTAATTTCCCTCTGCGCATGCGCAAACATGAAATGTTGACCGTTTCCTCATAACGCTTCTGACTACGCGAAAAATAGTCGTAGAGAGATGAAATTGTGAGGGTACACGCGGGTTGGATCGCAGATGGTTCCGTATCATAACGAACCTACCCAGCTAGTCTATACGTTCATGTGATTCAAGCGAGGAAGCTATAGTGCCTATTCGAATTGGCAGACGTTTTTCTACATACTCGTATCTCCATATCCTCTGTTATCATGTACCTATTCGAAAAACATGTTCCATGTTTCCTTGCTTTGATCCTTGATCTAAATTGTTATAATACGGGGGTCTGGGGGTGTCCCCCAGATTTCATTCGAAAATAAACGTACCGTCATGAATACAAACCACTGGCGGCTAGACGCCCCCTACGGCAACGCTTTTTTTTATCATAGCTAAAATATTCTTGTATTGATTTAAATTGAAGAAAAACTAAAACCAAAATTGAACTATTAAATTGGTAGACTAGCAAGCACCTGAGGATTTAAAAAAAAATACAAATTATTAAATTTGTCTGGGCTAAACTCAAAAATGGAACTGATCAACTAGGAATTTCCTATAACGCCATGCCGACTTAAAATTGGTCGAGCAGGGCCACCCGCTCCTCCAATTTAGTATAAAAACTGCTCTATCCCTGGAGATAGTGCCACTGCCAAACGCCTACCGCCTAAATTCGTCGAGAACCGGACAGACACATAAAAAATATTGTTAACACCTTCCGGTTCTCGGAGGTTGGACAAGGGGCACTCCTCTCCAGGACTGGAACTGAACGGCCTCGCATTCACGTTTAGAAGCTCATAGCGTAGCTTGAAGAGCCATTGAGCTTCATATAATCCCACACCCTCCGTTGGCAGTATGAAACTAGCGCACTTCATTTGCGGATCTAGTTCCCTGTAGAGGTTATACCTCTCAGAATCGTTTATTATTTTTCTGAAGCCTACGAACTTTTCCTCGCCGTAACCTACCACAATTTTGATCGCCTTAGCCTTCAGTTGCGAGACATCCAAGGTACTCGTTGGATTGGAGAGACCGTATCTCGTCCATTGTATCATAATGGTCAGTCCAGAATATCCCCGCCCGGCCGATCTCCAGAGCAGCTGTTTTTGGGAGGCGTAAAGCCGGCATGCCTGCGACCCTGGAAATGTACCCGAGATGCAAGCTCAGAGTAAATGAAGATAGCGTGCTCAATTCTGTCTCGAGATGGACCAATTAATTGAGAGCACCGAGCTTCTTCATATCAGGAACAGCAACTGCGCCGCCTCAACACAAGCATACTCTCAGCCTCAACACAAGCATACTCAGCTCCAAAGCCTCAAAGCCCCAAAGCTGCGACCCATAGCCCAATATGGCCCTCATTATCGCTTTAAAAACTTAGAGCATCGCCTGTAGAGGAATGATTGGGTTCCTGAACGCATTTTCCCATACATAGTTCATGGCATATTTCGCAGTTTTGGCTTTGGATTTCAGGTGCTTGCAAGGGTGCACGAGCTGGGGTCGAAAAAGCGACGCATCCATACTTTGGAAATTGATTACCACAAAAATTAGCATCTTTTCAGCACGTCGAGAATTCCCAACACGGATGCTGATAAATGCCTTCATATTTTGCCGGATCTGACTGATTGTGAAGACGTCCAAAGGCAGAAAACCGCCATTTTCATCTGAAGTGTCTTTATAAAGCGTAGAAATCAATCAGAAATTTCATGTGGTCTGTGCGTCTCATTAATTAAAAAATCTTAATTGTATTGGGTATCGGTAGGCTACTAAGAGGTTTCAAAAAATCCCCGAATCAAAATTTCATATCACTTTATAGTGGTTTTAGCTGGTTTTTGATCTACAAACACTCAAATTTAACTTTTTGTACTATTCACTTTCTATTATTAAAATTGCCCATCCTTTGCCATTAAAAATATTTTGGCGAGATTTCGCATTTTTCTTCTCGTAGCCAAGGTTGTACATCGTGTGGAAGAATACTTACGTGGGTAAGTATTCTTTTTTTAAACCCAGGAATGAACTCAGAATGCTATAAAACGGCAAAAAAATCGCAAGATTTTCCGAAAGCTCATCTAATAAAAATGTTTGGCCCTTGGCAAAAGCGTTTTCATATAAAATTCGCTGAAATATAGAATTAATTTTTCTTTGTCTAGATCTTTCAGCCAACTGAACATACCCTCCCGTTTTCTCTTTGTTCCGAGATTCGCACTCATTGAGCATGGTTCATCGACCATTTCCCACTGGCCATTCTGCGTGGGTCTTTGAGAAGATCGAGATGTCTCATTTGCCTAATCCTTCATTATCACTGACCTTTTCCACCCCCTAAACGGCTGAAGTCTCCTTTTGTGGGGGTCGCCAACCGTTCTGGTTCGCTCCGGTAGCCGCTCGCTAATCGATCTACCCCAGCAAGTGGGTAGCTGTGACCCCGTTCAAACCGCCGGGGTCTCCTCAACAGATATCCAAGTGATGACAGCCAAAACGTTCAAGGAACAGCAAGGTGTTTGAATGTTATGATTACTGCGAATCTTCATCTCGACTGTCCGGAGGCGTTAATGTGGGTAACTACCTGCAGACCACAAAGTACCTATGGTGACGTAGCATATTGAAAAATAGCCTACACCGTTATTTACTCATGCGTTGTTTCCAGTATGTTACTGAAACCTGCGAACCATGGTTGTCCCGAAGTCAGGTCCTTACACCTCACAATTGGGTGGTCTTTATAGGTATTTCAAGAAGGAAGATTTGGTGCAGTCATTTTGACTCCCGGACATAGCTTGGGGTAGAATGTTTTCAATAGATAGAATGAAGTGATTCGGAGAGAAACTGGTTACTTATTACGAAATTAAGTAGTAGTTTGTCTCGCAGATAGAGTATGCGTGGGGTAATGACACCCTTCAAAGTTTTGAGACACCTGGGCAATCTAACTTACGAAGTCCGCGAGGAATTCGCAAGAAAAAAATAGGTATTTCCATATGGAAATGAGTTAGGTACAGAATGTATGTTTTCTTTTCTTTATAATGTATTTTTGGTTTATTATTTTCAATAATGAACCATTGGAATCGAGCATGAAAAAAAAATTCTTACCCCCCCTCAAAATTTGATGGTTTACGTTTCAAGGTATGTAGAATCCAAAACTGCAATAAAAATATTTCTGTCTGTCCGCCGTACGCCGTACGGGCCACTTATCTTAGTTACCATGAAAGAAAATTGATGAAATTCGGGTTATAGGTTCCGTTCGGCGTCTAGTTGGTCCTCGAAGCTCGACGTTACTGTGAGTCATCTCTAAGGGGTTCAAAATAGGGGTTGACATTTTCAAAACGCCTATACCATTTTTTTACGTAAATATTTTTACGGTTTTAAATAGTTCTTGAACTTGCGAGTTTTTTAAGAGCATCCGGAGCATCATACGTCCAGCCGTTCGTTCACAGTAAGGCCCCGAAGTTTGCACCGACAGGCATTTTCGACTCCAGTGTGAATGAAATTGTATACAATTCAAATTCAAACCAAATCTCGTAACCCGAGACGCGCCCACAATAGGAAATTTGGCGGAATCATTGGTAGGGATCACCTGATTATATTGGCGGAGTATGAAGTCGAGTTGGTTGTTCTGTGATATTATTTAATTTGAAAAATGATGGCTCTTTTGGAGTTTGTTGGTAGGTAGTGAAACTTGAACAAACGTTGAAGTATTATTGATGGGTAAATTATTACTACGGTAAATCATTACTCAACGGTAAATTATTACACAACGGTTCATTATACCATCTACGTAGAAGGGGCTGGAGTTTGTTGGTAGGTACTTTTGCAACTTTTTTCACTCCTCATCAACAATTTCTTTTCAGAACTTCATTATGTGTGTTTCTTTTTGTTAGGTACTGTTTGTCATCGGCAGAATTATTTTAGCAACATTTAACTCGTGATTTAGGTAGCTACCTAGTAACGAGTACGGGGTTAGGTAGTACTAACCTACGGAGGGTCTGCGATCTACATAATATGTATAGAATAGTACATATCATATTATATAGACGGGTTATCTATACATAGAGCTGTGATCTGTAACAGAAGGGTATTCTATACAAAATAATAAACCGTTGTGCAGGGATTTGCAGCGTTTTTTTCTCTCTCTATAAAACTTTTTCTAAGTGCATACATAATTATGTCGTTAAGTATGATCGTCCAGTATCGATAATGCCAGTAGCTCCAGCAATTTAATGCGCTCTAGTTTTGGCTAGTTCTCCCTGTCGCGGGCAATGCCCATTAGGGGAACTTATTTTTCAACGATTTGATTTTATTCTTAATGTACCATGTTATGATCAGGAAATATATATTATTTCATTTCATTTCAATTTTCGAGGATTGCCTACTATTGATCCAGAATAGAAAGGAAATTCGTGGCGGTAATAGGTCGGGTTAAACTAATCTGGCAAGGAGTACGTAATAGACCCATGGGTATATGACTCAATAAAGCTGGATAAGTAGATCAGAGCAATTTAGAAAACTCTTACAAAATTTGTCTTCCAGAGAAGGATTCAAACTCGGGGTTCAAGACCTCGTATGATGGATGAAAATACGTTTCCATATCTTCAACTGTAACCTTTGGAATGGGAATCTAATCCTAGATTTTGACTGTTTTATGAGTATAAATGTTTCCTTCCAAACGGTACCGGACTTCGGCTATCAGATGAATAATTTCAAATTTCGCCAACATATAAGTACCTACCTAATGACGATTTATACGTTAATGGAAAATGCGTTTGAAAATATTTAAAAAAATTAAAAGTGAAACTTCTCGAGTTCAAAAACTTCTTGAGTTTTTGTGTGTCAAAAATTTATCTAAATAGCTAGAAATGTATTTAACTTCACGAAAAATGGTGAATCGAGGCAAATAATGACTCTTTCAATAATAATAAAAAATCCTTACAAAAAATGGAGTCAGATTTGAGTTTCTTTGGGTGAAGAATTGCAAGAGCCAATAGCTTAGATGGAGGTCATTCCCAACGAATTGGCCTTATTGCGATAGTTGAGCTAGTGAGACTGAAGGTAATTCGGAGTAATGAAAACACCGTACGAAACTCTTGGAGGAAAGCATCATATCGATCGTCTTCTGTGAATTGCTTACCTACTCAAGCCTCGCGTGCATGAGGAAAGAAGGGCATTTCAACCAAGTACTCCTACCTATTGGTTTGGCCACCACTATCGAAAAGTGAAATGCTGGTTACAGTAACACTGCCACCGCTCATGACCATTCGTTGGAAGTGGAGAGATCAATGCAGAAGGGCAATTTTTGTTGTTCACAAATCCCTTCAGCTGGTAATATCAGCTGTCGACGCTTCACTAAACCTAAAAGGTTCCCCGTCGAGCTTCTAAGGGCTGTATAAATTAAGGGATATTCAAATAGTAAACACGGATCCCAGAACTTTCTTCAAAGCCCCTCATAAATCATTTAGGTAGATAGGTATTACCTTCAGCCCCTGAAAACGTGGGTTGTTAGTGGGATTTCTTAAATTGCTCATCTCGAATAACATTAACCTCGCTGCTCTGAAACGTGACAAAAAGGAGGGGGCTCAATTACGTTTATTACGAAACCTCTTGGGTGGGGCAACACAAGCTCCCCTTCCTCGGCTGGTTCCCTTGATAAGACCTTCGTACCTATCTGTTATTTTCCTCCTGTCAAGAGGAAATTACGTTTAATACAACTTTGTACCTTAACAACTTAGTTAGATGTAGGTATGATTGAAAAAAGATAGTGTGTGTCCGCGGAGTTACTATACAGTTACTATATCTTGTCGCGCATTAATAATAAAGATAACAATTAAATACTGCTTTCTGACTCAGACCCACCTGCTATGTTAGCTACCGTTAATCGAAAAAATTTTCGTGTAGTATGCGTGTATAGACTTCCATTGATGGATTCAGATTGATGGAGTCTATTGAGAACAAATTAATTATAGAAATTAGGGAAGGATATTTTGTTCATCATTACTAACCAACCGTGGACACAAAACACCGCACTCCAACACCAGACTTTCAGGCACTTAGCTGTATTATACCTAGCGTTACCAGACATACGCTTTTTATAGTATATATACCCTTTTTTAGGTCGTTTCCCTTCTTTTTTTTCAATAGACAGAGAAGAAAACCTGAAAAAAGTAATGATGACCTACCTATATCCTTCTGCTGAATACCTTGATCAAACCTAAAACGCTGCACATGGGTCACATGGGTTTATTATTCTATTGGACATACCTACTGAAACGTTGGCTGTTTATTTATTGTTTCTTTCATATAAAATAATTGAAATAGCTATTTCTGGTGGTTTCCACCAATTTTTGCCCCCAAAACACGAATTAGGTACGCTTCTTTTTTTTCAAATTATCTTTGATCATTGATAGTACCATTTAATCGTCTTGATCCACCTGTTGATACTTTTTCTAGTGTTATTCTACAAATTGATGGTGATTTCAGACGGTTTCCCAGGTTTTTGACTCATAAAAATCAATTTTGGGAGCTGAACGTCTGATACAACCTCAATTTTCCACTCTTCGGTCAAAATCGACTACGTATTCGGTCTTCTCGTCCCCAAAAACATGAAAAACGACACCTCAAAAGCTCATTTTACTAACATGTTACTAAAACACAACAGGTACCTATTTGTATACACATTTTCACTCATAACTCCCCTGGGTATATTCCGATCGGGCTGAAAAGTTTCGGGACACAACTAGGGCCCAAATGGAGCATGTGTGCGAAAGAACGAATTTTTTAGACCGAAAATGAAGCCTGTACACGTGATACGGCGGACGGCGTACGGCGGACGGACATTGCATTTTGGTTTATTATTCTGTGAATAATACACCTATGTATTCGCTCAGCAAAAAATTTTTATAACACCCCCTCAAAATTTTTCTTTTCCGTTTCAAGGTGCGTAGATTCCAAAAATGCAATGTCCGTCCGCCGTCCGACGTATCACGTGTACAGGCTTCATTTTCGGTCTAAAAAAATCGTTCTTTCGCACACATGCTCCATTTGGGCCCTAGTTGAGTCCCGAAACTTTTCAGCCCGATCGGAATATATCCAGGGGTGCTATGAGTAAAAATGTGTATAAAAATAGGTACTTTTGTGTTTTAGTAACATAGTAGTAAAATGAGCTTTTGAGGTATCGTTTTCCATGTTTTTGGGGACGAGAAAACCGAATATGAAGTCGATTTTGACCAAGGCGTGGATAATTGAGGTTGTACCAGATGGTCAGCTCCCAAAATTGATTTTTTATGAGTCAAAAACCTGCGAAATCGTCTGAAATCACCATCAATTGGTATAATAACACTAGAAAAAGTGTCAACACGTGGATCAAGACGATTAAATGGTACAATCAATGATCAAAGGTAATTTGAAAAAAACGGAGCGTAGTACAGTTAGTTCCAAAAGTATTCGTAAAGAATGGTTCACACTGGTTATTGAGCAAATAAACAAGTCAGTTCCACTTTTTTTGAGCAAATAGGTCCTCGCTCATTCAGGTTTGAGGCCAGGGATCAAAGACCCTTGGGTTCAAAGTCCGGAAAACCGCAATTGAAGAGAGCAGTTACTATTTGTCTTGATATAACGCGAAATTTGACCCCACAAAAGTATTCGTAATTCGTTTGTAGTGAGCTAATCTAAACATCATAGGGCAACTTTTATCGCGTCTCTTTCATTATAACTGATGCATAGCCCTCGCCCAAGGTGGATCAGTCGTTCTCCTGCCTTCAAACGTGGTATTTTGTATGAATCATGGGTCGAAAAAGTGCGAACACATCGATTGAAACGCGTCTGCGGGTAGTTTTTCTGAGGGAAACGGGTTCGACCCTAAAAGTGATAAGTGAAAAAACAAGCTTGCCTATATCTACCGTCCAGTACATATGCAAACGATATTTTGAAGAAGAAATACTGCACGACGCCGATAAGTCAGGAAGACCACGCGTTTTGAAGGAGAGGTCTGAGAGGTTTATAGTAAGAAAAGTGAAGATTGACCCCAAAATCAGTGCTCCAAAAATCGCTGAGGCCCTAGAAACCGAGATGAACCTGAGGGTAAGCCCAGAGACTGTGCGCAGAGCGCTCAGGAGTAATAATTTGAATGGTAGAGTAGCCCGGAAGAAGCCATTCGTATCAAAAATTAATAAAAAGAAACGCCTTGAATTTGCTCAAAAATTTATTCTTAAAGAAAACGACTTCTGGGACCAAGTGCTTTTTTCCGATGAAAGCAAATTTAACATGCACGGTGCAGATGGGAACCAGAGAGTGTGGCGAGCACCTGGAACTGAATTTCATATAAGGAATACAATCGGTACCGTGAAGCATGGAGGTGGCTCAGTCATGGTTTGGGGGTGCTTTTCGACAGCTGGTGTAGGAGACCTGGTATTTATAGAGGGTATTATGGACAGATTTAAATACGTTGATATGCTGAAACAACACCTCAAAGCAAGTGCTCGAAAACTGGGTATCGAACAAAATTTCAAATTCTACCAGGACAATGACCCCAAGCACAAAGCCCACGTCACCAAAACTTGGCTACTCTACAATTGCCCGCAGGTCCTCGATACTCCTCCCCAATCTCCCGATTTGAACCCCATTGAACACTTGTGGGGTCACCTGAAGCGTCAACTAGGAAAACATGACATCCGAAACGTCCAACAACTCCGCGAAAAATTGATGGAAGAGTGGAACAACATCACCCCTGACGTTACAGCTAAACTCGCCCGATCGATGCCCAACCGGTTGAGATGTGTAATCAAATCGAAGGGATATCCGACTCGATACTGAACTGCTACCTGTTTCTTGAGAAGTATTTCTGTAGTTGTTGCGTTTTTTTTTTTGCGTTATTCGGCTACTCTTGATGGAATTTACGCATAGACTTGACGAATTACGAATACTTTTGTTACGCTTCATTTGTTGTTGTTTTTTGAAAAACACGTGCCATTGCATAGTCTCACTTTTCTGCCAAACTTGTTCATGGGTTATTATTTATGAACCTTTTCCCTAAATATTGATTTAAAAAAGTTGAAAAAGTTCCATGCTTTAGTGCGAGTTTTTCATTTTGTAATCATATGTTCAACTTTTACGAATACTTTTGGGACTAACTGTACCTAATTTAAGTTTTGGGGGCCAAAATTTGTGGAAACCACCAGAAATAGCTATTTCAATTATTTTACATGAAAGAAACTAAAAATAACTAGCCAACATTTCTGTAGACCAATAAAATAATAGAATAATAAACCCAAGTGACTATAAAATTTTTATAGTTATAAAAATTTTTTGCTGAGCGAATACATATGTAGGTGTATTATTCACAGAATAATAAACCAAAATCGCCTCTTCTTCCCCCACCACCACCTACCCTTTATGGCCACGTAAAGTCCTTCTCTACAGGCAACTGCCATACAGGGTCACGTTTGAACTAGAATCTCTAGGCATATTGAAGATTGAAGAAAATCGAAAATGAGCGCGATGTTTACAGTATCAAACTTCAGCTTTTTATAAAAGACGTGGGGAAGGGAAATGGTATATATACGAAGTAGAGAATGATGAGTACACATGCACTCCCGAATACAATCCGGATCATCAGGAACAATAGGCGAAGAACTGTGGCGAGCTCGAGATAAGTGCTCTTCACCCTCCTGTCCCACTAATCCTAATCCCTTACCTGGTTTCAGTTAACAACCGTACGTCATATTTTTCTTGGCATTCTCGGGCGTTGCAAAAAAAAAATTTCAAAATTCCTTAAAACTTGGCTCAAAAGAGGCCAAATGTGGCATTTTACCGAAAAATGGCCCGAATGTGGCATTTTACCGATAAATGACCCGAATGTGGCATTTCAGTGTGGCGCCGTGGCAATGTGGCATTTGAAGGTCTCTGGTTATGGCAGATCTTTAGACCTGAAATTGTCTACGATATTTCCTTTCTTCAAAACCAGTAACGCATTAGTGTAACAGATTTAACGAGCAGTCCGTTGAAACCCTTCAGACTGTTTGGACATAACCAGTCCATGACGGTCGCGTCACATTCCATAATCTACGAAGATGAATCGTATCCTCTCATCCGTTCATGCGTACACCGCCCACATCGATCATCCACTTCGTGAACGAATCCCATCAATCACTTGATCATTGGCGCGTGTGTGTTGGTGTGTTGCGCGTGTGTTGGTTTATTATTTTCAGTAATTAACCTTTGGAATCGGGCATGAAAAAAAAATGAAAAAAGAAAGTTTAAACCTCACACAAAATTCGATGGTTTCCGTTTCAAAGCACGAAAATTGAATTTAAAAAAATCTGTCCGTCCGCCGTACTTCGTTTTTCCTTAGTTACCATGAAGAAAGAAAGTTAGTTACTGCCAACTAAACTTAATGACTGTTACACTCATTCATCTCTAAGGGGTGAAAAAACATAGGTTGGCGTTTCCAGGGCGCCGTTACCTTTCGTATGGTTGTTTTTAAATTGAACTTGGGAAGGGGAGGTTTTTGAGACCACCCGGAGCATTTTACTTATTGGCCACAGAAAACAGTGATACACAGAAGGGTCATCTATACAGGTAAATAATAATAAACCCTTGTTTAATAATTTTAAAACGCTGCAAATCCCTGCGCAACGGTTTATTATTTTGTACAGAACACCCTTCTGTTACAGATCACAGCTCTTTGTATAGATAACCCTTCTATATAATATATATGTACTATTCTATACATATTATGTACATTGCAGACCCTCAGTAGGTTAGTACCTAACCCCGTATTCTTTACTAGGTACCTACCTAAATCACGAGTTAATTGTTGCTAAAATAATTCTGTCGATGACAAACAGTAACTAAAATGGCAAAAAGAAACGCAAATAATGAAGTTCTGAAGGGGAATTATTGATGTGGAGTGAAAAACAAATTGCAAAAGTACCTATCAACAAAATCCAGCCCCTTCTAGATAGATAAACCGTTGTGTAATAATTTACCGTTGTGTAATAATTTACCATTGTGTAATAATTTACCCATCAATAATACTTCAACATTTGTTCAATTTCTGAAGTATCTACCAACAAGTCTGTTCTTACGGGGTATGCGTTCGTTGGTACGAGTATTGACTCGTACCATAAATCAGTACAGCTCAACTGCGGTGTCTCCTTGTTTTGTGGTACACTGTACCTGACTGATAAATAATAAGCTGGATCAGTATTGTAATACTGATCCAGCTTATTATTTATTAGTCACCTATTGATGTTATCCCACCATTATTATAGGTACCTACCACGCTACTGTTTCCGTACCTATTGTATTCTTGTTTGTTTGTTGTGCTTTCGAGTCAACAGAATCTCATTGTCATACGTATCGAACGTCTGCTGGCGCACTACTCGCCGCGTAGGCGAATTAAACGGGAGATAAATTATTTTCTTTTTCCCCGCCACGACCGGAAATAAGTCGGGATTTCGTTAGTCGGCTCGTGGAAAACGACACCTGAGGAGCGCAGGAGTCCAGCCGAAATCATGCGAATCCGGAACCTCTCCTGCCGCTCCATACGAGGCACACTCCCCTTCCCCCTTCGCCAGTCCCACTTCGCCGCGCCAAGGGTTCGAATCCAGCTCAAGGCATATTATTTCCCATTGTATTTTTCTATTCAAAGAAACTTTTATTTTTAATATGAGTTTATCCTAAGGAAGTACGGAGCGGCATTTAATTATTTATATAGTAAAGTTCAAGCGGTCGTTATAATTATTAGGTATTTCATTTCCAGTTTTCAATGTTTTTTAAATTTGAGTTCGACCATTTCGAGGCCCCTACATATAGCCTTTGTTGCTCAAAAAATAGTATCGTTTTTATGACGTTTTTAAATTGATTCCAGCCGTTTGTTCACATTAAGGCCCTGAAGTTTGAAACGAAACGCTTTATCATCATGAATATGAATCATACGGCATAATAACTCCAGCATACTTAGCAACTCCAGCATAGGGAGCTTCATGAAATCGAGTTGATTGTTCCTTGGTATTTCATTTGAAGAAATACGGTTATTTTCGATTTCGTTGATAGGTACAAGTTCAAACGAATCATCCAAATTAGGTAAAAATTTGGGAATAGAGGGTTCAGCGACCGTCATAAATACAAAAATGACCGGGTGGGGGGGTTCCTGGTGCCGAAATGGCATGTAACAGAAGATGGGGCAGTGTGAAAAGGCATAGTTATGTGTCTGTTATTGCCGAACGTTAGAGCTTATACTGCGACGCTGGTGGTACTTTTTTCGCGTAAAAAAACTTGTAAGAAAACGACCCTACTAATTCAGGGTCTTACAATAATGTGAATTCAGTGATCTACGCAGAAGCGGCATTCATACGGAAAAATCATAAACCGTTGTGTAATGACTTTACCGCGTTTGACCAGATAAACATGAGTACCTTCCTAGTTTCGGAAGTTACATAAATGAATCGCTTTATTTAATTTTTATTAAAATTAAAGTTCAGTGATATCTTAGTCGTTCTCCTTTTTTGTTTGGTAGGTACATTTTTTATCGATTGGCTAAAGATGGTTCATATATCACAAAGCTTTGTGATTTTGTGTGTTTCAGTACATTTGCGCATTCGCTGTCAGCGCCCTCGCGTCCAATTGGGACAGACTGGGAAAACCTTTCAACCCTCTGCTTGGTGAAACCTATGAAATGGAAAGACCGGAATACAGGTTAGTGCCCTGTCAGTGGGAAATTATCATGAATTCTCAGTAGTTTATATGCCTCCTCCATATTTTGAGAGACTTTCAAAAGAGTTCATGATTTCAACGAAGAGGCGGGGAAAGAGGCTGTTCTTTGATGTTTTAGTCAGTTTTAAACTGGGAAGTGTTGATTATGATGAATTATTATGATTTATTTAGTCTTTATTTTTCCCATAGGTAGTTAGGTACCTATCCCAATGAAATGCAAAATAATTGTGCGAAATCCTCTGTTTAACCAGTGGACGGCTAGAATAATAATATTCAACAGACGATCATTAATAGAGCATGCCCTGAACATGGTATATTGACCGTTGAAAATCGTTGTCCGTTGTTGTATTGTGCACTTTTACTTTGTTTGTTTACTTAACACCATTAACCATTGATTTACACTTCCTTTACTTCAAGTATTTAGTAAAGTAGCCTTTTTGCTTCATTACCAACTCTCTATTCAAATTCTATTGCCCATGTGTAAGGACTCAGGACCACCTTGGAAAGATTTTTACCATATAACCCCTTGAATTATCAAGGATCCCTGTGGCTCGGTACAGGATAGTTTGACTTCATACCGCGGTATTGTGTTGACAGGGTTATTTGCGAGCAGGTGAGTCACCATCCGCCCATTTCCGCCTTCCACGCCGACTCTGAGGACTTTATCTTCCACGGCTCGATACATCCCAAACTCAAGTTCTGGGGTAAATCCGTTGAAATTCAACCCAAAGGAACTGTCACCGTCGAACTACCCAGGTGAGTCTTGGAAAATTCACCTAACTTTTCATTTCTTGAATGAACAAGGTAGAGGAATAAATACAAATATGGATTAGGGTGTAAAGGTTTGTGTGGGGAGGGGGGGGGGGGAGAATGGCAGTTGCTCCAAACTGGTAGTTTTGGTAGTTTTAGTGTAATACATGTGGCGAGAAGTCAGCCGTAAGCATTTATTGGAACTGATACTCTGATACTGGATGCGCAGATGTTAAATACTTGAAACGCCCATTACTACCTTAAATATCGTTGACATGAGTTCATAGTGAGTTGACGTGAGTTCATACTTGGAATAATACTTCAGGAATAATACTTTGATAGTTACTTATGAATTATTGGGATCGTACAGTAACTTTCGTCTGCGCATGCGCGAACATGAAATATTGACCATTTCCGTTTAACTCTTCAAACTACGCGAAAAATAGTCGTAGAGAGCTGAAATTTGAGGGTACACGCGGGTTTGATCGCAGATGATCCCGTATCAAAATGAACCTACCCAACTGCTCTATACGTTCATGTGATTCAAATGAGGAAGCTATACTGCCTACTCGAATTGGGTTCTCTGTTATAAGTATGTGGATCTCTGGGTCTTCGGAAGTGGTGGCGCCGCTCAGTAAAGCTCACTGGAAGGCAATACACGATTCCATTTGGCCCAGTTGGTCGACAATTTGTTTCTCTCGTTACCGAAGAAATCTCAAGAATAGTGGAGGGCACTCAACGGTCAGAAAGAGTCTTCGTGCTCTGCACAACATGCCTTCAAAGGGCCAAAGACATATCTTCTGGGAAAGACATCAGAAGGCTTCTGATTAGAAGAATGGCACTATGGAGACAGGAGAAGTTTGAGGAGCTAGTGAAAGAAGCTGAACGAAGTGATCGACAGCTAGGACATTCTCGGAAAGGGACAGACATGGACCATAAAATCAGGGTCTTCACAAGACTGGTCACCAAAGGGAAGCTGAGGGAGGGCACAAGATGGATTACAGATAGACAAACAAGCGGAGGAGCACTACCACCAACCTCACAACTAGCAGATGGACGAACCGTCCTGGAAATATTGGATGCAAAACATCCGAATCAGATGACACCTGACCCCGAGACATTCATAGACAGTACCGATCTACCCACGATGGAAGACATTGATGTTTCCGGTGATCACATTGCCAAGGTCGCCCACCTCCTGAGAGGAAGCGCAGGGCCGAGCGGCACTGACTCTGAAACTTGGAGGGACATGCTTCTACGATTCGGAGCGCATAGCAGCCGCCTCCGAGATGCAATTGCGGCTTTGGTCAGGCGCATGTCAAACGGCATCATGGAATGGGACATAATAAAAGCACTGCTGGCTCGCAGGGGAGTCGCTCTGGATAAGAACCCAGGTGTGAGGCCAATAGGGGTTGGCGAAGTTCTCCAACGAATATGCGCCAAAACCATGGTGTACATCACTGGGATTGATTTGAAAGAAGAATGTGGGGCCGACCAATTATGTGCAGGAACAAAGGCAGGCGTTGAAAGTGCAATTCATGGGATGTCTATGAGATTCGCAGACACTGAGACAGAAGGGATGCTCCTCATTGACGCCACCAACGCCTTCAACTCTTTAAGCCGACCATTAGCACTGTGGAACGCAAGAATGCTGTGGCCCAGATGCGCCAGGTTTCTGTTCAACACCTACAGGGGGTTCCCCACCACAATGTTTAGGCAGAGTGACGAACTCATACTGAGCCGAGAAGGAACCACATAGGGAGATCCATTAGGGATGTTGATGTACGGGGTCGGAACGCTACCACTGATCAGAAAGCTTAAGAGTGCAAACTATCAACAAACATGGTATGCTGATGACTCTGCATGCATTGGAAAACTCAGCGACATAAAAGTATGGCTCAACCATCTTCAAGTTGAAGGTCCAAAATGGGGATACCATCCAGAGGCAAACAAAAGCTACCTGATAATAAAGCCTGGCCTTGAGGATGAGGCCCAATCCGCGTTCAGAGATTCAGGCCTGAGAGTAGTTTATTCTCAAAGGTTCCTCGGCGGTGTGATCGGTACAACAGACCTGAAGCACGAATTCGTTAAACACAAGGTCCAAAGTTGGGTTGAAAACGTGGGCAAACTAGCCGAAGCAACCAAGAAGAGCCCTCAAGCTGGATTCGTGGCATTTCAGAAATCCCTTTGCAGGGAGTGGGCATTCACCCAGAGGGTAGTGGGCGGATGTGATGACGAATATGAACCTCTGAAGAACGCTATCCGCCAAGTTTTCGTCCCAGCATTAGTTGGAGATTCAGTGAGCGACCTGGAAGCCGAACTATTTGAGCTGCCACTAAAGTCTGGAGGCCTGGCTCTGGAGGACCCTGTGAACTCCGCCCCCGTCAACTACAATGCCTCAGAAAAAGCCACTCGAGTACTAGCCGAAGCTCTGGCAACTGGTCGGTACTTCGACACAAACCAACATGAAGAACGGATACGCGAAATACAAAAGGACGAGAGGATGCTCAATACGGCCGGGATGGTAGCAAGAAGAGACCGAATCATTCGGTCGCTGCCTGCAACCCAACAGAGAGCCGTCGAAAGGATTACGCAAAGCCACTCATCACAGTGGCTGACGGTGGTACCCTTACAGAGGGACGACCTAGACCTCTCACCATCTCAATTCCGAGACGGGCTGTGCGTCAGATATGGTAAAGAGCCAAGAGAATTACCGAGTCACTGTGATGGGTGCGGCGACCGCATGAACCTCTGCCATGCTCTGAACTGTAAGAAAGGTGGATTGGTCAAACGAGGGCATGATCAGATACGAGACCAGTGCGGCAAAATGGCTAGCCTGGCCTGGAACTCAGTTGGTCTAGAGCCAGTTATGCAGGAAAATGCAGACGGAACTCCGAGGTTGGTGGCTGACATACGAATACATGGCGTGTGGAACCAAGAGAGAACGGCGTATTTTGACACCCGCGTTGTGAACGCAGACGCCTCCTCTTACGGCTCCCAGGCCTGGTCCACAATTTCACAGAATTCAGCAAATGAGAAGCACCGCAAATACGATACAGCCGCGGAGGATCTGAGAGGTTCTTTCACTCCCCTGGTCGTTTCGTGTGACGGATCCCTGCACAGGGAGTATGACAGCTTCCTCAAGAGAATGGCGGAAGTGCTCTCAGAAAAGTGGGCCAAACCCCTTTCACAGGTCACACATTGGGTCCGCGTGAAGACACAAATTGCTGTAGTAAGAGCGGTGTCCTTAAGGGTAAGAGGCTCAAGAAGAAGAGTGAGGTGCCTCGGGCTAGAAGATGGCGCCCTGATGCCCTTATAGTAGAACAATACGTGAACAAGGGACCATCCCATTTTCCACTCCTCGGTCAAATTCGACTTCATCTTCGGTCTTCTCGATTTAGTACAGGTAGTCAAATTTAAATGCAATGCTATTGTATTAACCATTCAGAAAGGAAAATATAAAAGCAAATTTGGTCTGTAGAATTGATTTATGTAAAAGTTTGCAGTCTGTTTCTAAAAAGTGACGTCCTGAGTAAGTTAACCAAGACTCTGTATAAGATGAAATCAGCGTAAGACATGTCAGTATTGTCGATCAACATTTATGATTTATGCATTTCTGAAGGAAGTTAAGCTAGGTATCGCATTAGGGCCACTAGAATAATTTATTGTTATTACCTGCATAAGTTTTGACATGGATATTATGTCTTATGGCTGGGTCATTCCAAAATTTGCGTGATACAAAAAAATTACGTTTTTTGGCGCAATTCCCGTGGTGTTAGTGACTTCTATGCTATTCACACTATGAAGCTGTAATTTGGTGTGTAGCCTCTTCAGGACTTTAACTTGACACTGCCCAGGCTCCGGATCAGCTGAGTTGCTCCTGAAGCTAATTTCTATGCTATTCACTGTATGAAGCTTTAATTTGGTAGGTAGCCTCCTTAAGACTTACGCTTTAAGCAGCACAGGGCCGGGATCAGCTGAGTGGCTCCTAAAGCTAATTTCTATGCTATTCACTGTATGAAGCTGTAATTTGGTAGGTAGCCTCCTCAAGACTTTCGCTTTATTAAGCAGCATAGGGCCAAGATCAGCTGAGTGGCTCTCGCTCCTGAAGCGAATTTCTATGCTATTCACTGTATGAAGCTGTAATTTGGCATATCGCCTCCTTAAGACTTACGCTTTAAGCAGCATAGGGCCGGGATCAGCTGAGTGGCTCCTAAAGCTAATTTCTATGCTATTCACGCTATGAAGCTGTAATTTGGTATGTATGCTCCTTACGACTTTAACTTGACACTGCCCGGCACCGGATCAGCTGAGTTGATCCTACAGCTAATTTATATGCTATTCGCTCCATGCAAATTACTTAATTTCTCCCTTACTGCGAAAAACAGACATATCCATGATCAGATGTTTTTCCCAACAAGGGAGAAATTTGGGTTTGAAAAACGTATCTACTCAGTACGTTGCAAATTTAAAATGTATAGATTTTAGTAGCGCGTCAACGCTGTATCACTTGATGGTTGGGATTGAGACGGCGGCGACCGTGATGCGTCTGTTCGTATCCCAACTCCCCTGTTCAACCTAAGGCGGTGAGGCAATAGGTAGCCACGAGCGAAATGATCGGACCAAATTCTGATCCTCTGAGAGGACAGCCGACGAGCCGATCGCGTCCACGACGCCGGCAGTGCTGTTGGACGAAAACCCCAGCCTAGATTTTAGTTTTTTTTGTTAATTCCATTTATAAGGCCTTCAAAACAGTGGCTGTAAACCGTATTCTCCGGCGTAATTTAACCTGTATCTATATATCTACGAACCTTCCTAGGTACCTGTATCTATTCCATCTAGGTCCTGAAGAAAACTTTCGAATATTTTCGAAGGAATTTCTTATCAGAGGCCTGACATGCCGCTTTGTATCGCCTTCATTCTTCAGTCGATCGGCGAAGAAATGTGGAGTAAAGGCATTAGAAGCAGCTCCGGCCATTAGGGAGGGTGCAGGGATGTGGAATGCCTTCCTATAGACGGTGAAAGGGAGCCACGCAGGTCGAATATCCTGCCTGGATATTGCTTCCGGAACGAAAATAAAAAATAAAAAAATAAAAGAGGGAGGAAGGGGGTTGAGCTCGGTCAATCAAGGCAAAAACCATTTTCTTCATTATAATGGACCGGATATCGGGTAGGAAAATCTTCTTTCAAATTAACCCCGTACCTGCTGGGTTTATATTTAGTAATCAGTCTTCCTATACATTTCGTTTACCTACTTATTTTGTTTTAAACCTCCTCAAGAAACGTAGGTTCAGTAAAAACCTTTATATATTATACTTAACGACGGGAAGCGGATCTGTACATAGTAACCGATATTGTAATACGAGCCGGCATGTGCCGTTTGACGTGGAACGTGGAATACCATTGTTTTAAGACGTATTTGAACATGGTGAAATGAGCAAGTAAGTACTTGATCCACACGTAAAGTTCTGGTGTGGAGATTACCACACAATACTTCCATGTTCTTCATAATAGTATGGATACTAGTATGGATATAATAGTTTGGCGGCAGGGGCCACCCATTTCGGCGACAGACCGACCGTTGCAGCCGGGCTGGCCTGCTCATGTTGGCCTGACAGCTGACTATACTGACTGTACTGAGTACGGAAATATAATAAATATACTTGCATAGAAACCTCACTTTCATCCTCTTTCTCATACCACACCAACGTCATTTAAAACTAGAAAATGTTTGACCCTTTGACATATATATTTGTTGCTATCAGTTAGCCAAATCGAATGCGATCGAGTTCAAAATCAATAGGCAGACATCCTAACGGACGTTTTGGTTCCAGCTGCAACAATTTTAGTTCATTTTTACGGCAGTTACCGTTGAAATCGAAAAGTGATCATCATAATAACTTCCTTATTTTTCCAGCTAAAAAGCTCGTTATCATCTCAAATTGAAGAGTAACGAGCTGAACAAACCACAAAAAGAAAATCTGAAGAAAAAAATCACCGTATTTTAAGGAAGTTAGACCATTCGAAATTATAATAGGCATCCATATACACATCCGGAGCGAAGTCAAACGATAACCGTTCAGAAACTCGTTTTGAGCACTTCTGACTAAACATGATTCCAAGGTTTTCCTGACCACCTGCTTTGATGGTATCACCACACTTCCATTCCTATGTAATGAGAACACGGAAGTAAAAACTTTATACAATTGTTTAAATTTTATAATTATTTTATAATTGTTTTTTAATTATTATAAAATTAGTTCTCAATTTCGTTCGCATTGGTCGCTTAGTGTAATGTTGAGGTGTCAAATAAGCCTTACCTACTTACCTGTCAACAGTAGGGGCTTTACGTTAGCTCTTTTCTCTCGACTCTGGTAACTAGAGGTAGGTACTTACGTAATCAACGAGAGGTTCATACTCGATCAGCTTTCGAGACAAGATATTGAGATTTTTATCAAGAATTAAACTAGACAACCTATATTTTACTGGAAACTAAGTACCTACTAGACCAATCTGGATTTGAAGAAAAAATTGTCGTTGTATCTAATGTAATTTTAACCATCGTTTTTGTCGGCGATTTCCATTGTTATAGTGTGCAAAGAGTCAGATGGTTTACCTACAATGCATGGAGAAATAGCATAGAATGCTATTGAAACTTGCACCATCAGAACAGCATTAATCCCAAACTGCACCTACCCAATACACCAGAATATTGTGTTCAGACATCAGACAGTCCAGGACCGTTTGGGACTAGTTCTAACAGTCCTGGATTTTTTCGAGGACTGTTGATCCCGCACATGCGCACTCGATGCTTCAACCTTCAGCTGATGTGGATGTGGAAGGTTACAATCTTCAGGTTATCCGTTCGGAGTCATCAGCGCACGTTCGGGCAGACCCAGTTCTCGACTCAGTCCTGGACGGAACTATCCCCTAATTTTCAGAACGCAGTTCCATCCTGGCCAGGTCCAGGACTGTGTCCGAACAAACCATATGGTCGTAGTCACTGTAAATAAGCGGTGTCCGTTAGAACTGGGAGCGAATCCTACTGACTGCTACAATAATCAGCATTACAAAGGCTTATGAATGGCTGTGGTGTCCAACGGCATTCCAGGGTAACGCCGTAGGAATCATTGAAGTTTCTCATCGAGTTTTGGACGTGTCGCCTTCCCATGTGAACGACAGTTTGAGCCATACTAATCAAGAAGGAGATGTCCCCTGTCGGTGCAAACAAAACGGGGGGGAAACAATTATAACTGGTTGACATGTGACCAAGTAACCTTTTGATTCAAACGGCTTTCGAGCTCTCTGAATGCAGGAATAATTTCAGTTTTGAAGCTAATTAACCTACCAGCCGATAGAGCTTAGGACAAGATTTTCAACAATTCAAAATAACGCATTTCATAAAAATAAGTACGGACTCGTGACCATTTGGTGTGGAGCTCTTGTATACCTAACTGTAAGTAAGCTACAATGTGTGGCAAAGAATTTTGTACACACAGAGAGACTTAGCAGCTGGATATCTTCAGAAAGGTCTGCAACGCAAAACGCGAGTGAAAATTTTGAACGAGAAGGCAGTTTCGTTTGATTAGAAAAAATTCTGTATATATATCGCATGCTCATCCACTGTAGGTTTCTCGGGGAAGATTGAAACTCAGCGGTCGCTGAAAAATGATTTGTTGACTCAGGTAACCGACTTCCACCCGCTAGGGGTGGAATGACTGATGCAGGGACTCGTCATTTCTCTTCGCTCCTTTACGAGTGACGCCTCCTGTTGAAACCAACTCCCCTCGCAATCAACAATTCTCTCACTCGGTATTTACCTTTGCAGGTGGGGAGAAGCCTACACATGGACCAACGTCAACTGCTGCGTCCACAACATTATAGTTGGCAAGTTATGGATCGAACAGTACGGCACCATGGAGATCGTCAATTCTGCCACTGGTACGTCCACTTATTTTACTGTGAAATCATCTTGAGCTCAGTTCTATACCTCAATGGTTTCGAGAATCTTGAAATTTTGAAGTGAGGAGGATAAGGTTCATGGGTCTCCATTTACATTCTAGTTTGAAAGCTAGAATTTAAACACTCGCACCCGGCACCTCTCACTAAATGGTTTAAATACGAGATCACGTCAATGTGAACTTTTAGACCTTATAAATCAGGAGCATGATAATTAAAAGAGCACTCTTGAATGAATGATTTCGGCTTTTCGTTTCCAAACCGCGTGAAATGGATTTCTGAGTTATTTTGACCACCGTCTATTAATAATTGTATATATTTGGCCACATACTCTCATTGAAAAAGATTGGGAGTGTACAATTGGGAACCACCACTTTTAGTATCTACTTTGGCCTATCATACAGTTATGATTTTGCAATGGATGTGTTCCTCAATAACATTTTTATCATATCTGTCTACCTTATGAACTATTTGTTTTATATTTTAGTTATTTCAAAAGTGTTCAAGCTCGCTATGTCAAAACGATAAAATAACAGAGAAAATAGCTCTTCAAAGTGGTATTAGGAAATTCTTGGGAAGTATTTAGGTAGGTACTACATTTTATATTGTAACTCAGAAACAGGACAGTCGAACGACCTCATCTCATGAGAATATTTGCCTTCCTGGATTGCGTTTAAAACTCATCCAGCCTCATGTTCCATGTGTCTGCTTCTGCTTACAAATCTTACAAGGCTTAAACAACCGCTCCGTCCGTGTGGATGGTTGAGTGAGGGGTTGGGTAGGCAGTAAACCCGCACTACCGGGCGGTCTTGAAGGTGGGATATAACTTCGGTGGGGCATGCTTCATTTATCCTTGTTTTATATTGGTTCATTAGGTACATATTTTCAGTAATGAACATGAAATCTGCCATAGGGAAGAGAAAAACGCTGCAAATTATTACACAGCGGTTTATTATTCACCTGTATAGATTCCCCTTCTGCGTAGATCACTGTTTTCTGTGGTCATTACCCTCGGGCTCCCCCCAGGAAAGCCCTAAATCGAGTATTGGAGCCGGCCCCGGAATTGAAGTTTCATACAAATGCGTGGGATTCAGTAATTCAATATTCAGTAATTCAGTCATTAATTATTTGTAGTCGATCATGAAGCATAAGCTAAATAATAAACCGTTGTGTAATGATTCACCCAATAATACTTCAGCGTTTGTTCAAGTTGCAAAAGTACCTACCAACAAAATCTAAAAGATCCATCATTTTCCAAATGAAATAATATCACAGAACATACAACTCGACTTCATACAGCCATCCGTGATTATAATCAGTGATATCTTCTGAGCTGGATCTGTACAGTTTGATTCACGATCATGTTGACGAAGCTTTTCGGTGCAAACGAACGGCTGGTCGTACGATGCTCCGGGTGGTCTCAAAAAGTTCTTTAGTTCAAGATTAATTTAAAAACGTAAAAAACCGCACCCTTTCATTCGGCGTTCTGAAAATGTCACCCCCTATTTTTCACCCCTTAGAGAATACCGACAGTAACGCCGAGCTTCGAGGACCAACTAGACCGCAAACGGGACGTACAAACCAAATTTCATTAATTTCGGTTCATGGTAACATGAAAAACAAAATCGTAACCCCTCCTTAAAATTTGGTGGTTTACGTTCCAAGGTACCTACGTAGAATCCGAAAATCGAATAAAAAAATGTCTGTCCGTCCGCTGTACTTCGCACTTTTCTTAGTTACCATGAACCAAAATTAATGAAATTTGGTTTGTTCAGAAAAGTGCGAAGTACAGCGGACGAACAGAAAATTTTGTATTCGATTTTCGGATTCTGCGTACCTTGAAACGTAAACCATCAAATTTTGAGGAGGGGTTAAAAAATTGTGTCTTTCATGCTCGATTCCACAGGTTCATTGTTGAAAATAATAAACCAAAACTTGGGTGATGACAATATCAGTGACAGGGGAAATCATCTCTAGGAGTTGGAACAGTAGGATTGACATTTTCAGATCGCCTTAGCTCGAAAACTTCAATATACGGCTATAGTTTTCGAATTGATTCCGAATTTTAGAATTTATTGATGCCATTCGGAGCATTGTACGTCAGCCGTTCGTTCCAGTCGTCCTGTTTTAGTCCCATTCTAACTCCTTCATGTTGAAAAAAATACCTATTACAAATCGGATCAGCCGACGTGGAAATAAGTGACAACAGGTGCATTTAAGAAGGTACATGAGATATAAAACTAGGTTACCGATATCCTGATCCTGATCGCACCTAATTCCCATCGTTGAAGTTATCAAACTTGGTTTTTTACAGGTCATAAAGCCGTACTTACGTTCAAACCAGCTGGCTGGTTTTCCAAGGACCTTCATAGAGTTGAAGGATTCATCATGGATAAAAAGTAAATTTTCCTTTACATCGTTACACTTCTGTTTATCGGTCGACATGAATACGTTTCCTGACTTTTTTTGCAGCGCACTGGAATGTTGTGTTGTATTTCATGAACTAATGTTTGATTTGTTTTTGCCGTTAGTAAGAAAAAACTCCATTTCCTTTACGGCAAATGGACAGACTTCCTGCGGGTCACAGACTTCGTGTCGTACGAAGGATACTTTAAGGAAAATGCTCACAAATTCAGGTGAATATCCCTCCCACTATCTCCCACCCCGGCTTCTCCTTCCCCTCTCCCGGTAGCCCCAACCGATTTTTTCCCCCTTTTTGTTTTCTCATTTACCTGTCTCATCGAATTTTTTTTTTTAAGTTCTTTCGTATACCACCCGCCAATGGTTACTTAATCGCAGTCTTCTTTTGTTTTATGTTTCCCTCTGAAGTGACCAAATTTTGTGGTTGCGTATTGATAGGTCGGCGAACGATTCCAAAGGACCTTCGTCCAACTCCGACAGCCCCTCGCAGACTCCGAAGAAAGTTTTGGCGAAGCTCAACTCACTGAAAGTAGGCCCCTTCAAATCTCAGACTTCCATAAGCGAGGTGAGATTGAACGATCGACTTAAGTAGAAACCCAGGTGTTCGACGGCCTTCCTAATCGCATGGATTCCAACCTTTTCTCGGTTTGCACAAAGTTTCCATTGTTCGATCGTTAGAAAGTTGTAGATAGACGAGAGAGGAGATCATTAGACCATTTCCTATGCAATGATTAGGTGCCTTTGTAAAGTTCTTGTTAGTTTTGTTACCGAGTCATTCCGCTGACTCGCTGTAAACTTGTCATTCTACAGAAAAACTCTGTTTATACCTACCATAACTTTCTAATGATGTGCCTACGTTAATATTGTTAACAATCTGAATGAATCAATGAAAATT
Source organism: Leptopterna dolabrata (assembly GCA_954871275.1). Lineage (NCBI taxonomy): Eukaryota > Metazoa > Arthropoda > Insecta > Hemiptera > Miridae > Leptopterna > Leptopterna dolabrata. The sequence goes on from OX940976.1 coordinate 11,566,091, forward strand.
AAAAAAAAAAGAGTAAAAAAATTAGAAAGTCATTCTACTAAAATGTATTGCTTATTTATTTACATTTTATTGCTCCCCGTTCTCAGAACTCTAGAAACCTATCTTTTTAAAGTTCCGTCACCTATAACTGTCAGGTTCAGCTCTCACCGTACAAAAAATACAATTATAATTCTTGAGAATGATGGTTGACATAATAATCAATCATCAAGGTTTTTGCAGAAGTGAATTTCAGGAAACAATACGTGTAGGTAATAGTTGGCTCCTTGTAGAGTGGAAAAATAGGAACCAAATGTGATGATTGAAATTATAATTTCAGGTAGGTACCTGCTAATTTGCTCACGTCACGCTAATGGTAGACATTTTCAATAGAAACTCACCGTCGCTCAAAATTAAAAAAAAATTTAATGAAAAATAACAGATTTCCAGGTGGTCAGATCTGCTCTACTGGTCATATTACGCTCCACTCTCGTCTACTATGCTCCTTCTCGTCATTATGATTTATTGTTGGATGAAAATTGAAGTAAAAGAACGTCCATCGTGAATACTTGATAATTTTTAAAGCTAGAATTATAATTAAAGATGGAAACGATAAAAATTATTCTCACAGAACAAACAACGAGTAAAGGTTTGAATTTAATCTTAAATTAATACTGAAAGGTGTTCAAGATTTCGTAACACTCACTAATCCCGGAAATGCACGATATTTGAGGAAGTTGATGAAAGGAATTATAAAGGAGATTACCTTCAATTTTTGGTGCGGTGCATCAAATTGAGGTTGACAAATTGACTTTTAGTTTTCGACACAAAATACTTTACAAATTGAAAATTTTCGAAAAATCCTGTACTTTTGGGGATCAGTGAGTGGGTCGCCGAATCGTGGATCCATTTGATTAGACAATGGCCATACAATTTTGTAATGCACGCTGGATGGGAGTTGTAAAACTATAAACCCTTCCATGCATGTTACCGATTTATGTGGTAGGCCCTTTGTGTTTATTAAGATTTCCACGCGCCTTGTAAACTAAACCCGCGTTCTTGTCATGCATCCTTGTAAATACTCATTGATTTATCTAGGCCTTCTAGATTCATTATTGGCTTGTCTACATTTTCCTAACATAGTTTTTTTAAAAGAGTAGTTGTTGTTAGTTGGTATGTTTGACTCCCTAACTAACCTTGCTTCTTAGTATTATCATGCATACCTACAAAATATCTACATCTGTCAATCCAGCTTATATACACTTATTTCTACCCTATCATAATGTCAGATTTTGTATAAATGCCTAAAAAACCTAGCGAATTATTCGACATCATTGTTCTATGTGTAGATGTTCTTATACCTAATCATTCTTTAAAGATCACTATTATATAGTAGCTATACAAAGATAGGCTCCTTATTAACTAAGTTCCAGGCCATGCGTAGGAAGATTTTTCTTTTGTGTTAGGTTGTTCCCTGCGTCATTTGGTTGGTTTAGGTTTGAGGAAGAAACTCAGGTGGGTTAATTTACGTTTGTGACGCGAGCGTTTTTGGGCAAAGCTACGTGCCCTTCTGGCTCTGGAAGGTCATTAGTCATTACTAGGGTCTTGCCCTTTTTTAAATAAAATTACTGAGCCAGAAGAAGGGCACATAGCTTTGCCTAAAAACGCTCGCTTTCCAAACATTATCCCGTCTACTTTTTTACACCAGGTATTTGGTACATGGCCAATTTCTCTGAAGTGGTAGGTTATTTATATTTGGTTATAGAATTCTCCGTACTTCTCTCGAAACGTGAACCAACACAATTTTTTAGGAGGGTTACAAACGTTCGTTTTTGGCAAATTCCAAAGGTTCATTGTTAAAAACTATCAAAATGCCACCATTCATGGCTTGAAATGGTCCCAAATAAAAATGAAATGCACGTTCCATACCGTGAAATGCGTGTTCCGTAGCTTTGAACTTTTTTGTACCAAGGTATGCTGGCTGCTTGTAAATGTAAATAATCATGGTTAACTAGAAACATTTTTTCCTCCTCTTCTTCCGCTGTCCATTTTTCACACAGTATTCTCATGAAGACTTGTGCCTATGGTTCTGTTTTCATTAGTTGAACCTGCTTTAAAGACCCTCCTCTCCATATTCAGTGATAAGGATTTCCTAACCTATTTAAAACTAACGAATTACAGCACACTTTGTTTTTCTCCTACTAACCTCGAGGGCCTCTGTATAAATCGGTGAGCTTCTATTATCATGAATATTATGATCAGATGAGGATTAATTGTTTTATTCATCTCATTCGTTCAATATCGCCTCTGATTTTCTGTAGTGTTTGTAGATTGTAACTGTGTGAATCCATAAGAGATTACTACCTAGTTATTAGTACGATATAACTACTGCAAGGAACTTCGTGGTAAAAGGAAACCTACTGTTTGTGCTGCTGCTCGTGGCTTTAGTGCCAGCATTACATTTCTGTCTTTGGTCTTCTTTACTAGTGTGTGGCTGTACGGTAATCACTCATAACCTCTTCTTGTTCATACTATCACCCCTGTAGCTCGCGTCCTTAGCGCTGCACAACATAGGTTCCTACTGCATATTTCGTCAATCAAGAGCAGGAAGTGTAGAGTTGCAGGGAGGTTCATCACAATCTTCACATTTGCTTTGCAGTTTAACTCTCAAATCCCACAATATTCAGGTTGGTACCAGGGCAGGTATCTTTTAGTAGAGAGTTTGCGTAAGTGTTCTGTGTAAGGGAAAGAGTTACGTAGGGTAGTTACACTTTTTTTTAAATCGAGAGTTCAGCGGAAGACTCTGGATGATACGTTCTCCGAATACCTTCTTTGGCGCTAAAGTCACTTTCACTGGCGTAATGATTTAGGTAGGTGTTCAAAGTAAGACTTACGTACTCCCGGCAAGGTACGTGTGCGAGGAAATGGTTGCGCAAACTCTACGTTGAATGCAAGTACATAATTCTTCCTTTAAGAAGTAGGTAATCAGTTTCATTAATAGATACTGGTTAGGTGAAAAATCAGTTCAGGTTTGAGCACAAAGAAATTCAGAGTCCAATTTAATTAATTTAATTCTAATCCATGGGACATGCAAATGGTCAGATGTGATGAAATCCTCCCTCAACTTTACACTTGCCCAGCTGTATTCTAGTTACATCAGCCTGTTGTATTGGTATTTTATCTGCTCTATATTAGTCCCTGCAGCCTACCTGCTTATCTGAATTTACGATTAGTTTACTAATGTTATTAGGCACTATATTAATGTAATGCACTCGAGAGATAAACTGTTCAATTGTTGAATTGCATGAAACTAAAACCCTTAATTTCTTTTGGGAATTTCCAAATACCTTACTGTTTTTTGTCTACATAATTATGCCTGGGAACCCTCATAATTGTGCTTTTACAGCCTGATGAAAGTGGTCCTGTAGAACCTGGGGGCAGTGACATTCCAAAATGTGACTCCACGTACTCAATCGACATTCCCAACTCCACCACGTTATGGGAGGCTACTCCCAGGCCTGCCAACGCTGCTGAGGTAATGATTGCCACATGTTGATTCGTAGCTGCATTGTAAACTTTCAGCTGCTGTTACCAACCCACCTGTTTGCTACATACATAAAATTGGGATTCCCACGCAGTAAATTATAAAGTAGCATCTCGTGACTTTTTGAACTAACTAGACCCACTTGTTTTCTTTGGAAAATGAAACTTTCAATTGGGTGAATTGGTTTAAAATAAGTGCAATGTGTTTAATGGGATATGCGCTTGATTTTCAGAGGTATTTTTTATTGATCGAGAACAGCTTCAACGTTGTTGTTAAAAAGGAGCTGCTCCGAAAAAACTAGCACTCCTCGTTAAAAAAAATAATAGATGTTTGAAGAAAATGCATATGAATTTCTGAAGCTTTTGATAGTTCGGAGCGCACCAAGTGGCGAATTTGTGAACCACCAACATTCTACTGGGTTTACAGTATCCATACTGACCATTTAATTAATTTTTTTTTTTTAATGGAAGCGGGATTTACCAATCGCGCGAAACCCCGTTTTCTAACTCTGACTGGTTTTTCATTTTTTATTTCCCATGTGTGTAGCCCATTAACAAATTCATATTATATACTTGCCATCAGCTACTTTTTTTAAATCATGTTCCTGCTAGTTTGTCTCTCTATTATACTTATAATACTCTGGCATCATAAAACTAGTATTTTCTGGGTTCATGCAGACCAAAAGTGTTTGAATGAAATTTGTTTGTGTATACCAGTTCGTTCTGCCGCAGCTACATAACGTTTCACAGGAATTTAGGTCACTTGCCATGTCCGTTCTTTGCCTGAGAGATGGGACTGCAGGAACACGAATTATGGAAAGTAACGCGTTCTAGTGGTGGTCAGGTATTTGAAGGGCAAAGAAGAGTGAAAACAGTATGATACAAGTATGATGTGTTAAACGTGAGAATGCGCACCTGCTGGGATCAAAATCCGTCATCCGTCTGCTTTGAATCTAATAATTATTAGTGCGATATTAATTGGGTTCTAATTGTCTATGGTCTTACGCCTACAGTATTATCAGTTCACCCTGTTCGCGATGTCACTCAATGAAATGGAGCCCGGAATGGAGAAGAAACTCTGTCCTACTGACTGCAGGTGATTTTAATAACGATTAGCTATAATTGAGTTAGTTTAATTATGTAACTTCTCTATTATTACCCTGTGGTTGGTTATATCTTTCAGACTCCGCCCAGACATTAGAAAATTAGAGAATGGCGACTTGGACGGCGCAGCAGCTGAGAAAACGAGATTAGAAGAACAACAAAGAGATGCTAGGAAAGCACGAAAAGGGAAGAAGGGAACTGGTGACTGGAAACCTCGGTAAAACTTACGATAATTTAATGTTGTTATAATGGAAGAACACACGTGTCCCAGAAATTCCTCTTATTCAGTGAATTTTTGAAATGTTGGTCCAAAATTTTGAGAATATACCTACATGTGGGTTTTTTTTTTCTTTTTCCGAGAAAGTAAGGCAGAGGCAAAGAGAGTGTATAGACGAAAGATCGAGCGCATCACCTGGGAGAGCTCAATAATTTTCAGCTTTTGACTGTAACAAAAAAATCTCTTCATTAATTTCCACCAATCATATTACGAGATCAGCTTCAAGATCAGCACAAGGATTTGATGACACTTGGTATCCCAAAAAAGCTGAGATGTGCTGCAATGATGACAACGAAGTGCACCCGTATGTAGAGCCGACGGGGCCGGGGACGTTGGGCGTGTGTTTCCCAGTTAATGTCGGTCTTCACCATTGAGGTCCCATCGCATCATGGGATGTGCTGCAAGAAACATTTGCACCATCCCTGGAGGCCCAGTGTTCAGTAGGCTAACTCAGGAGCAGTTGTGGAGTTTGAACGGGAAACATTGATTGAAAATAGAACTATATAATATGAGAACCACTGGACATCCACCCGCACCTCAGCCGTCTTTGAAGACCCCAGGGCGTGGATTCCCAGCAAGCAGTGAATTAATTGTAGTTGGTTTGTGGGGTCGGTACTTATCGGTTAACGGGAGGCCACTCATCTATTCAGAAGTCCCAAACAACCTGCTCATTCACGGGATAGTTTCTGGGATTGTTCATCTTTTTTGAGATGCAAGCGCCAGCGAGCATCCAGATCGCTTGACAATGCTTTCCACTAATCTATTCAGAAGTCCCAAACAACCTTCAGCTTTTTTTGTAAAACAAATTTGAAAGAATTGTAAAAAATCGCGTCTTTACCCAACTTGGTACCGCCTGCCACACGTTCCACGTTTGCCATCATTCGACACTGACTGAAAACACATCCAGACAACGAACGAAAGCGATAACTAATAATTCAGAAAATAATAATTTAAATAATTTTAAATCGTTAAATGAGTGGCCTCCCGTTAACCGATAAGTACCGTGGGGTCACTGACAGGAACAACTCAAAATAAGGCCGGAATCGCAACTAGAAATAGAAGCCTGTCGGCAGTTCAGACAGCAGTTAAGTTTCGTGGGATACCTCGAAGAGTGAAGCTCACTACTGCCAGTTATCACGTACGGTTCCAAAACCTAGGTAATGACCATTACCTAAAAAAAAACAAAAAAAAAAAAAAAAAAAAAAAAACCACTGATAGAATGACTACTGAACTGCTGGGAAAGAGAAGTACTTCATGATGATCTTTGGCCTGATTTTCGAAATCGGAACCTGGAGGACTCGGAGGAATGCAGGGAAGGTGTAGATGTTTGGGTCACATGGAGAGAATGTCCTTGGAAGCGTCATGTGGAACACCTGGAAGTAGACAGATTATTGGACAGCCTCGAAAACGCTGGTTTATGGGGTATCCCTGCGAGTCTAAAAATAAAATGATTTTCAGAATATTTTAGCTCAAGTAACTGTAAAAAGGACAAAGATTGTGGGAGAAGGTGATAATCGTGTAATATAAGGAAGGAAATGCGAAATGAAGATATAGGAGGTTGAAAAATCGTGGGTCCTACATCTACATCATGGCCGAGCTGTGTGTGTGTTTGTGTAAAGGCGGTAAGGCAATTATAGTATCCATAGGATTATCGGCGTTCAAGGTCTCCACTCGTTCAGTCTAACGTTACTTTATCCTTCAAAGGTTGTCGTTACGTTAGAGGAAACTTCAGCAGTTATATTATTTCCATCTCGAGCTTGTTTATTCCGTTTTAATTTGTCCCTGATACTTTTTGTGTTTTTGTGAAGCTTGAGGAGGCAGTGAATTCACTCTACATAGCACCCGCTCTTTTTTCGTGCTCCCAATTTCTATTTGTTTCTCTAATTTTGTGTTAACATTTTCTCGACAAACAGACCCGATTTTCGTTAATCAGGTCAGGTGGGGCAATTGTAAACAAAATTACGATTTTTCACATTCAACTTCTGGGCAAATTCAGAAGGAAAATTGTTGTTCTTCGTGTCAACCAGTAAAACCTACTGAGTGGAAGGAGGCGAAAATTTTAACTAAATTTGGGATTTTGAGCCTTTTTACATTTACCCCATAGCGTTTACATTTACCCATAGACTAGGGGCGTAAATGTAAACAGGCATTTCCCAGTTGGGTTGACCTGGGGCAAAACCGTGGCAGACATAGTCAGATGGGAGCAAGAAGAGGCGTCAAGAAACATTTGTGTGACGGAAGAAGTAGGTTTACAATTACCCCAATCGGCTGTTTCCATTTCCCCCATTTATGTGTTTCAATCAAGTTCCATTTGCCAAATTTTCCAATTTTTGAGTAGGATGATATTGAATGAAGAAATAAACACAAAATATAAACAGTATATTGCAGTAAATTTGAAAATTGAAAATTATCAATGAGCAGCATCAAAGAAATCGCAGTACAGTAGAAATGAGTACTAAAATCGGTATTTTACAATGTTTTGAATGAGCTTTATTGAATTGTACGATTTTGTTACAGGTGGTTTTGCCAAGGGACGAATCCGTATTCGGGACAGGAGGATTGGCTGTACACCGGTGGCTACTGGGATCGCAACTTCGGCCCTGACCCTCAAATTTTCTAAATGTAATTCAATTACACTAGTCTGTATTTATTAAGTTACGAAATTGCCAGAGGAATACATGAGCTCCACGTCTGTAGAAATTGAAATAGTTAATTTATGGATTAAGCAAGTCCAGTATTAATGGCCATAATACGGAAAATATGGAACTTGCTCCAACCTCCAATTTATGTCTATGTTCAAATTACGAGTACCTATGTTAGTTACATTAATGGTGTAAGTAATGTAAAAAGTTGTGCATAGTCGATTGACGTTACCGTTTTGTTACTGCATACTTTTGTTTTCAGTTTGTAATACTCTATTGTAAAGTTAAGCAATGATTGTTATATTTTATTATGAGTAGCCTACTTTTAGGCCTACACCATTTGATTGTTGGAAATCTTGTTTATTGTATGTGAAATTCGGGGTAGTGTAATAGCTTAAAGCAAATTATTATATGATGATGAACCAAAATGAACAAAAGAGTATTTTATCATATCACAAAACTCTTGAATGAAAAATTATATTTGCCTATTAGAAAACGAATATTGTAGCACACAAAAACGTAATAGCAAATAAAATGTAACGCCCTATATTTTTCTTTAAAGCTTTCACGACAATCACCTTACCGGAGGCATTTCCAAAAAACACATTTTCATTTCGAGCGTAATTTTTCAAAATTTTCACATAGCAAAATACTAACGCTCGTTTTTCAAAGAGGTGAAGGTCCCCTGATTATGAATTTTGCTAAAAATTTCTGCTGAATCGAAATTATCGAATTTTGATTTCAAACTCTTGCATTTATTCGGACTCCTTCCAATAGACGGAATGTAGATTGTAAGAATTCGACCATTGTGTGTTTCGATAAGGCGATGAAAGTGTTATTCATTAAGTGTATCATTCGGTCGTTATTGAATTTTATTTTCGTTTGGGTTGCCTAGGTACTTACTGTGTAACTGTATCGTGGCTTTCATGTAACTTCTCATGACTCCTCTGTAAAAAGAGCAATCGTTTCCCTAATTTGATCTTATCTCAAGTTTAGCTCAAGAAAAATTCAATTTTTCTTGATATATTTCTAACTTTGGGGAAGTTATTGTGAAAATAGGTAGATAAAACATCTACCTTTTCGGAAGGTGAACTCAACTGAGTCGCTTTTAATCCGAACACGCGAAAGTGCCATGTTCTATCCACAGGAGTGCACGGTTCATGATTAATGATGATGCTGTATCATTTTGGTGTTGCATGAAAATTCTTTCAACTCATTGCCCGATTCCATGGGCAACGCTAAAAGCAAGATTTTGCAACGAATTTCCTTGTTGTTTGGTAGGTACACACCTAAAATTGTTATGGCTATTACATGTGTAAGTTAGAACGGGTCATCATGTACTTACTATTGAGCTACCACATCGTTATGAAATTCGGATTGAATTGATTGAGCATATGGATTTAGAAATGGGAATGACCGCATTCATTTCCTTATCGATCTAGGTTGATTAAAAGGGAACAGAGATGGCCAATGAGCGACTGAAATCTGTGTATGTAGATGTATCCATTTGTTGTTTTAGAATTTATTAAAAACTAAGTGATAAAAGAAACATTTCACTTTTCACCAACAGTTGTAGGATATTGGGTCGTTTATTATACATAATATTATCATGCAGTACCCCAGATATGGAGTCGTTTATAGTATCAAGTCTCAGTGCATAGCTACTGTGTGGCTCCGCATAACATGCACAAGTCCGCGTCATCTTTATTCCCTTTCAGTCACTTTAATATTTTGCAAATTATCGTGTGATATTTTATTTATTACCAGGACTTGTTTGATTGTTGGAGATTTCCTCAGAGGACTTCCAACACTCATAATTTATTAGGATTTCTTAGCTGGGCAAAATGTACCCAAGTCATTATTTAGTATAGTGTGCATGGTAATATTTTTTTTACCAGCCAAACCGCATGGAGCATGTCGATGTCAAAACATCCTTCTAGCTTAATGTATTAATGGAAGCTTATACAATTGAAACGAATATTTGTAGTTTGGTGGATAGATGCTAAACCCCAGTAGGTGCATCACAGTTGGCTTCTGCAATATTTTATGTGAATTCTGCCGATATATTTCACTGGAGTTCTCACAGTGTGTCCTATTGAATGGAAACAATAGGTTTGTTCGCTGACTTTTTCTGACGGTTAGCTAACTCCTAGAAAACTGTAAGAATGATCCAATACCATCTTGATAAGGGTTTGAATTTGATAATGGTTGGGAATCGAGAAGGCAGTCCACGGTCAGTTCTCGTAATGACGGTCAGAAAACTGGCTTTGGATAGTCAGAAAAACACTGCAAACAGCCGGTTGTGGATACTATACAGTAACAAAAGAGTCCAAGAATCACTTAGAATGGTCCAACGCCTTTCTGACCGTCAGATGACTGTCAGTTGGTCACTGCGAACCAACCTAATAAGTACAGTATCTATGTATTGTGACCAGGAAATCTATAAAAACATGTTTTACTACATTGTATGTAGTATGGTAACATACAAGATATCATTGCACCACGCGATTTTTCTGTGACACTAAAAATGCTTAGGTGTCTGATCTGGTGATCAAATGCCTTAGTTGTACTGAAAAATTCGTGGATTACCTTTTTTTAAAGTGCAAATTTTGAGCATCCTATTTTGAAATCTTCCATAACTTCGGAAAAGTGCTCTATCATTGGCTTCGGTGTGTAACTTTTTTAGTGACAATACAAATATTTGCTCAAGTATCCCACTATATTGGGATTTGCGTTATTGCCAGTACGTGAGTTTCTCCGATCGGCAATGAGTTTCTTGGATGTTGAGGAAGAATTTTTTTGTAACGCTGTACTCGTTACTGCGGTATCAACCATTCCATAGTATAGTGATAACAGTAGATACTCCAACATCCAAATGGATAAGTGTAATATTAGTTAGTAGTCTGTGTAACAGTAGGTCGGAATCTTAGCGATGCCATCAAAATGCTGATCATTAATTAAGGGTGGTGGGGGGGGGGGGGGGGTGAAAAAAATAGGCAAAATAGGTTTGGGTAATTTTTTGGGAATCATGGGACGTTTGAGTACTTCTCACTACATTTCGGTGTGACTTGCATGTTGTCTGAAAGATGTCATACTGATCTGTTGAAAGATATTTCCTTCAGACTTGTGTTGTCGGGCCTTGCTTGCTCAAGCCCACTGTGTAACTGACTCAAGGACATAAATTCCCTAGCACTGCAATCAATGCTATGCAACCTGGAAGTACGTGTATAATAGCGTTGTGACGGCATCGTCAGTGTTAGTCGATAGTTCATGCGGGAGCGGGGGGGGGGGGGAGATATGAATGAAGGGTTCTACGAGTAGAAATGAAAGCCTGCACATACATCAGGAGCTCGATGTGTATGTGCACTGTGCAGTCCAGTTTACTTGTCATGGAATTGAGCGACAAGTGTTAACAATATGAACAAAGCCTTGTGATTGGTTGATCCGGTAATGGCTTCCTACTTGTATTCAAGGTCACAAGGTGTAAAATCCTTGTGTGCTCACTGTAGTCACTGTTCCTCGTATTCCGTTCATCCGATAGTCGAGTTCTTGCAGCCACAATGGCATGCTGAAAGAGACCGAAAGAAAGATACGGTAGCGAACTCAGGCACTAACCTTTTTTGGTCTCTTTTTTGTTTTTGGCATGCACCGGCTGGTGAAGTCATGGTAACGTTATCACTTTTATTTTCATAGTGTTCATCCACCGGCTCACACAACACGATACAACAGCGGTAAAATACAAATAACTCAAGTCTGCGAGAGGAAAAAATGAGCTAACAGAGATGAAGGTGGGTAGTGTTATTCGAATGCAAGGTTACCTTACTTTCCGGTCAACTCGCAACAAAAGCAGATGCCGTGAGACTCGGGTATTTTTCGTTGTCACTCGTCAAATTTTTTGGCGTCTTCACTGCGCATGCGCAGCATTACTTTCGTTTCGTTGTGAGCAGTCTCCGAGTGTTGCATAACTCTCTAATACAACATTCAGGCACCAAACCAAACATTGTTGCTGCAGGAACAGTTCTTTGTTTGGTTACAAGCCTGATCTCCTTGTTAATAAAGACGATTCTCTAATGTCCAACTCTGACGTGTACCTAACCGACTGCTCGGGTCAAAATTTTCCAGAGTTCTGCTTCCTCTGTTTCATTACGTCTTCAAGTTGTTTGTGATAATTTATTTTGTTTCTCTGTACATAACACATTCTGAAGAAACCAGTTACCTCTCTACCTGCTTCAATAGTTGGAGTACTTAGATGTGTTAGATAATTTGTGACTTTTAATGAAGATGTCGCTGTGAATTGCTGTTAAAACTCATTTGTGTGTAAACATAGTCACTTTGAAGGAGTAAGGGTAGTTCATTGTGTACGGTATGCGTCTGATTGCATATATATATTTATATAGGTTAACTGTTGTTGTATTGAATCATTTCCGAACCCACTTATTATAGGTATTCTCGCCTGAAAGTTATATCCAGCTGCAACATGAATATGGCTTTTAATAAACATCACGCTTGAAGAGCAAACTAATTTATTGAAATATGTACCAGAATAATATTATTCCGATGGACATAAACACGGTAAATATATGATTCAAGATTTCTTAAATTATTGTTTACCAAGGTTACGCGTACCCTGTGTATGTACCTACCTAAAGAAGTGGGAAACAACTTGAAGATTTAGCTGGCAGCTCGAAATAACAAGCAGGTCGAGATTGCGCGTGAGAGTAGGTACCTTTCTTGGTACCTATACCTTCGCGTGCATATTTTTTAAGAAATTGTATCCAAACCAGGATGTTGCTGGTATTGCGGTGAGTACCGATTTCTCGCATAATAAACCTCAGTGCAGCCTAATCAAGCGATCCAAGAAAACTATTTTCATCGGAACCATTTGTCACTACCGCCGCCTTTATTTCAAGCAAAACTGGCTGTAGATCCTATTTATGTAAATACCTACCTGTGATTTTTTTTTTTAAATTAGTAAATTATCTCAAAGAAAAATGTCTTTGTCAATCTCCAGACTATACCTGTAGGTACCTGCTGTAGTTTGTAGTCTGTTTGGGCCGATAAGGTTGCTTATACACCTTTCAACTTTTCAGCCTTTCACCAGTGGTGAATCATACCCAAGTGCACCTACTTCAGGAACACCAACACGAAATCGTTTCAGCAGTGGTTCTCAACCTTTTAAAACCTGCCGCCCCCTTTAGGAGTTGAATATTTTTCAACGCCCACCTAATGTGAAAATCCTTGTTATGAATGTAATACACACAGCTGTGTGTGGGATTGTGGTTCAGAGCCCATTTCATAAAATGAGGTTCAGTGTTAGTGAGATGAAGGCGCAAGTTTCATTTACTAGATGTCGAGTCGATTTCTTTTAGCAAGGACCTACCGGCCGAAAAACGTCACGACATGAAATAGCGACCCAAAAAACGTTACTGAAGTGACTCATCAATGTTTCGAATTTCCTTTTCACCGTCGTTGCTCCGTTGGTACCAGACATTCCGTGGAAATTTCGAAGAGGTATAAAAATGGGTTGTGAAAGGGAGGTTCCGACACAACTTTCAACCAGTACGGTTGTGAAATTTTCTGTCGTTTCCCGTAAAACGCACGGGTAAAAATGGATTCTAACATCAGGACCTCCCATTAAGACTCCCTAGAACGTTGCAAAAATCTCCATCAAACTCTGTCCGGTCGTTTAGAAGTTGGTACAACTGACCTTTTACCGTCGCATCGAACCTCGAATCGTCGCATTATCGGTATTTTGAGCAAGAGCACCTACACACCATATTTCAAGTTTCATTCGAACGAAATAAATCACTCGCAGCGGAATCGTGGAAACCCATTTCAAAGAATAAAACCACAGTCATGCAGCATGGCTATAAGAGCGAATTTTCGAAGAAATAACTGATTTTATGTAAAATGTGATGTTTGGGATATCCCATTCAAATATGGGCAATCTAAAACTTATTGGGTAATTATAGGTATCCGAGTATGACGCTATTCGGTTAATTCGGTATGCATAAAATATGGGCATACGCAACAAATTTTTTGTTCCATTTTTTGCCGAGTAACACCTCGGTTTGTAGATTTTCCAACGCTGAAAACGATGGTGAAGTCAGAATTGCGATATCCCATTCCGTTATCAGATTAGAGCAGACGAACCAGGAAGAACATCTCAAGAAATAACCACGTTCCTTCATCTTCAAAGTGCTCCAGTTTGAGAACGGAATGAGATATCGCAATTCTGATTTCACCATCGTGTTCAGCGTACAAAAACCTTTAAAATGAGGTGTCACTTGTCAGACTGTTTCATTTTGGGAATTTATGGGTAATTTCTCCCCCTAAAACTCCCCCAAAACTCCCCCTTAGAGTGACCCGATTCTGCCCATCTACGAACTTAGCCTGTCGATTGCCAAGACAGATTTTTCGTGCAAATTTGAACTTTTTATCTCAATTCTTTCGAGAGTTATCGTCTGGAATGACACATACATATATATATAAATATATGTTTTCCCCTGGTATTGAACACTTTTTCTATACTTTCGCCTGCTAATGAACACTCGAAATGTGTTCATTATAGGTGTCCATTACAGCCGGTTTCTTGGCTGTATTGAACATTTTCGGTCACAAATATGTTCATTAACAGCCATAGAAGGGGCAACGTTTTCATGAAGTAAATCAAGTCGAGCAAGCTTCCAAGAGATCTCACTAGATGCCATGGATTTCATCAGATCGATATAATATACCTGAAGTAGTCCCAGGCCAGTATTTCAAGCAATCCTTCCACAACAGCCTTACCCCTCCCAACGCCTCACCATCGCCTCAATGTTAGAAAAATTAGGCGAACATACAAATCAATACAAGATGTTCTGTATCAACATAGCGGCGGTGGAGGGGGTAATTGAAGATACAAATAAAAAAATCGGTGAAAAAAGGTATCACTATGTAACAATCACGCGGATTTCGATTTTCAAGCTTATTCTGTCATGCGAGGAGGTAGGATTGGAGTGGGGGTATTATTCATGAATTCTCATTTTGACAGTGAAAAATCGGAGAAAAAAGGTATTATTATGTAAAAATCACGCGGATTTCAATTTTCAAGCTTATTCTGTCATGGGAGGAGGTAGGACTAGAGTGGGGGTAATTAGTTATGGATTAACTCATTCTTACAGTAAAAAACGCTGCAAATCCCTGCACAACGGTTTATTATTTTTGTACAGAATACCGTTCTGTTACAGATCACAGCTCTATGTATAGATAACCCGTCTATACAATATAATATGCACTACTCTATACATATTATGTGAATCGCAGACAGCGTTGGCCAATAGAATTGCAGAACGCGTAGCCGTGGCCGGCCCTTGTGATTGGAATGGCCTAGGCCAGTCGTAATGAATTTATTGAAAAAACAAAAGAAAACGATTGATTGAACCATTTCGGACCATGCCACTGCGCACCATGCCAATTAGACAATTCTAAATGAATTCCAAATGAAAGTCCAATTCAGACTGATGGTATACCAATTTTTACAATTCTAAGTGAATTCCTAAGTGCACTAACAATTACAATCCTAAGTGCAATCTTAGAGGATTACAATTACAATCCTAAGTGAATTAAAGTGCAATTGAAATTGTAATCCAATTGCAATTTCAATATTTTATTAACACAACTTTGCCAATTTTCGCGAATGTGGAGTGTATGTTTATAGGATTAGTGTGTCGGGAATTTAGATGGGGATGTTAGGTAGAGTGGTGAGCAGTGGCCAATTGCAATTGAAAAATGAT
This sequence comes from Leptopterna dolabrata, assembly GCA_954871275.1. NCBI lineage: Eukaryota > Metazoa > Arthropoda > Insecta > Hemiptera > Miridae > Leptopterna > Leptopterna dolabrata. The sequence goes on from OX940976.1 coordinate 11,581,408, forward strand.
GAGAATCGCAGACAGCGTTGGGCCAATAGAATTGCAGAACCATTTCGGACCATGCCAATGCGCACCATGCCAATTAGACAATTCGAAATGAATTCCAATTCAAATTAATGAATTCCAATTCAAGTGAGCAGTGGCCAATTGCAATTGAAAACAACAGACACACAAACAAGCCTATGATTCCCCAATTGCAAACAATAAAGTAATCCAATAATTTACAAACTATTCCAATTTCAATTGAAAATTTTGATTGATTGATCGATCAATTGATTGAATAAATTGATTGATTGACTGAATCCAGCGCGTCCCTGGTGACAAGAGTATACAATTTCATTCACCCTGCTGTCGAAAATGCCTGTCGGTGCAAACTTCGGGGCCTTACTGTGAACGAACGGCTGGACGTACGATGCTCCGGATGGTCTTAAAAAACTCGCAAGTTCAAGAACTATTTAAAACCGTAAAAATATTTACGTAAAAAAATGGTATAGGCGTTTTGAAAATTTCAACCCCTATTTTGAACCCCTTAGAGATGACTCACAGTAACGTCGAGCTTCGAGGACCAACTAGACGCCGGACCGAACCTATAACCCGAATTTCATCAATTTTTTTTCATGGTAACTAAGAAAAGTGGCCCGTACGGCGTACGGCGTACGGCGGACAGACAGAAATATTGGTTTATTATTTTCAGTAATGAACCATTGGAATCGAGCATGAAAAAAAAAATTCTTACCCCCCCTCAAAATTTGATGGTTTACGTTTCAAGGTATGTAGAATCCAAAACTGCAATAAAAATATTTCTGTCTGTCCGCCGTACGCCGTACGCCGTACGCCGTACGGGCCACTTTTCTTAGTTACCATGAAAAAAAATTGATGAAATTCGGGTTATAGGTTCCGTTCGGCGTCTAGTTGGTCCTCGAAGCTCGACGTTACTGTGAGTCATCTCTAAGGGGTTCAAAATAGGGGTTGAAATTTTCAAAACGCCTATACCATTTTTTCACGTAAATATTTTTACGGTTTTAAATAGTTCTTGAACTTGCGAGTTTTTTAAGACCATCCGGAGCATCGTACGTCCAGCCGTTCGTTCACAGTAAGGCCCCGAAGTTTGCACCGACAGGCATTTTCGACTCCAGTGTGAATGAAATTGTATACAATTCAAACCAAATCTCGTAACCAGAGACGCGCCCACAATAGGAATTTGTGAATACGGCCAATCATTGGTAGGGATCACCTGATTATATTGGCGGAGTATGAAGTCGAGTTGGTTGTTCTGTGATATTATTTAATTTGAAAAATGATGGCTCTTTTGAAGTTTGTTGGTAGGTAGTGAAACTTGAACAAACGTTGAAGTATTATTGATGGGTAAATTATTACTATGGTAAATCATTACTCAACGGTAAATTATTACACAACGGTTCATTATACCATCTACGTAGAAGGGGCTGGAGTTTGTTGGTAGGTACTTTTGCAACTTTTTTCACTCCTCATCAACAATTTCTTTTCAGAACTTCATTATGTGTGTTTCTTTTTGTTAGGTACTGTTTGTCATCGGCAGAATTATTTTAGCAACATTTAACTCGTGATTTAGGTAGGTACCTAGTAACGAGTACGGGGTTAGGTACTAACCTACGGAGGGTCTGCGATCTACATAATATGTATAGAATGGTACATATCATATTATATAGATGGGTTATCTATACATAGAGCTGTGATCTGTAACAGAAGGGTATTCTATACAAAAATAATAAACCATTGTGCAGGGATTTGCAGCGTTTTTTATTGCAGTTTTGGATTCTACATACCTTGAAACGTAAACCATCAAATTTTGAGGGGGGGTAAGAATTTTTTTTTTCATGCTCGATTCCAATGGTTCATTATTGAAAATAATAAACCAAAATCACGCGGATCTCAATTTTCAATCTTATTCAGTCATGCGAGGAGGTAGGACTAGAGTGGGGGTAGTTAGTTATGATTAACTCATTCTTGCAGAAAAAAATCGGAAAAAAAGTTATCACTACGTAAAAATCACCCGGATTTCGATTTTCAAGATTATTCCGTCATGGGAGGAGGTAGGACAAGAGTGGGGGTAATTAGTTATGATTATCTCATTCTTACAGTAAAAAATCGGAGAAAAAAAGTATCATTATGTAAAAATCACGCGGATTTCGATTTTCAAGGTTATTCTGTCATGCGAGGAGGTGGGATTGGAGTGGGGGTTATTATTTATGAATTCTCATTTTGACAGTAAAAAATCGGAGAAAAAAGGTATTATTATGTGAAAATCACTTCCGTCATGGGAGGAGGTAGGACAAGAGTGGGGGTAATTAGTTATGATTATCTCATTCTTGCAGTAAAAAATCGGGGAAAAAGGTATCATCATGTAAAAATCACGCGGATCTCAATTTTCAATCTTATTCAGTCATGGTAGGAGGTAGGACTAGAGTGGGGGTAATTAGTTATGATTATCTCATTCTTGCAGTAAAAATCCGGGGAAAAAGGTATCATTATGTAAAAATCACGCGGATTTCAATTTTCAAGCTTATTCTGTTATGGGGGGTGGTGGGACTAGTAGTGGGGGTAATTAGTTATGATAATCTCATTCTTGCAGTAAAAAATCGGGGAAAAAGGTATCATCATGAAAAATCACGCGGATCTCAATTTTCAATCTTATGCCGTCATGGGAGGAGGTAGGACTAGAGTGGGGGTAATTAGTTATGATTATCTCATTCTTACAGTAAAAAATCGGAGAAAAAAAGGTATCACTATGTAAAAATCACGCGGATTTCGATTTTCAAGATTATTCTGTCATGGGAGGAGGTAGGACTAGAGTGGGGGTAATTAGTTATGATTATCTCATTCTTACAGTAAAAAATCGGAGAAAAAAAGTATCATTATGTAAAAATCACCCGGATCTCAATTTTCAAGCTTATTCTGTTATGGGAGGTGGTAGGACTAGTAGTGGGGGTAATTAGTTATGATTAACTCATTCTTGCAGTAAAAAATCGGGGAAAAAGGTATCATCATGTAAAAATCACGCGGATTTCAATTTTCAAGCTTATTCTGTTATGGGACGTAGTAGGACTAGTAGTGGGGGTAATTATATGAATTATCTCATTCTTGCAGTAAAAAATCGGGGAAAAAGGTATCATTATGTAAAAATCACGCAGATTTCGATTTTCAAGATTATGCCGTCATGGGAGGAGGTAGGACTAGAGTGGGGGTAATGGCGAGAGTTCGATCGGTATTGTAAAAACTGTTATGATTATAAGTGTCCATCACTACTGTTGATTGAATATTGTTTATATTATTTCCTTTGGACTTGTACATATGTAAAAGAAAGTAGGGCAGAGTTATTAGACACCTAGCTGTAATACCTAACTAGAAATTTAAAAAACGCTGAATTTACTTCTGAATTAACTATAGTTTATGACAGGATTGTCTGTTTTGTGGCCCTAATAAACTAGGTTATCAATTTAAGGCCTATAACCTACCTAATTGATGCTTTAACTCAGTAAACACTGATAATAATCGTATATAGACAAATTGAAAAACGAATCAAGTGGAATGAATTCCTTAGCCTATGCAAATGTATTAAGAATCCTTGAATACCTCATCACGAACGTACGAATAATTATTGTAGGTAGGTAGGGGGAATGCAACATCCCTACGCTGGTCAACGTGATCATGTCAATACCAAATCATGTAGTCATTACTTCGTGATAAACTACGGATTCCAGTAAGTGATTTAGGAACAAATCGAATGTTACATATTAAACGGAATTTTAGAACGAATAACTTCAAAACAAATGTACCTATTTTCGAAAAACCAATCAAGTAGGTAGTCTTGAAAGTTACCAGTTAGTGGTTAAGGTAAGTTGTGCGAGGTACGAAAACAAATATTATAATAATTTATACTCTAGTTATAAGGATCGAATTGTAAATAGGGTGAAGGCACCAGTAATTGACTTGGATCCAGTAATTGACTTTTCAAATTCATATAGGAATAATAAGGCCCTTGAGCAATTCCCAGTGGGGAACTTCGGTTAGTTAGGAGCTCAGATCCATCTAGTGGTAAACAAGTGAAATAGTTTAGTTCTGGGTGCATCCTTTTAGGTTTTGGGGAAGGTTATCGCTGGCCCCACCTGCACGTACCTTGTCAACGTCTCCAGCTTAGGGAAGGAGTTAAGGAACTGAGTCTCAAATAATTTCATTTATCTGTTCACAAATATCATTGTTTAATCATCCAAGCATGTTTCTGCATTCAGTTTTAGCAGTAGAATCCATTTCTGATGTAGATTTTCTTCAAAAATTGAAAAATAAGGTAAAAAAAGGTATTGTCAATTACTCATCCCCTATGGAGTGGATCCACCAGTGATTGACACTATTGTCAATCACTGGTCTGGGTACGTTTTTTCGGTATCTCCATCTTTTTTTTTTTTAATTGGAAGTTTTATCAGCGGTCAATGATTAGTAATGGTTTTTGGGTGGACGTCTACATCCAGACCAGTCTTCTACACGCCACTATGTTCGTGTCAAACACTGGTCTTGAGTGCTGTCATACAGTGGTCATCACTAGTAACAGTGTTTGACACTCATGGGAACCGTGTTTGACATGACAGGTATTAAAAGTACTGTAGTAATACCTAGTACTGGGTATCATTTTTTGCGAATATCCTGCTAAGTTATAATAAGTATCCTTTCGGGTTGAAGAGACGAGTGAGTATAAGTTATGGCGATAAGGAGGAAAAAGAAGACAGGAAAGCAGAAGCCAAAACCAAAATTTCTCTCTCGAAAGAGCAAATTGCAGCTGCTCTACAGGATGTTGCTGGAGGTGTGTCAGTGAGCGAAGCAGCTAGATGTCATAGGGTACCCCATGTGACCCTTTTATACTGAATCAACGGTAAATCATCCAAAGAAAAATGGGGCCCGATTTGTTACACCCATGACTTGTGACGGAGAGGATTCGATTTCCAGTTATTCTGTTCATCGACGGGCACTCATCTCATTTAACATTGGAAGTCCCAGTTTTGTTCCGAAAAGAAGATAATTTTGATTGCCTTCCACCCAAATGTGACCCATCTGATACAGCCCTTGGACGTTGCCGTCTTTAAATCCCTGAATGGTGTTTCACAAAAATAACTGTGCCTATCTCAATTCCTTTTGGTTTATTATTTTCAATAATAAACCTTTGGAATCGTCCATGAATAAAAATATAAAAAATTTAAACCTCTCCCTCTCCCCTCCTCAAAATTTCATGGTTTATTTAAGGGACGTAGAATACGAATATCAAGTACAAAAAATTCTATCCATCCGCTTTTGCCTTAGTTCCCATTCACGAAATTTGGTAAATGGGTCCCGTTTGGGCTCTAATCGGTCGTCGAAGATCGGTGTTACTGTCACTCAACTCTAAGGGGTGAAAAATAGGGGCTGAAATGTCCAGAGTATCCCTATCTCAGACAATTTTATTTTGAGGTGTGGGTTTTCTCAAATTTTTAAATAGTTTGATTTTTTCTGAGTTTTTGAGACTATCCAGAGCATTCTACGATACTGCCATAAAATTTGCTATACAATTTGCCGTAAACAGGAGGGTGTACCTATGCAGACATCAAGCTGGGTTGAGTGCAACATCAGTAGACTCAGTGCTTGCTGGGATCTATAGCGCACTGGTTTATATAACGGACTGATATACCAAAGTTCCGGAGATCGAAACCCTACCGGGAATTAATACTTTTTCGCTCCACATCAACCAGTTCTCTTCATAACTTCATTCTTCGTGTTTCTTTTTGCCATTTTAGCAACTGTTTGTCATCGAAAGAATTATTTTAGCAACATTTAACACGTGATTTAGGTAGGTACCTACCTAGTAACGAGTACGGGGTTAGGTACTAAGCTACGGAGCGTCTGCGATCTACATGTTTAGAATAGTAAGTAATTATATTATATAGAAGGTTTATCTATACAGAGTGATTTGATCTGTAAAAGAAGGGTGTTCTGTACAAAATAATAAACCGTTGTATAGGAATTTGCAGCGGTTTTTTCATTGTGCCTCTTATTTGCATCATGAGACTGTGAAACCTAGTTAATTTCCATAATTATACTTAATTCTATAAACCCTACTTGTACGTCAATCATTGGTCCAAACTCCCATCAATTACTGGGAATTTTCAAAAATCACCTGTCAAACACTGGGGTAAAAAGCTGACTTCCCAAAACTTGTTTTTTAGCTTCACATTTTGAAATTTTTGGAAATTTTAAATTTTTGGATGATTCTTGACTTCCTACAGCAGCGAAACAAGAAACGAAAAAAATCCAGAGGGGGAAAAATTATTTATAATGAAATGCCGAAGTCAAAAATTTCCTTAGGGTGTCAAACACTGGTGCCTTCACCTAGTTAGAATAAAAAATTATTTAACTACTTCATTATTTTATCAAGTCTTCGTGCCGCCTCACACCCGCAAGCCTTTTTCTCGGGTAGAAAGCCAAGTCATAAGGCTGTCACAAGTTTAGTAAATTCCTTTGATCAGTTCTTGAGCCGTGCAACGTTTCAGATTTTTATAACTTCACAAAATAAATAATTCTGACACCAGTTCTTTTAATTTGTTCTAGAATACTTCAAATTTAAATTTAAAACCATAATTTGTCATGGAAAAGCTACGTTTTGCCTTGGAAAATTGTTTTATTCAGGGGGCCTATTCACTAAAATAGACAGTGGAAAGAGAGAGAGAGAGAGAGAGAGAGAGAGAGAGAGAGAGAGAGAAGAAAGTATATTCACGAATAAACAAAAGAAAAAACAAAAATTTTACAAGCTTCGAAATATTTACAGGAATATTATTGTCTGGCATTAGGCAGAGCCCGTGTCGCCAGACAAGAGTAGAGCTTACTATTAAACATATTATGCTAGCAGTAAAATCAAATACAAAAAATAAAATAATAATACCCTCTCGATTAAATCAGAAAAACGCCTACTTTGGTTGATGTCGCTACTGAAACTAATATAAAATGAATAAAATAGTAAGTTGTATAAGACGGCAGAACGGTGACATTTCAGGTTACATAAACACTACGCAGTAAACTGCAACAGTTCTCCAAGCCTAGATAGATAAGCCAAGAATAGATGAGTTTTTTATACACAGATCGAGAATATAAACTAGGTGATTTCATATGAATAGGAAGTGAATTATAAATAAGGTAAATCAAATAATGAGAACTTCTGATGATGAGAGTTAAAGCGGGGCGTGGGTTTACGACTCTCTGTTCAAGAGTAAACCTAGTTGGGTATTGATGGGAGGTTAAAACGGAAATAATATCGGGTTTTCTATGAAAAAAGAGAAGAAGATTTTTTATGAAGAGTTGAGTTATAGTGAAAACCCTGGATTCTACGTGTAGCAAGTGCGAGGGAAAACGCGGAGGCTTCGCACACATAACCCTCAGTATGCCCCTGTGCAATCTATTTAGCTTCGCCATAACAGTTTGACAGGCTTAAGAGATTATCTATTTTGAAAATCTCCCGCGAGAGATAGTCTCCCCCGGGAAGACAGTCTCTTCCAATGTCTCCGGGTTCGTCTATTTTACAGAATAGCTCCAGAGACTTTGAGAAAGAGATATGGATCCTAATACACGAAAATGCCATAGTATCCATGAAGTGCGTGCCCCCGGGAGTTCAATTCCTTAATAATGAACGCATTTCTTAATACCTATTCAATGGGTACCTACCTACCTACCTCAATCCATACTTGGACGTTTTTACTCACGAATCGGATAAAAGTTTAAATGAAATTGAAAAAAGTCTCAATTATAAACAGAAAAAGTCGAATTAGGGGGCTTAATGCTTGTATTATATCTGCACCTAATGAACGGCCACTCTTAGGTAGGTAGGTACCTACCTCAACCCGTACTTGGACGTTTTTACTCATGAATCAATGATTATGTATATATTTTTAATTTAAATTGACTTACCTTTATGAAATGAAAGAATACACGATCAAAAGTACCGATGTGGTTGCGGATGAAGGAGGATATTACACGGATGAAGGAGGATATACCATCACTGTGAAACAAACGAGAAATAGACTCTAGGTGTCTCTGAAAGAGATCGAGAATGCCAAGATGGCCGCCAACTCTCTCTTTGAAAAGTTACTGAATAACCCTGTCATGGATACTATAAAAATCTATTTGGCCCAAAGAGAGAGTCGGACCTGAAAGAGATGTCTCTTTGGCTTAGTGAATAGGAATAACCCTGTCATGGATACTATAAAAATCTATTTGGCCCAAAGAGAGAGTCGGACCTGAAAGAGATGTCTCTTTGGCTTAGTGAATAGGCCCCCTGGGGGCCTATTCACTAAAATAGACAGTGGAAAGAGATTATCTATTTTGAAAATCTCCCGCGAGAGATAGTCTCCCCCGGGAAGACAGTCTCTTCCAATGTCTCCGGATTCGTCTATTTTACAGAATAGCTCCAGAGACCTTGAGAAAGAGATATGGATCCTAATACACGAAAATGCCATAGTATCCATGAAGTGAGAGATGTTCCTGCCCCCGGGAGTTCAATTCCTTAATAATGAACGCATTTCTTAATACCTATTCAATGGGTACCTACCTACCTCAATCCATACTTGGACGTTTTTACTCACGAATCGGATAAAAGTTTAAATGAAATTGAAAAAAGTCTCAATTATAAACAGAAAAAGTCGAATTAGGGGGCTTTTAATGCTTGTGTTATATCTACACCTAATGAACCTCTTAGGTAGGTAGGTACCTACCTCAACCCGTACTTGGACGTTTTTACTCATGAATCAATGATTATGTATATATTTTTAATTTAAATTGACTTACCTTTATGAAATGAAAGAATACACGATCAAAAGTACCGATGTGGTTGCGGATGAAGGAGGATATTACACGAATGAAGGAGGATATTACACGGATGAAGGAGGATATTACACGATCACTGTGAAACAAACGAGAAATAGACTCTCTCTTTCGAGGGAAGACACCTAATTAGGTGTCTCTCTAAAAGAGATCGAGAATGCCAAGATGGCCGCCAACTCTCTCTTTGAAAAGTTACTGAATAACCCTGTCATGGATACTATAAAAATCTATTTGGCCCAAAGAGAGAGTCGGACCTGAAAGAGATGTCTCTTTGGCTTAGTGAATAGGCTTCTATACCGCGAGAATTCTCTCCCGCGGCGGAGGGTATCATCTTCTAATAGCAGCCAATGAATGACTTTTTGTATGACACCCCAGATCGGGTAAGTTTCATGACAGTTGTTAATTAAAATGGAGGGATTATTCGAGGAAGTTATGCCTACATAATCAACGGAGGCAAGGAAAAAGCTGAATGTGCCCCAAGTTGGGCTTGCTGCTTATAGGTACTCATATTTGCTTTCTACATTCATCAATGTTTACTGATGAAATATTCAATCACATGAGTTCATATCAACTTACCGCACAACCAAGCCATGATGGATAGGAAAGAATGACCGTGAGCCAACATTGCCCATTGCAAACAATGTTTAAACACTATATTTTTACTACAGCAGGACTTATGATAGCTGTATAAATAAAGCACTCCCCACGTGCCAATCTAATTTGGGGGAATTGGATGGGGGAGTTAAAACCCGAGTTTTTAAATAGGATTTAAAATTTGCGAGTGCGCAGTGCCTACCACCCCGATCACGCCAATCACTGAGGAATTCATTGTGGAATTCCTTCCACAAGGAGTCTATATCTGCATGACCCCTAAAAGTTTCATTCGAATCGTGGGATAAAACCGTGGATAATAAGTTCGTTGTTTGCGGATACGCAGACGCTGCTGTCATTCCGATTGAGCCGAAATTCATAGGGAATCATTTGGCACACTATTTCTATATATACCTATCCTCGCGAAATCAAATGGAGCTATTCCCATTCCATTATAAAGATTCTACAATAATATATTCTCTATAACGCCGCAGTTTGGGATTTGGAGCAATAGCTTTTATGTAGGTAAGATCTTTTGAGAAAATTTAATAAATTAAGGCAATCAATGATGAAATCGAAGGATCAAATTTTCAGAACTAAAGCAAGAATGAAGCGTTCCAACTCACTGTGATCTTCCATCTAACACCCGACGTTGGCAACCATTACAACGTAATATAGGTAGGTACTGTTTTCTTGGCTAATATAATATTTCAATAGATATTCTAGGAGAGCCGCTGCCAATAATCTACTGGTAGGTAGCGAGACTTGTTCAACGGGCAAGATGTCCAAGGTCGGGTTGAGCAACTCGTCAAGTGCGCATCAATAGAATTATCTTTCGCTTTTGGTGAGCCTTTTTCCGACCTTCTAACACAATATAAAGATCACCCCGCGCAGGACGTATGTTGGTATAATGTTATCGCACCCTTCACGAGAAAGAACTTCAACAACGACGTACATAGTAAGCATGAAAAATATTTTTTGGCCTATAGAAGGTTAGGGTCAGAATTTCATCAAACGTATATATGCCACCACCCAGGTGTCAACACAAACTTTCCCTTCGACATTCGGCATTTTTCGGCCCGTACCATCTACAGTTACATGCTTTGAAGGGTAACACGTTTCCGTATGTACAGACGAAAGTTACACTCATAATTAATTAGATTATGTATATGGGATCACTTGAACGCTTTCCGGCAAATTCCACTCATTTCGACCATTTTTCGGATTCTTACATAATTATAGGTTTCAAGTGAAACACGTTTGCGCATCCGCAGATGAAAGCTACTACCTACCGGAATTTGACAAAATTGATATGGAGCTATCTGTAAACCTATCCACACAAAACCTACAAATTTTGATTTATTATTTTCAATAATGAACCTTTGGAATCGAGCATGAAAAAAAACGCTGCAAATCCCTGCACAACGGTTTATTATTTTGTACAGAATACCCTCCTGTTACAGATCACAGGTCTCCGTATAGATAACCCTTCTATATAACATATGTACTATTCTACACATATTATGTAGATCGCGGACCTCCGTAGGTTAGTACCTAACCCCGCACTCGTTACTAGGTACCTCCCTAAACCGCTGTGTAATAATTTACCTGTATAGGTTCCACTTCTACGGAGATAGAATAATGAACCGTTGTGTAATAATTTTCCCATCAATAATACTTCAACGTTTGTTCAAGTTGCAAAAGTACCTATCAACAAAATCCAGCCCACCAACAAAATTTTTTTTTCTTTTACGTTTCAAGGTGTGCAGATTCAGGAAATGCAACGTCCGTCCGCCGTCCGCCGTATCATGCATACCGGCTTCATTTTCGGTCTAAAAAATTCGTTCTTTCGCACGCATGTTCCATTTGGGCCCTAGTTGTGTCCCGAAACTTTGCAGCCCGATCGAAATATACCCAGGGGTGTTATGAGTGAAAATGGGTATAAAAATAGGTACTTTCCGTGTTATCGTAACATGTTAGTAACATGAGCTTTTGAGGAATCGTTTTCCATGTTTTTGGGGACGGGAAGACCGAATATGAAGTCGATTTTGACCAAAGAGTGAACATTGAGGTTCTAACGAAGTTTCAGCCTTGAATTAAAAAAAAAAAATTGAAAAAAAAACGTTGTGTAAATAACATTGGAGGTAGTATTAACAAGTGAACCAAGGTTCACCAACGCGGACTATCCAGAGTTCAATCTCGGCTGAGGTTTATGCCATCGATTCTGAGAAAAGACAGTTTCACGATCGCCTAACCTCGGAATAACTCGCGCTGACGGCGCATTAAAGTTAATACCTCGTTTCAGGTAGTTAATTATGTAGCTGCCTCAGATAAAATTTCTATAGTTCACAATTGCCATAAAATTATTGTCCGGCTTATTAAAAATGTACCTACCCTCTATAAAAATAGGTAGGCAGCGTCATGCAAAATTGTAATTTGTACTATACAATGGTAGTAGCAGTATCTACCTACATATATAATCTCAGTACCTTCAGTTTCGCCGTCAGTAGCTAAACTGAAGACAGTAGCTAAAAATTAAATAAATTAATTGCGAAGGGTGGGTAGTTAGGTACCTAAAAATTCCTCAGGTACCTACTGATCAACTCTACGCTGAAACCCAATAAACGAAGATTTTCTTAAGGGTTGATGTAGAATTAATTTATGAATGTATGTAACCAAACGATTGCGGGTTCTATGAAGGGAGGCAGGTAGGTAGGTAGGTAATTCTTCACTAGTTAAGATAATTGATTCAAGACAATACCTTCTCTATGCTCCCATCCCCCGCCACCAATCGATCACCCGCCCGCCCCCTTCGATCATTCCTTTTCATTCCTACTGCCGATCTGGTCTTGACTAAGTAACACGCGTCAACAAAACTTTCCCCAATTCCGTGTTGTAAGTAATTTACTCTCGTAAATAGTTTTGCGAATCAAGTATTATTTATAATACTTCGGGTTTTGTGTTGTGTTCAGATTATTTGTTGTGATCTCCCTTTTGAGTTATCTTCGCTGCTACCGAACCCGTTTCAGGTGAGTCTACGATACGTATATAGGGATATTCTAATTACCTTATCTATCTAGAGCCAATAGTCCACTTGTGGTACTGATCAAAATCTTTCATGGAAATTGGAATGTAATAGTTTTCCTTGTGTTATGTTTCAGGTGAGTCTGAGCCACGTTTCAGGTGAGTTTTTATTATACGTATATACGGATATTCTACTTAACTATCTATCTAGAGCCAACAGTCCTCTTTTGGTACTGATCATTAATCTTTCATGGAAATTGGAATGTAATAGTTTTCCTTGTGTTATGGTTGCATTGGAATGTGGTTGCATTGGAATGTCCGGAGTGGGGGTTGGCACCACTGGACAGAACGGAACTGACAAGGGGAGTCTATGGCGTGGGATCTCCGATTTGGCTCATTTTGGTTTATTATTCTGTGAATAATACACCTATGTAATCGCTCAGCAAAACGTTTTTATAACACCCCCTCAAAGTATTTTCTTTTCCGTTTCAAGGTGCGTAGATTCCAAAAATGCAATGTCCGTCCGCCGTACGCTGTACGCCGTCCGCCATATCACGTATACCGGCTTCATTTTCGATCTAAAAATTTCGTTCTTGCGCACACATGCTCCATTTGGGCCCTAGTTGTATCCCGAACTTCGCAGCCCGATCGGTATATACCCAGGGGTGTTATGAGTGAAAATGAGTATAAGAATATTATGTACTTTTTGTGTTTTTGTAATATGTTAGCAACATGAGCTTTTGAGGTATCGTTTTCCATGTTTTTGGGGTCGAGAAGACCGAACATGAACTCGATTTAGACCAAAGAATGGAAAATTGAGTTCTACCTTATGTTCAGCTCCCAAAATTGATTTTGGTAAGTATATTATTATGTAAATAACACACCTATGTATTCGCTCAGCAAACAATTTGTATAATACTCCCTCTTATTTTTTTCTTTTCCGTTTCAAGGTACGTAGATTCCATAAATGTAATGTCCGTACGCCGTCCGCTATATCACGTATACCGGCTTCATTTTCGGTCTAAAAAATTCATTCTTTCGCGCATGTGCTCCATTTGGGCCCTAGTTGCGTCCCGAACTTTGCAGCCCGATCGAAATATACCCAGGGGGCTCTGGGTGAAAAATGGGTGTACAAATTAGGGTTTTTTGGTGTTTTAGTAAAATTATCTTGTTAAGTACGGTTTTCCATGTTTTTTAGGGCGAGGCGACCGAATATGAACTCGATTTTGACCAGAGAGTGAGGAATTGAGGTTGTAACGAAGGTTCAGCTCCCGTATATAAATTATAGTAAGTCAAAAACCTGGAAGTCGATTTCGGCAGAGAGTGAAGAATTGAGGTTCTAACAAAGTATCAGCCTTAAATTTACGTTAAATTTTGGTCGAAAACCGTCGTTCTTCCACACACAGGCTTCAATGGGGTCTTATGGAGGAATTCATAGTCCTTCCTCAAGGAGCACATTTTGTCGACTCGACCTGAGGATTTCCTCCACTGGAGGATGAGCGGGTATTCATAGACAAACGGAACACATTTGGAGGCCGACCTCAGCTCACTCCTTGACTCAAGGAGACCTCGACTCTCGAGGCCACTTTCGAGGGAGAATTGGCAGCCCTGCTAATATAACAGCTCAGTAAAGGTTTCACGGTACCTATTTTATTTTGTGTTTCTTCAGTTTGATTTCTCTACCTATTTGTTTTTGGTGACAGTTCGGGTATGGAAAGTAAAACGCTGCAAAGTCCTTGTAACATGGGTTTATTATTCTATTGGAGTTCTAGAGATTTTTGTTGGCTGTTAAATGTATTGTTTCTTTCATGTGGAATGATTGAAATAGCTATTTCTGATGATTTCCACCAATTTTGGCCCCCAAAACATGAAATAGGTACGCTTTTTTTTTTTTTTTTCTAAGATCATCTTTGATTATTGGTAGTGGCATTTAATGGTCTTGATTCACCTGTTTACACTTTTTCCAATGTTATTGTACACATTGATGGTGATTTCAGACAGTTTTCCAGGTTTTTGACTCATAAAAAACGCTGCAAAGTCCTTGTCACATGGGTTTATTATTCTATTGGAGTTCTAGAGATTTTTGTTGGCTGTTAAATGTATTGTTTCTTTCATGTGGAATGATTGAAATAGCTATTTCTGATGATTTCCACCAATTGTGGCCCCCAAAACATGAAATAGGTACGCTTTTTTTTTTTTTTCTAAGATCATCTTTGATCATTGGTAGTGGCATTTAATGGTCTTGATTCACCTGTTTACACTTTTTCCAATGTTATTGTACACATTGATGGTGATTTCAGACAGTTTTCCAGGTTTTTGACTAAAAAAACCCAATTTTGGGAGATGAGCCAATGGTAAAACCTCAATTTCCGCGTCTTTGGTCAAAATCGACTTCATATTCGGTCTTCTCGTCCTCAAAAACATGGAATAAAGATACCTCAAAAGCTCATGTTACTAACATGTTGTTAAAACGCAAAAAGTACCTATTTTTATACACATTTTCACTCATAACACCCCTGGGTATATTCCGATCGGGCTGAAAAGTTTCGGGACACAACTAGGGCCCAAATGGAGCATGTGTGCGAAAGAACGACTTTTTTAGACCGAAAAAGAAGCCTGTACACGTGATACGGCGTACGGCGGACGGCGGACGGACATTGCATTTTTGGAATCTACGCACCTTGAAACGGAAAAGAAAAAATTTTGAGGGGGTGTTATAAAAATTTTTTGCTGAGCGAATACATAGGTGTATTATTCACAGAATAATAAACCAAAACCAATTTTGGGGGCTGAACCTTTGGTAAAACCTCAATTTCCGCGTCTTTGGTCAAAATCGACTTCATATTCGGTCTTCTCGTCCTCAAAAACATGGAATAAAGATAGGTACCTCAAAAGCTCATGTTACTAACATGTTGTTAAAACGCAAAAAGTACCTATTTTTATACACATTTTCACTCATAACACCCCTGGGTATATTCCGATCGGGCTGAAAAGTTTCGGGACACAACTAGGGCCCAAATGGAGCATGTGTGCGAAAGAACGACTTTTTTAGACCGAAAATGAAGCCTGTACACGTGATACGGCGTACGGCGTACGGCGGACGGCGGACGGACATTGCATTTTGGTTTATTATTTTCAATAATGAACCATTGGAATCGAGCATGAAAAAAAAAATTCTTACCCCCCCCTCAAAATTTGATGGTTTACGTTTCAAGGTATGTAGAATCCAAAACTGCAATAAAAATATTTCTGTCTGTCCGCCGTACGCCGTACGGGCCACTTTTCTTAGTTACCATGAAAAAAAATTGATGAAATTCGGGTTATAGGTTCCGGCGTCTAGTTGGTCCTCGAAGCTCGACGTTACTGTAAGTCATCTCTAAGGGGTTCAAAATAGGGGTTGAAATTTTCAAAACGCCTATACCATTTTTTAACGTAAATATTTTTACGGTTTTAAATAGTTCTTGAACTTGCGAGTTTTTTAAGACCATCCGGAGCATCGTACGTCCAGCCGTTCGTTCACAGTAAGGCCCCGAAGTTTGCACCGACAGGCATTTTCGTCTCCAGTGTGAATGAAATTGTATACAATTCAAACCAAATCTCGTAACCAGAGACGCGCCCACAATAGGAATTTGTGAATACGGCCAATCATTGGTAGGGATCACCTGATTATATTGGCGGAGTATGAAGTCGAGTTGGTTGTTCTGTGATATTATTTAATTTGAAAAATGATGGCTCTATTGGAGTTTGTTGGTAGGTAGTGAAACTTGAACAAACGTTGAAGTATTATTGATGGGTAAATTATTACTACGGTAAATCATTACTCAACGGTAAATTATTACACAACGGTTCATTATACCATCTACGTAGAAGGGGCTGGAGTTTGTTGGTAGGTACTTTTGCAACTTTTTTCACTCCTCATCAACAGTTTCTTTTCAGAACTTCATTATGTGTGTTTCTTTTTGTTAGGTACTGTTTGTCATCGGCAGAATTATTTTAGCAACATTTAACTAGTGATTTAGGTAGGTACCTAGTAACGAGTACGGGGTTAGGTACTAACCTACGGAGGGTCTGCGATCTACATAATATGCATATAATAGAATAGTACATATCATATTATATAGACGGGTTATCTATACATAGAGCTGTGATCTGTAACAGAAGGGTATTCTATACAAAATAATAAACCGTTGTGCAGGGATTTGCAGCGTTTTTGGAATCTACGCACCTTGAAACGGAAAAGAAAAAATTTTGAGGGGGTGTTATAAAAATTTTTTGCTGAGCGAATACATAGGTGTATTATTCACAGAATAATAAACCAAAAGAGAGTGATTTTTAGTGAGAAAGAGAAGGCACGGTTGAGGGGGTTAGTGATCGAAAATAAGGAGGTAGTCGAAAATAAGAAGAGTGACGCTGTGTCAGCTATGGATAAGAGAAAATGTTGGGAGAAAATTGCGGCAGAATATATAACTCCAGCGGAAAATTATACCCCTCAGTAAGTACTGTATTATTCTACTCAATAAATATGATAATAATGATGATGCTCTTTGTGTTTGTACTCTTTCGTCGTTTTGGTTTATTATCCTGTGAATAATACACCTATGTATTCGCTCAGCAAAAAATGTGTATAACACCCCCTCAAAAATTTTTCTTTTGCGTTTCAAAGTGCGTAGATTCAGAAAATGCAATGTCCGTCAGCCGTTCGCCGTACGCCGTACGCCGTATCGTATCACGTGTACAGGCCACAGTTTCTATCTAAAAAAGTCGTTCTTTCGCACACATGCTCTATATGGGCCCTTATTGTGTCCTGAAACTTTTCAGCCCGATCGGAATACACCCAGGGATGTTATGAGTGAAAATGTGTACAAAAATAGGTACTTTTTGTGTTTTAGTAACATGTTAGTAACATGAGCTTTTGAGGTATCGTTTTCCATGTTTTTTGGGACGAGAAGACCGAATATGAAGTCGATTTTGACCAAAGAGTGGAAAATCGAGGTTCTACCAATGAACAGCTCCCAAAATTGATTTTTTTATGACTCAAAACCCTGGAAAATCGTCTGAAATCACCATCAATTTGTATAATTACACTATAAAAATTGTCAACATGTGGATCTAGACCGTTTAATGACACTATCAATGATCAAACATGATATTTAAAAAAAAAAAAAAAAAAAAAGAGCGTGCCTACCTACCTACCTAATTCGTGTTTTGTGGGCCAAAATTGTGGATCAGAAATAGCTATTTCGGCTATTTCAATTATTTCACATGAAAGAAACAGAAATGAACAGCCAACATTTCTGTAGGTATGTCCAGTAGAATAAT
The DNA here is from genome assembly GCA_954871275.1 of Leptopterna dolabrata. Taxonomy (NCBI): domain Eukaryota; kingdom Metazoa; phylum Arthropoda; class Insecta; order Hemiptera; family Miridae; genus Leptopterna; species Leptopterna dolabrata. The sequence goes on from OX940976.1 coordinate 11,599,204, forward strand.
AAACCCATGTGACAAGGACTTCAGCGTTTTTTAGTGTTATTATACAAATTGATGGTGATTTCAGACGATTTCTCAGGTTTTTGACTCATAAAAAAACAATTTTGGTCGAAATCGACTTCATATTCGGTCTTCTCGACCCCAAAAACATGGAAAACGAAACCTCAAAAGCTCATTTTACTAACATTTTACTAAAACACAAAAAGTACCTATTTTTGTGCACATTTTCACTCATAACACCCCTGGGTATATTCCGATCGGGCAGATGATAATGAGAAAATCGGCACTTGAGGTACCTGGAAACCTACCTTGGGCTGAGGAAGCTTTGAAGCCTGCTCGACTGGAAAAATTTCTCGACTCGATCACCAAAATCGTCTACGAATAACATCGTTGGAGGCCGCCCTTGATAAATGGCGACCATGAATAGGTTGAGGAGTCCTACCGCTCCCTCGAGGCCCTCCTCGACTTGAGGGCTGAAACAGCCCTTGGCCTTCACACTGTGAATAACTCGAGGAGAGCAGGCCTCCTCGAGGCCGACCTTGAGGACGTCCTCCATCTCGAGTCATGACTATGAATTCCGCCCTTATGAATTAGTTGTGGTGCGAAGCCCGGCAGCCCAATCGGAATATACTCAAGGTTATTATGGGTGAAAAATGGGTGTAAAAATAGGGGTTTTTTGGTGTTTTAATTGCATTAGCTTGTGAGGTATCGTTTTCCATGTTTTTTTAGGGCGAAAAGACCGAATATGAAGTCGTTTTTGACAAAGAGTGAGGAACTGAGGTTGTAACGAAGGTTCAGCTCCCATATTTAAATTATAGTGAGTCAAAAACCTGGAAAATGACTGATATCGCCATAACTTTGCCCGTGAATGTAAATAAATAAACGAAAAAATTAAAAAGATAAAGTTGTGTAATAACACTGGAGGTAGTATTAACAAGTGAACCAAGACAATTCAACGACTCAATGAGTCTAATGGACTTCACAACAGAAACTCTTCAACTTCTGTGTTTTACAACTGCACCTGTTATCAATTTATGAAAGTTTTACTTTGAATTATGTAGCTGCCTCAGATAAAATTTCTATAAATTGACCATTGCCATAAAATCATTGTCCGGCTAATAAAAAATGTACCTACCCTCTATAAAAATAGGTAGACAGCGGCATGCAAAATTGTAATCTGTACTAAAGAATGGTAGTAGCAGTACCCCCCCCAGTAGCTAAATAAATTAATTGCGAAGGGTGGGTAGTTAGGTATCTAAAAATTCCTTAGGTACTCTCTACGCTGAAACCCAATAAACTAAGATTTTCTTAAGGGTTGATGCAGAATTAATTTATGAATGTATGTAACCAAACGATTGCGGGTTCTATGAAGGGAGGCAGGTAGGTAGGTAGGTAATTCTTCACTAGTTAAGATAATTGATTCAAGACAATACCTTCTCTATGCTCCCAACCCCCGCACCACCAACCGTCCAACCACCCACCACCCTCCGATCCATCCTTTTTATTCCTACTGCTGATCTGGTCTTGTCTAAGTGACGCGCATCCATGAAACTTTCCCCAATTTCATATTAGGTATAGTAATTTACTCTCGCAAATAGTCTTGCGAATCAAGTATTGCTTATCATACATTGTTTGGGTCTTTGTGTTGTGTTCAGATTATTTACCTTCATCACCCTCTTGAGTTCTGTTTGCTGTTACTGAACCCGTTTCGTTTCGTCTCAGTTACCGTTTCAGGTGAGTTTCTATTATACGTATATACGGATATTCTACTTTGCTAATCTATCTAGAGCCAATAGTCCACTTGTGACACTGACCAATAATCTTTAATGGAAATTGGAGTGTAATACTTTTCCTTGTGTTATGGTTCAGGTGATTTTGAGCCACGTTTCAGGTGAGTTTCTATTATACGTATATACGGATATTCGGGGGTTTCTAATTTGCAGGTCAGCCTTATCACATAATAAAATGGTGCGGTCACGGAAACTGCTCATGCGGTCAGGACGAAACTCGGCAGGTATTGTTTTCTCATTTGACCGCACAACCCCTGAAAATTTATTCGCAATCGGTTATTCCCTACTGGTACTTTACCTTGTACCTAAAATTTGAAAAGTTGCGGTCACAGAAACTAATGATGCTGTCACGCTGAAACTCAGGAAATAATCTTTTCTACTAATAACCAACCATCCCTGAAAATTACATCGAAATTGGTCTACTCCTACTGGTACTTTACTCAGTACCTAAAATTTAAAAAGTTGCGGTCACAGAAACTAATAACGCGGTCACGCTGAAACTCAGGAAATAATCTTTTCTACTAATAACCAACCATCCCTGAAAGTTTCGTCGAAATTGGTTAACTCCTACTGGCACTTTACTCAGTACCTAAAATTTTAAAAAGTTGCGGTCGCAGAAACGAATTATGCGGTCACGCTGAAACTCAGGAAATATTCATTTCTACTAATAACCAACCATCCCCGAAAATGTCATCGAAGTTGGTTAACTCCTACTGGTACTTTACTCAGTAGGTACCTAAAATTTAAAAAAGTTGCAGTCACAGAAACTAATAATGCGGTCACGCTGAAACTCAGGTAATGATCTTTTCTACTAATAACAAAACATCCCTGAAAGTTTCGTCGAAATTAGTTAACTCCTACTGGTACTTTACTCAGTAGGTACCTAAAATTTAAAAAAGTTGCAGTCACAGAAACTAATAATGCCGTCACGCTGAAACTCAGGAAATATTCATTTCTACTAATAACCAACCATCCCTGAAAGTTTCGTCGAAATTGGTTAACTCCTAGTGGTACTTTACTCAGTAGGTACCTAAAGAAGAAAAAGATTATTTCCTGAGTTTCAGCGTGACCGCATTATTAGTTTCTGTGACCGCAACTTTCTTAAATTTTAGGTACTGAGTAAAGTACCAGTAGGAGTTAACCAATTTCGATGAAATTTTCAGGGATGGTTTGTTATTAGTAGAAAAGAATATTTCCTGAGTTTCAGCGTGACCGCATTATTAGTTTCGTTGACCGCAACTTTCTTAAATTTTAGGTACTGAGTAAAGTACCAGTAGGAGTTAACCAATTTCGGTGAAATTTTCAGGGATGGTTGGTTATTAGTAGAAAACATTATTTCCTGAGTTTCAGCGTGACCGCATTATTAGTTTCTGTGACCGCAACTTTCTTAATTTTTCGGTATTGAGTAAAGTACCAGATGGAGTAAACCAATTTCGATGAAATTTTCAGGGATGGTTGGTTATTAGTAGAAAAGATTATTTCTTGAGTTTCAGCGTGGCCGCATTATGAGTTTCTGTGACCGCAACTTTTTAAATTTTAGGTACTGAGTAAAGTACCAGTAGGAGTTAACCAATTTCGATGAAATTTTCAGGGATGGTTGGTTATTAGTAGAAAAGATTATTTCCTGAGTTTCAGCGTGACCGCATTATTAGTTTCTGTGACCGCAACTTTTAAATTTTAGGTACAAGGTAAAGTACCAGTAGGGATTAACCGATTGCGATGAAATTTTCAGGGGTTGTGCGGTCACATGATTAAACAATACCACCCGAGTTTCGTCCTGACCGCATGTGCAGTTTCCGTGACCGCACCATTTTATTATGTGATAAGGCTGACCTGCAAATTAGGTGGTCCCGGATATTCTACTTTGCTTATCTATCTAGAGCCAATAGTCCACTTGTGACACTGATCAATAATCTTTTATGGAAATTGGAGTGTAATAGTTTTCCTTGCGTTACGTTTCAGGTGAGTCTGAGCCACGTTTCAGGTGAGTTTCTATTATACGTATACCTATACGCATATTCTACTTTGCTAATCTATCTAGAGCCAATAGTCCACTTGTGACACTGATCAATAATCTTTTATGGAAATTGGAATGTAAAAGTTTTCCTTTTGTTATGGTTGCACTGGAATGCCCTGAGTGGGGGTTGGCCCCACTGGACAGAACGGAACTGACAGGGAGTCTATGGCGGTGGGGTCGCCGATTTGGCTCATTTTGGTTTATTATTCTGTGAATAATACACCTATGTAATCGCTCAGCAAAACATTTTTATAACACCCCCTCAAATTTTGTTCTTTTCCGTTTCAAGGTGCGTAGATTCCAAAAATGCAATGTCCGTCCGCCGTACGGTGTACGCCGTCCGCTATATCACGTATACCGGCTTCATTTTCGGTCTAAAAAATTCATTCTTTCGCGCATGTGCTCCATTTGGGCCCTAGTTGTGTCCCGAACTTTGAAGCCCGATCGGAATATACCCAGGGGTGTTATGAGTGAAAAGGTGTATAAAAATAAGTTGTTTTTCTGTTTTAGTAAGTAACATGTTAGTAACTTTAGCTTTTGATGTATCGTTTTCCATGACCACCCGGAGCACTGTACGTCCAGCCGTTCGTTCACAGTAAGGCCCAGAAATTTGTACCGACGGGCTTTTTCAACAGGAGGGGGAATGAAATTGTATACATTCAGCCGAAATATCATCACTAGACGCGGTAGCAATCTGGAATTAGCCCGAGATAATCATTGCTAGGAAGTACCTGCGATTATATTCACGGAGTATGAAGTCGAGTTTGATGTTTTGTGATACTATTTCATTCGAAAAATAATGATTCTTTTGGAGTTTGTTGATAGGTAGTGAAACTCGAACATAAGTTGAAGTATTATTGATGGCTAAATTATAACACAATGGTAAATTATTTCACAACGGTACATTATACCATCTACGTAGAAGGGGCTGTAGTTTGTTGGTAGGTACGTTTGGAACTTTTTTCACACCGAATCAACAGTTTCCCTTCGGAAATTCATTATTTGCGTTTCTTTTTGCCATTAGAGTTACTGTTTGTCATCGACAGAATTATTTTAGCAACATTCAACTCGTGATTCAGGTAGGTACCTAGTAACGAGTACGGGGTTAGGTACTAAGCTACCTGCTACCTGCTGGTCTGCTATCTACATAATATTTATAGAATAGTATATATTATATTAGATAAAACGGTTCATTATACCATCTACGTAGAAGGGGGCTGGAGTTTGATGGTAGGTAATTTTGCACCTTCAATGACCATGAGTTCCCGTGAGAAATGGAGGTTCAGGACCAGTGGTCGAGCCTATCTTGCTATCAAACACGGCTTTCAAAATAATTTCCAAAATATGATGACGGCATGCTAAGTACAAAAGTTCTTTTTGCAATAATTGCTCCAGCAAAACACAAGCCCCCCTAATCCGACCAGTATTTGCAGCTGTGGTGTCAAAGCACATTGCTTGAATTTTGTCTGCTGACCCCACTCTTGAATGGCTCCAAATACCGCCTGGGCTTGAAAGAGTCCAGTACTATTTTCGAGTTGAGGAACTCCGATCAACTGTTCCTCATCTCCACAACTAATCAAGATCGCTACTCTTTCTACGTTTTCATTTTTCAAGATACCTATCTGGTAGCTGGTAGTTACCTAGATCCCCCCCCCCCCCCCCCATTACAGCCTCAACCTTTACATTTATACCTGAAACATACTCATTTTCAATAAACCAGAGTGATAAAGAAGTGTCAAATCGCCTGGAGGTCGATTTCATTGACTGGAGTGTGGTTTTTAGGGGTATGCGTAAAAAGGCACATTTGCTGAAACGGACCACGTTATGAGATGGGAAAAGCTGAATAACATAAAATCTACAGGATATAGCGAAAAAATTATGCGAGTAAAAGTTGATGAAGATAACATTTTCAATTAAATGAGACCAATCTCAAGTCTCTAGGACAAATGGTTACTATGTTATGAGGAAAAGAAGAGTATTTTTATGAAACAAAGTGAGTTTTTCTGATCTTCAACCTCAATGCGGCACGGGTTAACGTTATCCGATCGACCTAAAACTTTACGAATCTCATTTTCTAGTCAAATGGCACCTTTTAGGGGGTTGCCAGAAGTGATTTTCTCAAAAAAAATTTTGCCTATTGCCTTGTGGTCACAAAAAGTCAACTTTCGAAATTCAATCGTGGCAACCCCCTAAAAGGTGCCATTTGACTAGAAAATGAGATTCCCAAAGTTTTAGGTCGATCGGATAACATTAACCCGTGCCGCATCGAGGTTGAAGTTTAGAAAAACTCACCTTTTTTTCATAAAAATATTATTTCTTTCCTCATAACATAGTAACCATTTGTCCTAGAGACTTGAAATTGGTCTTATTTTATTTGACATGTTATCTTCTTCAACTTTTACTCCAATACTTTTTTCGCTAGATCCTATAGATTTTATGTTATTCAGCTTTTCCCATCTCAAAACGTGGTCCGTTTCAGCAAATGTGCCTTTTTATGCATACCCCTAAAAACCACACTCCAGTCAATGAAATCGACCTCTAGGCATCCATTGAAAAAAGTGAAACTTGATAAATGTTATACTAATTTTGCATCTAATACTCGTATTATCATCATGTAGACTAGTTTTGTATTTAGTTTGGTCGAAGTTAGGCCACCCAACTTGAAATTTTTTGAAAACGCTAGGTTCAGGACCAGTGGTCGTCCCTATCTTGCTATCAAACACGGCTTTCAAAATAATTTCCAAAATATGATGACGGCATGCTAAGTACAAAAGTTCTTTTTGCAATAATTGCTCCAGCAAAACACAAGCCCCCCTTATCCGACCAGTATTTGCAGCTGTGGTGTCAATACACATTGCTTGAATTTTGTCTGCTGACCCCACTCATGAATGGCTCCAAATACCGCCTGGGCTTGCAAGAGTCCAGTACTATTTTCGAGTTGAGGAACTCCGATCAACTGTTCCTCATCTCCACAACTAATCAAGATCGCTACACTTTCTACGTTTTCATTTTTCAATATATCTGGTAGCTGGTAGTTACCTAGATCCCCCCCCCCCCCCCCCCGTTATTACAGCCTCAACCTTTACATTTATACCTGAAACATAATCATTTTCAATAAACCAGAGTGATAAAGAAGTGTCAAATCGCCTGGAGGTCGATTTCATTGACTGGAGTGTGGTTTTTAGGGGTATGCGTGAAAAGGCAAATTTGCTGAAACGGACCACGTTTTGAGATGGGAAAAGCTGAATAACATAAAATCTACAGGATGTAGCCATAACATTATGCATGTAAAAGTTGAAGAAGATTACATTTTCAATAAAATGAGACCAGTCTCAAGTCTCTAGGACAAATGTTTACTATGTTATGAGGAAAAGAAGTGTATTTTTATGAAACAAAGTGAGTTTTTCTGATCTTCAACCTCAATGCGGCACGGTTTAACGTTGTCCTATCGACCTAAAACTTTGCGAATCGCATTTTCTAGTCAAATGGCACCTTTTAGGGGGTTGCCAGAAGTGATTTTCTCAAAAAAAATTTAGCCTATTGCCTTGTGGTCACAAAAAGTCAAGTTTCGAAATTCAATCGTGGCAACCCCCTAAAAGGTGCCATTGGACTAGAAAATTAGATTCCCAAAGTTTTATGTCGATCGCATAACATTAACCCGTGCCGCATCAAGGTTGAAGTTTAGAAAAACTCACTTTTTTTCATGAAAACATTATTTCTTTCCTCATAACATAGTAACCATTTTTCCTAGAGACTTGAAATTGGTCTTATTTTATTTGACATGTTATCTTCTTCAACTTTTACTCCAATACTTTTTTCGCTAGATCCTATAGATTTTATGTTATTCAGCTTTTCCCATCTCAAAACGTGGTCCGTTTCAGCAAATGTGCTTTTTTATGCATAACCCTAAAAACCACACTCCAGTCAATGAAATCGACCTCTAGGCATCCATTAAAAAAAGTGAAACTTGATAAATGTTATACTAATTTTGCATCTAATACTCGTATTATCATCATGTAGACTAGTTTTGTATTTAGTTTGGTCGAAGTTAGGCCACCCAACTTGAAATTTTTTGAAAACGCTGGGTTCAGGACCAGTGGTCGAGCCTATCTTGCTATCAAACACGGCTTTCAAAATAATTTCCAAAATATGATGACGGCATGCTAAGTACAAAAGTTCTTTTTGCAATAATTGCTACAGCAAAACACAAGCCCCCCTTATCCGACCAGTATTTGCAGCTGTGGTGTCAATGCACATTGCTTGAATTTTGTCTGCTGACCCCACTCATGAATGGCTCCAAATACCGCCTGGGCTTGCAAGAGTCCAGTACTATTTTCGAGTTGAGGAACTCCGATCAACTGTTCCTCATCTCCACAACTAATCAAGATCGCTACACTTTCTACGTTTTCATTTTTCAATATATCTGGTAGCTGGTAGTTACCTAGACCCCCCCCCCCCCCCGTTATTACAGCCTCAACCTTTACATTTATACCTGTAACATACTCATTTTAAATAAACCAGAGTGATAAAGAAGTGTCAAATCGCCTGGAGGTCGATTTCATTGACTAGAGTGTGGTTTTTAGGGGTATGCGTAAAAAGGACAATTGCTGAAACGGACCACGTTTTGAGATGGGAAAAGCTGAATAACATAAAATCTACAGGATATAGCGAAAAAATTATGCAAGTGAAAGTTGAAGAAAATAACATTTTCAATAAAATGAGACCAATCTCAAGTCTCTAGGACAAATGGTTACTATGTTATGAGGAAAAGAAGGGTATTTATATGAAACAAAGTGAGTTTTTCTGATCTTCAACCTCAATGCGGCACGGGTTAACGTTATCCGATCGACCTAAAACTTTGCGAATCTCATTTTCTAGTCAAATGGCACCTTTTAGGGGGTTGCCAGAAGTGATTTTCTCAAAAAAAATTTAGCCTATTGCCTTGTGGTCACAAAAAGTCAACATTCGAAATTCAATCGTGGCAACCCCCTAAAAGGTGCCATTTGACTAGAAAATGAGATTCCCAAAGTTTAATATCGATCGGATAACGTTAACCCGTGCCGCATCAAGGTTGAAGTTTAGAAAAACTCACTTTTTTTCATAAAAACATTATTTCTTTCCTCATAACATAGTAACCATTTTTCCTAGAGACTTGAAATTGGTCTTATTTTATTTGACATGTTATCTTCTTCAACTTTTACTTCAATACTTTTTTCGCTAGATCCTATAGATTTTATGTTATTCAGCTTTTCCCATCTCAAAACGTGGTCCGTTTCAGCAAATGTGCCTTTTTATGCATACCCCTAAAAGCCACACTCCAGTCAATGAAATCGGACCACGTTTTGAGATGGGAAAAGCTGAATAACATAAAATCTACAGGATGTAGCGAAAAAATTATGCAAGTAAAAGTTGAAGAAGATTACATTTTCAATAAAATGAGACCAATCTCAAGTCTCTAGGACAAATGGTTACTATGTTATGAGGAAAAGAAGAGTATTATTATGAAACAAAATGAGTTTTTCTGATCTTCAACCTCAATGCGGCACGGGTTAACGTTATCCGATCGACCAAAAACTTTGCGAATCTCATTTTCTAGTCAAATGGCACCTTTTAGGGGGTTGCCAGAAGTGATTTTCTCAAAAAAAATTTAGCCTATTGCCTTGTGGTCACAAAAAGTCAACTTTCGAAATTCAATCGTGGCAACCCCTTAGAAGGTGCCATTTGACTAGAAAATGAGATTCCCAAAGTTTTAGGTCGATCGGATAACATTAACCCGTGCCGCATCGAGGTTGAAGTTTAGAAAAACTCACTTTTTTTCATAAAAATATTATTTCTTTCCTCATAACATAGTAACCATTTGTCCTAGAGACTTGAAATTGGTCTTATTTTATTTGACATGTTATGTTCTTCAACTTTTACTCTAATACTTTTTTCGCTAGATCCTATAGATTTTATGTTATTCAGCATTTCCCATCTCAAAACGTCGTCCGTTTCAGCAAATGTGCCTTTTCATGCATACCCCTAAAAACCTCACTCCAGTCAATGAAATCGACCTCTAGGCATCCATTGAAAAAAGTGAAACTTGATAAATGTTATACTAATTTTGCATCTAATACTCGTATTATCATCATGTAGACTAGTTTTGTATTTAGTTTGGTGTAAGTTAGGCCACCCAACTTGAAATTTTTTGGTTACGCTAGGTTCAGGACCAGTGGTCGAGCCTATTTTGCTATCAAACACGGCTTTCAAAATAATTTCCAAAATATGATGACGGCATGCTAAGTTTAAAAGTTCTTTTTGCTATAATTGCTCCACAAAACACAAGCCCTCCTAATCCAACCAGTATTTGCAGCTGTGGTGTCAAAGCACATTGCTTGAATTTTGTCTGCTGACCCCACTCTTGAATGGCTCCAAATACCACCTGGGCTTCCTCATCAACTGTTCCTCATCTCCACAACTAATCAAGATCGCTACTCTTTCTACGTTTTCATTTTTCAATATATCTGGTAGCTGGTAGTTACGTAGATCCCCCCCCCCCCCTTATTGCAGCGTCAACCTTTACATTTATACCTGAAACATACTCATTTTCAATAAACCAGAGTGATAAAGAAGTGTCAAAACGCCTGGAGGCCGATTTCATTGACTGGAGTGTGGTTTTTAGGGGTATGCGTAAAAAGGCACATTTGCTGAAACGGACCACGTTTTGAGATGGGAAAAGCTGAATAACATAAAATCTACAGGATGTAGCGAAAAAATTTGGCAAGTAAAAGTTGAAGAAGATAACATTTTCAATAAAATGAGACCAATCTCAAGTCTCTAGGACAAATGGTTACTATGTTATGAGGAAAAGAAGAGTATTTTTATGAAACAAAGTGAGTTTTTCTGATCTTCAACCTCAATGCGGCACGGGTTAACGTTATCCGATCGACCTAAAACTTTGCGAATCTCATTTTCTAGTCAAATGGCACCTTTTAGGGGGTTGTCAGAAGTGATATTCTCAAAAAAATTTTGCCTATTGCCTTGTGGTCACAAAAAGTCAAGTTTCGAAATTCAATCGTGGCAACCCCCTAAAAGGTGCCATTTGAATAGAAAATGAGATTCCCAAAGTTTTATGTCGATCGGATAACATTAACCCGTGCCGCATCGAGGTTGAAGTTTAGAAAAACTCACTTTTTTTCATAAAAACATTATTTCTTTCCTCATAACATAGTAACCATTTTTCCTAGAGACTTGAAATTGGTCTTATTTTATTTGACATGTTATCTTTCAACTTTTACTCCAATACTTTTTTCGCTAGATCCTATAGATTTTATGTTATTCAGCTTTTCCCATCTCAAAACGTGGTCCGTTTCAGCAAATGTGCCTTTTTATGCATACCCCTAAAAGCCACACTCCAGTCAATGAAATCGGACCACGTTTTGAGATGGGAAAAGCTGAATAACATAAAATCTACAGGATGTAGCGAAAAAATTATGCAAGTAAAAGTTGAAGAAGATTACATTTTCAATATAATGAGACCAATCTCAAGTCTCTAGGACAAATGGTTACTATGTTATGGGGAAAAGAAGAGTATTATTATGAAACAAAATGAGTTTTTCTGATCTTCAACCTCAATGCGGCACGGGTTAACGTTATCCGATCGACCAAAAACTTTGCGAATCTCATTTTCTAGTCAAATGGCACCTTTTAGGGGGTTGCCAGAAGTGATTTTCTCAAAAAAAATTTAGCCTATTGCCTTGTGATCACAAAAAGTCAACTTTCGAAATTCAATCGTGGCAACCCCTTAGAAGGTGCCATTTGACTAGAAAATGAGATTCCCAAAGTTTTAGGTCGATCGGATAACATTAACCCGTGCCGCATCGAGGTTGAAGTTTAGAAAAACTCACTTTTTTTCATAAAAATATTATTTCTTTCCTCATAACATAGTAACCATTTGTCCTAGAGACTTGAAATTGGTCTTATTTTATTTGACATGTTATCTTCTTCAACTTTTACTCCAATACTTTTTTCGCTAGATCCTATAGATTTTATGTTATTCAGCATTTCCCATCTCAAAACGTCGTCCGTTTCAGCAAATGTGCCTTTTCATGCATACCCCTAAAAACCACACTCCAGTCAATGAAATCGACCTCCAGGCATCCATTGAAAAAAGTGAAACTTGATAAATGTTATACTAATTTTGCATCTAATACTCGTATTATCATCATGTAGACTAGTTTTGTATTTAGTTTGGTGTAAGTTAGGCCACCCAACTTGAAATTTTTTGGTTACGCTAGGTTCAGGACCAGTGGTCGAGCCTATTTTGCTATCAAACACGGCTTTCAAAATAATTTCCAAAATATGATGACGGCATGCTAAGTTTAAAAGTTCTTTTTGCTATAATTGCTCCACAAAACACAAGCCCTCCTAATCCAACCAGTATTTGCAGCTGTGGTGTCAAAGCACATTGCTTGAATTTTGTCTGCTGACCCCACTCTTGAATGGCTCCAAATACCACCTGGGCTTCCTCATCAACTGTTCCTCATCTCCACAACTAATCAAGATCGCTACTCTTTCTACGTTTTCATTTTTCAATATATCTGGTAGCTGGTAGTTACGTAGATCCCCCCCCCCCCCCCCCCCCCGACCTTATTGCAGCGTCAACCTTTACATTTATACCTGAAACATACTCATTTTCAATAAACCAGAGTGATAAAGAAGTGTCAAATCGCCTGGAGGCCGATTTCATTGACTGGAGTGTGGTTTTTAGGGGTATGCGTAAAAAGGCACATTTGCTGAAACGGACCACGTTTTGAGATGGGAAAAGCTGAATAACATAAAATCTACAAGATGTAGCGAAAAAATTTGGCAAGTAAAAGTTGAAGAAGATAACATTTTCAATAAAATGAGACCAATCTCAAGTCTCTAGGACAAATGGTTACTATGTTATGAGGAAAAGAAGAGTATTTTTTATGAAACAAAGTGAGTTTTTCTGATCTTCAACCTCAATGCGGCACGGGTTAACGTTATCCGATCGACCTAAAACTTTGCGAATCTCATTTTCTAGTCAAATGGCACCTTTTAGGGGGTTGCCAGAAGTGATATTCTCAAAAAAATTTTGCCTATTGCCTTGTGGTCACAAAAAGTCAAGTTTCGAAATTCAATCGTGGCAACCCCCTAAAAGGTGCCATTTGACTAGAAAATGAGATTCCCAAAGTTTTAGGTCGATCGGATAACATTAACCCGTGCCGCATCGAGGTTGAAGTTTAGAAAAACTCACTTTTTTCCATAAAAATATTATTTCTTTCCTCATAACATAGTAACCATTTGTCCTAGAGACTTGAAATTGGTCTTATTTTATTTGACATGTTATCTTCTTCAACTTTTACTCCAATACTCTTTTCGTTAGATCCTATAGATTTTATGTTATTCAGCTTTTCCCATCTCAAAACGTGGTCCGTTTCAGCAAATGTGCTTTTTTATGCATAACCCTAAAAACCACACTCCAGTCAATGAAATCGACCTCTAGGCATCCATTAAAAAAAGTGAAACTTGATAAATGTTATACTAATTTTGCATCTAATACTCGTATTATCATCATGTAGACTAGTTTTGTATTTAGTTTGGTCGAAGTTAGGCCGCCCAACTTGAAATTTTTTGAAAACGCTAGGTTCAGGACCAGTGGTCGAGCCTATCTTGCTATCAAACACGGCTTTAAAAATAATTTCCAAAATATAATGACGGCATGCTAAGTACAAAAGTTCTTTTTGCAATAAATGCTCCAGCAAAACACAAGCCCCCCTAATCCGACCAGTATTTGCAGCTTTGGTGTCAAAGCACATTGCTTGAATTTTGTCTGCTGACCCCACTCTTGAATGGCTCCAAATACCGCCTATGCTTGCAAGAGTCCAGTACTATTTTCGAGTTGAGGAACTCCGATCAACTGTTCCTCATCTCAACAACTAATCAAGATCGCTACTCCTTCTACGTTTTCATTTTTCAATATATCTGGTAGCTGGTAGTTACCTAGATCCCCCGCCCCCCCCCCCCACTTATTACAGCCTCAACCTTTACATTTATACCTGAAACATACTCATTTTCAATAAACCAGAGTGATAAAGAAGTGTCAAATCGCCTGGAGGTCGATTTCATTGACTGGAGTGTGGTTTTTAGGGGTATGCGTAAAAAGGACAATTGCTGAAACGGACCACGTTTTGAGATGGGAAAAGCTGAATAACATAAAATCTACAGGATATAGCGAAAAAATTATGCAAGTGAAAGTTGAAGAAAATAACATTTTCAATAAAATGAGACCAATCTCAAGTCTCTAGGACAAATGGTTACTATGTTATGAGGAAAAGAAGAGTATTTATATGAAACAAAGTGAGTTTTTCTGATCTTCAACCTCAATGCGGCACGGGTTAACGTTATCCGATCGACCTAAAACTTTGCGAATCGCATTTTCTAGTCAAATGGCACCTTTTAGGGGGTTCCCAGAAGTGATATTCTCAAAAAAATTTTGCCTATTGCCTTGTGGTCACAAAAAGTCAAGTTTCGAAATTCAATCGTGGCAACCCCCTAAAAGGTGCCATTTGACTGGAAAATGAGATTCCCAAAGTTTTAGGTCGATCGGATAACATTAACCCGTGCCGCATCGAGGTTGAAGTTTAGAAAAACTCACTTTTTTCCATAAAAATATTATTTCTTTCCTCATAACATAGTAACCATTTGTCCTAGAGACTTGAAATTGGTCTTATTTTATTTGACATGTTATCTTCTTCAACTTTTACTACAATACTTTTTTCGCTAGATCCTATAGATTTTATGTTATTCAGCTTTTCCCAACTCAAAACGTGGTCCGTTTCACAAATGTGCCTATTTATGCATACCCCTAAAAACCACACTCCAGTCAATGAAATCGACCTCTAGGCATCCATTAAAAAAAGTGAAACTTGATAAATGTTATACTAATTTTGCATCTAATACTCGTATTATCTTCATGTAGACTAGTTTTGTATTTAGTTTGGTCGAAGTTAGGCCGCCCAACTTGAAATTTTTAGAAAACGCTAGGTTCGGGACCAGTGGTCGAGCCTATCTTGCTATGAAACACGGCTTTCAAAATAATTTCCAAAATATGATGACGGCATGCTAAGTACAAAAGTTCTTTTTGCAATAATTGCTCCAGCAAAACACAAGCCCCCCTAATCCGACCAGTATTTGCAGCTGTGGTGTCAAAGCACATTGCTTGAATTTTGTCTGCTGACACCACTCTTGAATGGCTCCAAATACCGCCTATGCTTGCAAGAGTCCAGTACTATTTTCGAGTTGAGGAACTCCGATCAACTGTTCCTCATCTCCACAACTAATCAAGATCGCTACTCTTTCTACGTTTTCATTTTTCAATATATCTGGTAGCTGGTAGTTACCTAGATCCCCCGCCCCCCCACCACTTATTACAGAATCAACCTTTACATTTATACCTGAAACATACTCATTTTCAATAAACCAGAGTGATAAAGAAGTGTCAAATCGCCTGGAGGTCGATTTCATTGACTGGAGTGTGGTTTTTAGGGGTATGCGTAAAAAGGCACATTTGCTGAAATGGACCACGTTTTGAGATGGGAAAAGCTGAATAACATAAAATCTACAGGATGTAGCGAAAAAATTATGCTCTTAAAAGTTGAAGAAGGTTACATTTTCAATAAAATGAGACCAATATCAAGTCTCTAGGACAAATGGTTACTATCTTATGAGGAAAAGAAGAGTATTTTTATGAAACAAAATGAGCTTTTCTGATCTTCAACCTCAATGCGGCACGGGTTAACGTTATCCGATCGACCTAAAACTTTGCGAATCTCTTTTTCTAGTCAAATGGCACCTTTTAGGGAGTTGCCAGAAGTGATTTTCTCAAAAAAAATTTTGCCTATTGCCTTGTGGTCACAAAAAGTCAACTTTCGAAATTCAATCGTGGCAACCCCCTAAAAGGTGCCATTTGACTAGAAAATGAGATTCCCAAAGTTTTAGGTCGATCGGATAACATTAACCCGTGCCGCATCGAGGTTGAAGTTTAGAAAAACTCACTTTTTTTCATAAAAATATTATTTCTTTCCTCATAACATAGTAACCATTTTTCCTAGAGACTTGAATTTGGTCTTATTTTATTTGACATGTTATCTTCTTCAACTTTTACTCCAATACTTTTTTCGCTAGATCCTATAGATTTTATGTTATTCAGCTTTTCCCATCTCAAAACGTGGTCCGTTTCAGCAAATGTGCCTTTTTATGCATACCCCTAAAAGCCACACTCCAGTCAATGAAATCGACCTCTAGGCATCCATTAAAAAAAGTGAAACTTGATAAATGTTATACTAATTTTGCATCTAATACTCGTATTATCATCATGTAGACTAGTTTTGTATTTAGTTTGGTGTAAGTTAGGCCACCCAACTTGAAATTTTTTGGTTACGCTAGGTTCAGGACCAGTGGTCGAGCCTATCTTGCTATCAAACATGGCTTTCAAAATAATTTCCAAAATATGATGACGGCACGCTAAGTACAAAAGTTCTTTTTGCAATAATTGCTCCAGCAAAACACAAGCCCTCCTAATCCGACCAGTATTTGCAGCTGTGGTGTCAAAGCACATTGCTTGAATTTTGTCTGCTGACCCCACTCTTGAATGGCTCCAAATACCGCCTGGGCTTGCAAGAGTCCAGTACTATTTTCGAGTTGAGGAACTCCGATCAACTGTTCCTCATCTCCACAACTAATCAAGATCGCTACTCTTTCTACGTTTTTATTTTTAAATATATATCTGGTAGCTGGTAGTTACCTAGATCCCCCCCCCCCCTTATTGCAGCCTCAACCTTTACATTTATACCTGAAACATACTCATTTTCAATAAACCAGAGTGATAAAGAAGTGTCAAATCGCCTGGAGGTCGATTTCATTGACTGGGTGGTTCTCACAAAAAGTGACATTTTCAAGCATCCTACTTTGAAATTTTTGATGTTGAAATAAAGTGTCCTAACATTTTTATGTTGTTCATCAGGTCAATGACTGTTGATTTAAAAACTCGTCATAGATCAAAATCAGTTTCTTATGCAAAAATTTGAATTTTGATATTTCATTAATCCACGTCGTTGAGTTATCTCCACATTTTTGAGAGTCAGTGTACCACGTTGTTGCGACATCCCCCGCATTATTGGGGTTTGCCAATGGTTGAAACTCTAAATATTAACTAGAGAAGATACAAAGATGAATGAAAGATATATTTTTTAAGAACATTTTATATTGAAAAATACTAAAACTTTAGAACAATTCAGTCTCAGTAGCATCATAGAACAGTCTTTAAAACATTGGTAACAATTTATCACTTATTTACTTATTATCGAGGTAGGTCACATTCAGCGTCAGTTTCATTTTTTGCCATCAAATCATTTTCTTATTACATTACTTTTCCTTACTTACTGTTAAGGTAGGTAACAATTTTATTCTGTTCAACATACTTTATATATAACTAAATATATATATAATATAATGCTTTACATTCACGAAATTCAAACTAATCATTATACAAAAGGAGTAGGACAGCCTACACAAAGTTACCTTCAGTAAGTACCCTGAGTAGTTGAAAACGCTGCAAAGTCCTTGTCACATGAGTTTATTATTCTACTGGACATACCTACAGAAATGTTGGCTTTTCAATTATTGTTGCTTTCATGTAAAATAATTGAAATAGCTATTTCTGATGGTATCCACCAATTTTGGCATCCAAAACTTAAATTAGGTACGCTCCCGTTTTTTTTTTCCAAATCATCGTTGATCATTGGTAGTGCCATTTAATCGTATTGATCCACGTGTTGAAACTTTTCCTAGTGTTATTCTACAAATTGATGGTGATTTCAGACGATTTCGCAGGTTTTTGACTCGTAAAAAATCAAATTTGGAGGCTGAACATCTGGTACAACCTCAGTTTTCCACTCCTTGGTCAAAATCGACTTCATATTCGGCCTTCTCGTCCCCAAAAACATGGAAAAAGATACTTCAACAGCTCATTGTTACTGACATGTTACTAAAACACAAAAAGTACCTATTTTTACACACATTTTCACTCATAACACCCCTGGGTGTATTCCGATCGGGCTGAAAAGTTTCGGGACACAACTAGGGCCCAAATGGAGCATGTGTGCGAAAGAACGACTTTTTTAGACCGAAAATGAAGCCTGTACACGTGATACGGCGGACGGACAATGCATTTTTGGAATCTACGCACCTTGAAACGGAAAAGAAAAAAGTTTGAGGGGGTGTTATAAAAATTTTTTGCTGAGCGATTACATAGGTGTATTATTCACAGAATAATAAACCAAAAGTACTATTAAATTATGATAAATGAGACCAATTAATTTCCTATGCTAACTGGACTAGGAGACTTTCGAAGTAGGTAGTACATAAGTTGTACTAAAAAACCAAACTCAACTTATAAACCTGTACTAAATTTACCGACTAAATCCGTAATTATTAGAATTAATCGATATTATTTTTCAAAAATTCAATGTAGCTATACTCATCAACCCTGGATAGCCGGCCTGTGACTGGTTTAGGTGGGTTTTTCAAAACGTAAAGGACACCTTCAGGACGTAATTGTTGCCTGTCAGGAACACTTGGCCATAAAAACAGCAAATTTTGACCAGAGCGACTCATAAAATTTACTATGAATGATCCATCTTCAAATACTTTCTCAACAATCCCTGCAACAGAAGAATCATGTTTATCATGTTTCTCAATCATGTTCCTAAAATTTTTGTTTCAAACAAATTTATTGAAAAACCAAAATAAGCCAATTTTCTAGTTTGAAAAAATAGTTTGAATTCATTTTAGTGTGAAAGATTATTGAATATCAACGACGTGGAAGTGTCCTCAACGATATGGACGAATCAAACATTTCATTGATCCACATCGTTGAGCTCCATTAAACCACATCTTTGAGAATTCAATATTTACATTTGTACTGTAATGTAAGTATAGATATTTTTTCAAAAGATTAGCTGTGAATGGATTGTCCATGTAAACCCCTATGAAACTACAATATTCAGAAAAAATAGATATAACAAAATAATAGATTTACATTAATCCACATCTTTGAGATGAATAAACATACGCACCTTTTGCATGAACTTCGTAGCGTCCTGCTGCTGACTGAGAAGCCTCCAACCGCGGGAACACACTCTCTGCAAGTCACCAGGATTGCCACTACCACAGGGATTTTTTCCCTTGCAAAAATTACCTTTCTGAGTTCATGAGGGATCTTTTAACATTCATCCACATCTTTGATGTTTTATGTCAGGTACAATAATTATGTTCCTACTAATAACCAGTACTTGCAGATAAAAAACGCTGCAAATCCCTGCACAACGGTTTATTATTTTGTATAGAATACCCTTCTGTTGCAGATCACAGCTCTATGTATAGATAACCCTTCTATATAATATGATATGTACTATTCTATGCATATTATGTAGATCGCTGACCCTCCGTAGGTTAGTACCTAACCCCGTACTCGTTACTAGGTACCTACCTAAATCACGAGTTAAATGTTGCTAAAATAATTCTGCCGATGACAAACAGTACCTAACAAAAAGAAACACACATAATGAAGTTCTGAAAAGAAATTGTTGATGAGGAGTGAAAAAAGTTGCAAAAGTACCTACCAACAAACTCCAGCCCCTTCTACGTAGATGGTATAATGAACCGTTGTGTAATAATTTACCGTTGAGTAATGATTAACCGTAGTAATAATTTACCCATCAATAATACTTCAACGTTTGTTCAAGTTTCACTACCTACCAACAAACTCCAAAAGAGCCATCATTTTTCAAATTAAATAATATCACAGAACAACCAACTCGACTTCATACTCCGCCAATATAATCAGGTGATCCCTACCAATGATTGGCCGTATTCACAAATTCCTGTTGTGGGCGCGTCTCTGGTTACGAGATTTGGTTTGGATTGTATACAATTTCATTCACACTGGAGTCGAAAATGCCTGTCGGTGCAAACTTCGGGGCCTTACTGTGAACGAACGGCTGGACGTACGATGCTCCGGATGGTCTTAAAAAACTCGCAAGTTCAAGAACTATTTAAAACCGTAAAAATATTTACGTAAAAAAAGGTATAGGCGTTTTGAAAATTTCAACCCCTATTTTGAACCCCTTAGAGATGACTCACAGTAACGTCGAGCTTCGAGGACCAACTAGACGCCGGACCGAACCTATAACCCGAATTTCATCAATTTTTTTTCATGGTAACTAAGAAAAGTGGCCCGTACGGCGTACGGCGTACGGCGTACGGCGGACAGACAGAAATATTTTTATTGCAGTTTTGGATTCTACATACCTTGAAACGTAAACCATCAAATTTTGAGGGGGGGTAAGAATTTTTTTTTTCATGCTCGATTCCAATGGTTCATTATTGAAAATAATAAACCAAAATTAATTCTTCTCATTTCTAGTCAACTTGATGTCCTAGATACCAGAAATACATAACTATTTGTGTTTGACTGACTATCGTGAATGAATCTGCATTAAAAAGATCCTGAAATGATATCAGGATGTCCACATCGTTGAGAATTCCAACTCTTCTGATATAAATTTTGCACAGTCCTGTTGTAGATTGATCCAAATAACTGTTTTTCATTCAAGAGGAACATCTGCTTTAAACATCAGAAAAAGAAACAACTTCAAAATACGTTCACTTGCTGTGTAATGCTGTCGGGACTTGAAAATGTCAACTTTTGTGGGAACCACCCGACTGGAGTGTGGTTTTTAGGGGTATGCGTAAAAAGGCACATTTGCTGAAACGGACCACGTTTTGAGATGGGAAAAGCTGAATTACATAAAATCTACAGGATGTAGCGAAAAAATTATGCAAGTAAAAGTTGAAGAAGATTACATTTTCAATAAAATGAGACCAATCTCAAGTCTCTAGGACAAATGGTTACTATGTTATGAGGAAAAGAAGAGTATTTTTATGAAACAAAATGAGTTTTTCTGATCTTCAACCTCAATGCGGCACGGGTTAACGTTATCCGATCGACCAAAAACTTTGCGAATCTCATTTTCTAGTCAAATGGCACCTTTTAGGGGGTTGCCAGAAGTGATTTTCTCAAAAAAAATTTAGCCAATTGCCTTGTGGTCACAAAAAGTCAACTTTCGAAATTCAATCGTGGCAACCCCCTGAAAGGTGCCATTTGACTAGAAAATGAGATTCCAAAAGTTTTAGGTCGATCGGATAACATTAACCCGTGCCGCATCGAGGTTGAAGTTTAGAAAAACTCACTTTTTTTCATAAAAATATTATTTCTTTCCTCATAACATAGTAACCATTTTTCCTGGAGACTTGAAATTGGTCTTATTTTATTTGACATGTTATCTTCTTCAACGTTTACTCCAAATCTTTTTTCGCTAGATCCTATAGATTTTATGTTATTCAGCTTTTCCCATCTCAAAACGTGGTCCGTTTCAGCAAATGTGCCTTTTTATGCATACCCCTAAAAGCCACACTCCAGTCAATGAAATCGACCTCTAGGCATCCATTAAAAAAAGTGAAACTTGATAAATGTTATACTAATTTTGCATCTAATACTCGTATTATCATCATGTAGACTAGTTTTGTATTTAGTTTGGTGTAAGTTAGGCCACCCAACTTGAAATTTTTTGAAAACGATGGGTTCAGGACATGTGGTCGAGCCTATCTTGCTATGAAACACGGCTTTCAAAATAATTTCCAAAATATGATGACGGCATGCTAAGTACAAAAGTTCTTTTTGCAATAATTGCTCCAGCAAAACCCAAGCCCCCCTAATCCGACCAGTATTTGCAGCTGTGGTGTCAAAGCACATTGCTTGAATTTTGTCTGCTGACCCCACTCTTGAATGGCTCCAAATACCGCCTGGGCTTGCAAGAGTCCAGTACTATTTTCGAGTTGAGGAACTCCGATCAACTGTTCCTCATCTCCACAACTAATCAAGATCGCTACTCTTTCTACGTTTTCATTTTTAAATATATATCTGGTAGCTGGTAGTTACCCTGATCCCCCCCCCCCTTATTGCAGCCTCAACCTTTACATTTATACCTGAAACATACTCATTTTCAATAAACCAGAGTGATAAAGAAGTGTCAAATCGCCTGGAGGTCGATTTCATTGACTGGTGTGTGGTTTTTAGGGGTATGCGTAAAAAGGCACATTTGCTGAAACGGACCACGTTTTGAGATGGGAAAAGCTGAATTACATAAAATCTACAGGATGTAGCGAAAAAATTATGCAAGTAAAAGTTGAAGAAGATTACATTTTCAATAAAATGAGACCAATCTCAAGTCTCTAGGACAAATGGTTACTATGTTATGAGGAAAAGAAGAGTATTTTTATGAAACAAAATGAGTTTTTCTGATCTTCAACCTCAATGCGGCACGGGTTAACGTTATCCGATCGACCAAAAACTTTGCGAATCTCATTTTCTAGTCAAATGGCACCTTTTAGGGGGTTGCCAGAAGTGATTTTCTCAAAAAAAATTTAGCCAATTGCCTTGTGGTCACAAAAAGTCAACTTTCGAAATTCAATCGTGGCAACCCCCTGAAAGGTGCCATTTGACTAGAAAATGAGATTCCAAAAGTTTTAGGTCGATCGGATAACATTAACCCGTGCCGCATCGAGGTTGAAGTTTAGAAAAACTCACTTTTTTTCATAAAAATATTATTTCTTTCCTCATAACATAGTAACCATTTTTCCTGGAGACTTGAAATTGGTCTTATTTTATTTGACATGTTATCTTCTTCAACGTTTACTCCAAATCTTTTTTCGCTAGATCCTATAGATTTTATGTTATTCAGCTTTTCCCATCTCAAAACGTGGTCCGTTTCAGCAAATGTGCCTTTTTATGCATACCCCTAAAAGCCACACTCCAGTCAATGAAATCGACCTCTAGGCATCCATTAAAAAAAGTGAAACTTGATAAATGTTATACTAATTTTGCATCTAATACTCGTATTATCATCATGTAGACTAGTTTTGTATTTAGTTTGGTGTAAGTTAGGCCACCCAACTTGAAATTTTTTGAAAACGATGGGTTCAGGACATGTGGTCGAGCCTATCTTGCTATGAAACACGGCTTTCAAAATAATTTCCAAAATATGATGACGGCATGCTAAGTACAAAAGTTCTTTTTGCAATAATTGCTCCAGCAAAACACAAGCCCCCCTAATCCGACCAGTATTTGCAGCTGTGGTGTCAAAGCACATTGCTTGAATTTTGTCTGCTGACCCCACTCTTGAATGGCTCCAAATACCGCCTGGGCTTGCAAGAGTCCAGTACTATTTTCGAGTTGAGGAACTCCGATCAACTGTTCCTCATCTCCACAACTAATCAAGATCGCTACTCTTTCTACGTTTTCATTTTTAAATATATATCTGGTAGCTGGTAGTTACCCTGATCCCCCCCCCCCCCCTTATTGCAGCCTCAACCTTTACATTTATACCTGAAACATACTCATTTTCAATAAACCAGAGTGATAAAGAAGTGTCAAATCGCCTGGAGGTCGATTTCATTGACTGGTGTGTGGTTTTTAGGGGTATGCGTAAAAAGGCACATTTGCTGAAACGGACCACGCTTTGAGATGGGAAAAGCTGAATTACATAAAATCTACAGGATGTAGCGAAAATATTATGCAAGTAAAAGTTGAAGAAGATTACATTTATAATAAAATGAGACCAATCTCAAGTCTCTAGGGCAAATGGTTAATATGTTATGAGGAAAAGAAGAGTATTTTTATGAAACAAAGTGAGTTTTTCTGATCTTCAACCTCAATGCGGCACGGGTTAACGTTATCCGATCGACCTAAAACTTTGCGAATCGCATTTTCTAGTCAAATGGCACCTTTTAGGGGGTTGCCAGAAGTGATTTTCTCAAAAAAAATTTAGCCTATTGCCTTGTGGTCACAAAAAGTCAACTTTCGAAATTCAATCGTGGCAACCCCCTAAAAGGTGCCATTTGACTAGGAAATGAGATTCCCAAAGTTTTAGGTCGATCGGATAACATTAACCCGTGCCGCATCGAGGTTGAAGTTTGGAAAAACTCACTTTTTTTCTTAAAAATATTATTTCTTTCCTCATAACATAGTAACCATTTGTCCTAGAGACTTGAAATTGGTCTTATTTTATTTGACATGTTATCTTCGTCAACTTTTACTCCAATACTTTTTTCGCTAGATCCTATAGATTTTATGTTATTCAGCTTTTCCCATCTCAAAACGTGGTCCGTTTCAGCAAATGTGCCTTTTTATGCATACCCCTAAAAGCCACACTCCAGTCAATGAAATCGACCTCTAGGCATCCATTAAAAAAAGTGAAACTTGATAAATGTTATACTAATTTTGCATCTAATACTCGTATTATCATCATGTAGACTAGTTTTGTATTTAGTTTGGTCGAAGTTAGGCCACCCAACTTGAAATTTTTTTAAACGCTAGGTTCTGGACCAGTGGTCGAGCCTATCTTGCTATGAAACACGGCTTTCAAAATAATTTCCAAAATATGATGACGGTGTGCTAAGTACAAAAGTTCTTTTTGCAATAATTGCTCCAGCAAAACACAAGCCCTCCTAATCCAACCAGTATTTGCAGCTGTGGTGTCAAAGCACATTGCTTGAATTTTGTCTGCTGACCCCACTCTTGAATGGCTCCAAATACCACCTGGGCTTGCAAGAGTCCAGTACTATTTTCGAGTTGAGGAACTCCGATCAACTGTTCCTCATCTCCGCAAATAATCAAGATCGCTACACTTTCTAAGTTTTCATTTTTCAATATATCTGGTAGCTGGTAGTTACCTAGATCCCCCCCCCCCCTCCCTTATTACAGCCTCAACCTTTACATTTATACCTGAAACATACTCATTTTCAATAAACCAGGGTGATAAAGAAGTGTCAAATCTCCTGGAGGTCGATTTCATTGACTGGAGTGTGGTTTTTAGGGGTATGCGTAAAAAGGCACATTTGCTGAAATGGACCACGTTTTGAGATGGGAAAAGCTGAATAACATAAAATCTACAGGATGTAGCGAAAAAATTATGCATGTATAAGTTGAAGAAGGTTACATTTTCAATAAAATGAGACCAATCTCAAGTCTCTAGGACAAATGGTTACTATGTTATGAGGAAAAGAAGAGTATTTTTATGAAACAAAATGAGTTTTTCTGATCTTCAACCTCAATGCGGCACGGGTTAACGTTATCCGATCGACCTAAAACTTTGCGAATCTCTTTTTCTAGTCAAATGGCACCTTTTAGGGGGTTGCCAGAAGTGATTTTCTCAAAAAAAATTTAGCCTATTGCCTTGTGGTCACAAAAAGTCAACTTTCGAAATTCAATATTGGCAACCCCCTAAAAGGTGCCATTTGACTAGAAAATGAGATTCCCAAAGTTTTAGGTCGATCGGATAACATTAACCCGTGCCGCATCGAGGTTGAAGTTTAGAAAAACTCAATTTTTTTCATAAAAATATTATTTCTTTCCTCATAACATAGTAACCATTTTTCCTAGAGACTTGAATTTGGTCTTATTTTATTTGACATGTTATCTTCTTCAACTTTTACTCCAATACTTTTTTCGCTAGATCCTATAGATTTTATGTTATTCAGCTTTTCCCATCTCAAAACGTGGTCCGTTTCAGCAAATGTGCCTTTTTATGCATACCCCTAAAAGCCACACTCCAGTCAATGAAATCGACCTCTAGGCATCCATTAAAAAAAGTGAAACTTGATAAATGTTATACTAATTTTGCATCTAATACTCGTATTATCATCATGTAGACTAGTTTTGTATTTAGTTTGGTGTAAGTTAGGCCACCCAACTTGAAATTTTTTGGTTACGCTAGGTTCAGGACCAGTGGTCGAGCCTATCTTGCTATCAAACACGGCTTTCAAAATAATTTCCAAAATATGATGACGGCACGCTAAGTACAAAAGTTCTTTTTGCAATAATTGCTCCAGCAAAACACAAGCCCTCCTAATCCGACCAGTATTTGCAGCTGTGGTGTCAAAGCACATTGCTTGAATTTTGTCTGCTGACCCCACTCTTGAATGGCTCCAAATACCACCTGGGCTTGCAAGAGTCCAGTACTATTTTCGAGTTGAGGAACTCCGATCAACTGTTCCTCATCTCCGCAAATAATCAAGATTGCTACACTTTCTACGTTTTCATTTTTCAATATATCTGGTAGCTGGTAGTTACCTAGATCCCCCCCCCCCCACCCATTATTACAGCCTCAACCTTTACATTTATACCTGAAACATACTCATTTTCAATAAACCAGAGTGATAAAGAAGTGTCAAATCGCCTGGAGGTCGATTTCATTGACTGGAGTGTGGTTTTTAGGGGTATGCGTAAAAAGGCACATTTGCTGAAATGGACCACGTTTTGAGATGGGAAAAGCTGAATAACATAAAATCTACAGGATGTAGCGAAAAAATTATGCATGTAAAAGTTGAAGAAGGTTACATTTTCAATAAAATGAGACCAATCTCAAGTCTCTAGGACAAATGGTTACTATGTTATGAGGAAAAGAAGAGTATTTTTATGAAACAAAATGAGTTTTTCTGATCTTCAACCTCAATGCGGCACGGGTTAACGTTATCCGATCGACCTAAAACTTTGCGAATCTCTTTTTCTAGTCAAATGGCACCTTTTAGGGGGTTGCCTGAAGTGATTTTCTCAAAAAAAATTTAGCCTATTGCCTTGTGGTCACAAAAAGTCAACTTTCGAAATTCAATCGTGGCAACCCCCTAAAAGGTGCCATTTGACTAGAAAATGATATTCCCAAAGTTTTAGGTCGATCGGATAACATTAACCCGTGCCGCATCGAGGTTGAAGTTTAGAAAAACTCACTTTTTTTCATAAAAATATTATTTCTTTCTTCATAACATAGTAACCATTTTTCCTAGAGACTTGAATTTGGTCTTATTTTATTTGACATGTTATCTTCTTCAACTTTTACTCCAATACTTTTTCGCTAGATCCTATAGATTTTATGTTATTCAGCTTTTCCCATCTCAAAACGTGGTCCGTTTCAGCAAATGTGCCTTTTTATGCATACCCCTAAAAGCCACACTCCAGTCAATGAAATCGACCTCTAGGCATCCATTAAAAAAAGTGAAACTTGATAAATGTTATACTAATTTTGCATCTAATACTCGTATTATCATCATGTAGACTAGTTTTGTATTTAGTTTGGTGTAAGTTAGGCCACCCAACTTGAAATTTTTTGGTTACGCTAGGTTCAGGACCAGTGGTCGAGCCTATCTTGCTATCAAACACGGCTTTAAAAATAATTTCCAAAATATGATGACGGCATGCTAAGTACAAAAGTTCTTTTTGCAATAATTGCTCCAGCAAAACACAAGCCCTCCTAATCCGACCAGTATTTGCAGCTGTGGTGTCAAAGCACATTGCTTGAATTTTGTCTGCTGACCCCACTCTTGAATGGCTCCAAATACCACCTGGGCTTGCAAGAGTCCAGTACTATTTTCGAGTTGAGGAACTCCGATCAACTGTTCCTCATCTCCGCAAATAATCAAGATCGCTACACTTTCTACGTTTTCATTTTTCAATATATCTGGTAGCTGGTAGTTACCTAGATCCCCCCCCCCCCACCCATTATTACAGCCTCAACCTTTACATTTATACCTGAAACATACTCATTTTCAATAAACCAGAGTGATAAAGAAGTGTCAAATCGCCTGGAGGTCGATTTCATTGACTGGAGTGTGGTTTTTAGGGGTATGCGTAAAAAGGCACATTTGCTGAAATGGACCACGTTTTGAGATGGGAAAAGCTGAATAACATAAAATCTACAGGATGTAGCGAAAAAATTATGCATGTAAAAGTTGAAGAAGGTTACATTTTCAATAAAATGAGACCAATCTCAAGTCTCTAGGACAAATGGTTACTATGTTATGAGGAAAAGAAGAGTATTTTTATGAAACAAAATGAGTTTTTCTGATCTTCAACCTCAATGCGGCACGGGTTAACGTTATCCGATCGACCTAAAACTTTGCGAATCTCTTTTTCTAGTCAAATGGCACCTTTTAGGGGGTTGCCTGAAGTGATTTTCTCAAAAAAAATTTAGCCTATTGCCTTGTGGTCACAAAAAGTCAACTTTCGAAATTCAATATTGGCAACCCCCTAAAAGGTGCCATTTGACTAGAAAATGAGATTCCCAAAGTTTTAGGTCGATCGGATAACATTAACCCGTGCCGCATCGAGGTTGAAGTTTAGAAAAACTCACTTTTTTTCATAAAAATATTATTTCTTTCTTCATAACATAGTAACCATTTTTCCTAGAGACTTGAATTTGGTCTTATTTTATTTGACATGTTATCTTCTTCAACTTTTACTCCAATACTTTTTTCGCTAGATCCTATAGATTTTATGTTATTCAGCTTTTCCCATCTCAAAACGTGGTCCGTTTCAGCAAATGTGCCTTTTTATGCATACCCCTAAAAGCCACACTCCAGTCAATGAAATCGACCTCTAGGCATCCATTAAAAAAAGTGAAACTTGATAAATGTTATACTAATTTTGCATCTAATACTCGTATTATCATCATGTAGACTAGTTTTGTATTTAGTTTGGTGTAAGTTAGGCCACCCAACTTGAAATTTTTTGGTTACGCTAGGTTCAGGACCAGTGGTCGAGCCTATCTTGCTATCAAACACGGCTTTAAAAATAATTTCCAAAATATGATGACGGCATGCTAAGTACAAAAGTTCTTTTTGCAATAATTGCTCCAGCAAAACACAAGCCCTCCTAATCCGACCAGTATTTGCAGCTGTGGTGTCAAAGCACATTGCTTGAATTTTGTCTGCTGACCCCACTCTTGAATGGCTCCAAATACCACCTGGGCTTGCAAGAGTCCAGTACTATTTTCGAGTTGAGGAACTCCGATCAACTGTTCCTCATCTCCGCAAATAATCAAGATCGCTACACTTTCTACGTTTTCATTTTTCAATATATCTGGTAGCTGGTAGTTACCTAGATCCCCCCCCCCCCCCTTTGCAGCCTCAACCTTTACATTTGTACCTGAAACATACTCATTTTCAATAAACCAGAGTGATAAAGAAGTGTCAAATCGCCTGGAGGTCGATTTCATTGACTGGAGTGTGGTTTTTAGGGGTATGCGTAAAAAGGCACATTTGCTGAAACGGACCACGCTTTGAGATGGGAAAAGCTGAATTACATAAAATCTACAGGATGTAGCGAAAAAATTATGCAAGTAAAAGTTGAAGAAGATTACATTTATAATAAAATGAGACCAATCTCAAGTCTCTAGGGCAAATGGTTACTATGTTATGAGGAAAAGAAGAGTATTTTTATGAAACAAAGTGAGTTTTTCTGATCTTCAACCTCAATGCGGCACGGGTTAATGTTATCCGATCGACCTAAAACTTTGCGAATCGCATTTTCTAGTCAAATGGCACCTTTTAGGGGGTTGCCAGAAGTGATTTTCTCAAAAAAAATTTAGCCTATTGCCTTGTGGTCACAAAAAGTCAACTTTCGAAATTCAATCGTGGCAACCCCCTAAAAGGTGCCATTTGACTAGGAAATGAGATTCCCAAAGTTTTAGGTCGATCGGATAACATTAACCCGTGCCGCATCGAGGTTGAAGTTTAGAAAAACTCACTTTTTTTCTTAAAAATATTATTTCTTTCCTCATAACATAGTAACCATTTGTCCTAGAGACTTGAAATTGGTCTTATTTTATTTGACATGTTATCTTCTTCAACTTTTACTCCAATACTTTTTTCGCTAGATCCTATAGATTTTATGTTATTCAGCTTTTCCCATCTCAAAACGTGGTCCGTTTCAGCAAATGTGCCTTTTTATGCATACCCCTAAAAGCCACACTCCAGTCAATGAAATCGACCTCTAGGCATCCATTAAAAAAAGTGAAACTTGATAAATGTTATACTAATTTTGCATCTAATACTCGTATTATCATCATGTAGACTAGTGTTGTACTTAGTTTGGTGTAAGTTAGGCCACCCAACTTGAAATTTTTTGAAAACGATGGGTTCAGGACCTGTGGTCGAGCCTATCTTGCTATGAAACACGGCTTTCAAAATAATTTCCAAAATATGATGACGGCATGCTAAGTACAAAAGTTCTTTTTGCAATAATTGCTCCAGCAAAACACAAGCCCCCCTAATCCGACCAGTATTTGCAGCTGTGGTGTCAAAGCACATTGCTTGAATTTTGTCTGCTGACCCCACTCTTGAATGGCTCCAAATACCGCCTGGGCTTGCAAGAGTCCAGTACTATTTTCGAGTTGAGGAACTCCGATCAACTGTTCCTCATCTCCACAACTAATCAAGATCGCTACTCTTTCTACGTTTTCATTTTTAAATATATATCTGATAGCTGGTAGTTACCTAGATCCCCCCCCCCCCCCCACCCATTATTACAGCCTCAACCTTTACATTTATACCTGAAACATACTCATTTTCAATAAACCAGAGTGATAAAGAAGTGTCAAATCGCCTGGAGGTCGATTTCATTGACTGGAGTGTGGTTTTTAGGGGTATGCGTAAAAAGGCACATTTGCTGAAACGGACCACGTTTTGAGATGGGAAAAGCTGAATTACATAAAATCTACATGATGTAGCGAAAAAATTATCCAAGTAAAAGTTTAAGAAGATTACATTTATAATAAAATGAGACCAATCTCAAGTCTCTAGGGCAAATGGTTACTATGTTATGAGGAAAAGAAGAGTATTTTTATGAAACAAAGTGAGTTTTTCTGATCTTCAACCTCAATGCGGCACGGGTTAACGTTATCCGATCGACCTAAAACTTTGCGAATCGCATTTTCTAGTCAAATGGCACCTTTTAGGGGGTTGCCAGAAGTGATTTTCTCAAAAAAAATTTAGCCTATTGCCTTGTGGTCACAAAAAGTCAACTTTCGAAATTCAATCGTGTCAACCCCCTAAAAGGTGCCATTTGACGAGGAAATGAGATTCCCAAAGTTTTAGGTCGATCGCATAACATTAACCCGTGCCGCATCGAGGTTGAAGTTTAGAAAAACTCACTTTTTTTCTTAAAAATATTATTTCTTTCCTCATAACATAGTAACCATTTGTCCTAGAGACTTGAAATTGGTCTTATTTTATTTGACATGTTATCTTCTTCAACTTTTACTCCAATACATTTTTCGCTAGATCCTATAGATTTTATGTTATTCAGCTTTTCCCATCTCAAAACGTGGTCCGTTTCAGCAAATGTGCCTTTTTATGCATACCCCTAAAAGCCACACTCCAGTCAATGAAATCGACCTCTAGGCATCCATTAAAAAATGTGAAACTTGATAAATGTTATACAAATTTTGCATCTAATACTCGTATTATCATCATGTAGACTAGTTTTGTATTTAGTTTGGTCGAAGTTAGGCCGCCCAACTTGAAATTTTTTGGTTACGCTAGGTTCAGGACCAGTGGTCGAGCCTATCTTGCTATCAAACACGGCTTTAAAAATAATTTCCAAAATATGATGACGGCATGCTAAGTACAAAAGTTCTTTTTGCAATAATTGTTCCAGCAAAACACAAGCCCTCCTAATCCGACCAGTATTTGCAGCTGTGGTGTCAAAGCACATTGCTTGAATTTTATCTGCTGACCCCACTCTTGAATGGCTCCAAATACCACCTGGGCTTGCAAGAGTCCAGTACTATTTTCGAGTTGAGGAACTCCGATCAACTGTTCCTCATCTCCACAACTAATCAAGATCGCTACACTTTCTACGTTTTCATTTTTCAATATATCTGGTAGCTGGTAGTTACCTAGATCCCCCCCCCCCCCTTATTGCAGCCTCAACCTTTACATTTATACCTGAAACATACTCATTTTCAATAAACCAGAGTGATAAAGAAGTGTCAAATCGCCTGGAGGTCGATTTCATTGACTGGAGTGTGGTTTTTAGGGGTATGCGTAAAAAGACACATTTGCTGAAACGGACCACGTTTTGAGATGGGAAAAGCTGAATAACATAAAATCTACAGGATGTAGCGAAAAAATTATGCAAGTAAAAGTTGAAGAAGATTACATTTTCAATAAAATGAGAC
Source organism: Leptopterna dolabrata (assembly GCA_954871275.1). Lineage (NCBI taxonomy): Eukaryota > Metazoa > Arthropoda > Insecta > Hemiptera > Miridae > Leptopterna > Leptopterna dolabrata. The sequence continues at coordinate 11,631,144 of OX940976.1, forward strand.
CAATCTCAAGTCTCTAGGACAAATGGTTACTATGTTATGAGGAAAAGAAGAGTATTTTTATGAAACAAAATGAGTTTTTCTGATCTTCAACCTCGATGCGGCACGGGTTAACGTTATCCGATCGACCAAAAACTTTGCGAATCTCATTTTATAGTCAAATGGCACCTTTTAGGGGGTTGCCAGAAGTGATTTTCTCAAAAAAAATTTAGCCTATTGCCTTGTGGTCACAAAAAGTCAACTTTCGAAATTCAATCGTGGCAACCCCCTAAAAGGTGCCATTTGACTAGAAAATGAGGTTCCCAAAGTTTTAGGTCGATCGGATAACATTAACCCGTGCCGCATCGAGGTTGAAGTTTAGAAAAACTCACTTTTTTTCTTAAAAATATTATTTCTTTCCTCATAACATAGTAACCATTTCTCCTAGAGACTTGAAATTGGTCTTATTTTATTTGACATGTTATCTTCTTCAACTTTTACTCCAATACTTTTTTCGCTAGATCCTATACATTTTATGTTATTCAGCTTTTCCCATCTCAAAACGTGGTCCGTTTCAGCAAATGTGCCTTTTTATGCATACCCCTAAAAACCACACTCCAGTCAATGAAATCGACCTCTAGGCTTCCATTAAAAAAAGTGAAACTTGATAAATGTTATACTAATTCTGCATCTAATACTCGTATTATCATCATGTAGAATAGTTTTCTATTTAGTTTGGTGTAAGTTAGGCCACCCAACTTGAAATTTTTTGAAAACGCTGGGTTCAGGACCAGTGGTCGAGCCTATCTTGCTATGAAACACGGCTTTCAAAATAATTTCCAAAATATGATGACGGCATGCTAAGTACAAAAGTTCTTTTTGCAATAATTGCTCCAGCAAAACACAAGCCCCCCTACTCCGACCAGTATTTGCAGCTGTGGTGTCAAAGCACATTGCTTGAATTTTGTCTGCTGACCCCACTCTTGAATGGCTCCAAATACCGCCTGGGCTTGCAAGAGTCCAGTACTATTTTCGAATTGAGGAACTCCGATCAACTGTTCCTCATCTCCACAACTAATCAAGATCGCTACTCTTTCTACGTTTTCATTTTTAAATATATATCTGGTAGCTGGTAGTTACCTAGATCCCCCCCCCCCTTATTGCAGCCTCAACCTTTACATTTGTACCTGAAACATACTCATTTCCAATAAACCAGAGTGATAAAGAAGTGTCAAAACGCCTGGAGGTCGATTTCATTGACTGGAGTGTGGTTTTTAGGGGTATGCGTAAAAAGACACATTTGCTGAAACGGACCACGTTTTGAGATGGGAAAAGCTGAATTACATAAAATCTACAGGATTTAGCAAAAAAATTAAGCAAGTAAAAGTTGAAGAAAATAACATTTTCAATAAAATGAGACCAATCTCTTGTCTCTAGGACAAATGGTTACTATGTTATGAGGAAAAGAAGAGTATTTTTATGAAACAAAATGAGTTTTTCTGATCTTTAACCTCAATGCGGCACGGGTTAACGTTATCCGATCGACCAAAAACTTTGCGAATCTCATTTTCTAGTCAAATGGCACCTTTTAGGGGGTTGCCAGAAGTGATTTTCTCAAAAAAAATTTAGCCTATTGCCTTGTGGTCACAAAAAGTCAACTTTCGAAATTCAATCGTGGCAACCCCCTAAAAGGTGCCATTTGACTAGAAAATGAGGTTCCCAAAGTTTTAGGTCGATCGGATAACATTAACCCGTGCCGCATCGAGGTTGAAGTTTAGAAAAACTCACTTTTTTTCATAAAAATATTATTTCTTTCCTCATAACATAGTAACCATTTGTCCTAGAGACATGAAATTGGTCTTATTTTATTTGACATGTTATCTTCTTCAACTTTTACTCCAATACTTTTTTCGCTAGATCCTATAGATTTTATGTTATTCAGCTTTTCCCATCTCAAAACGTGGTCCGTTTCAGCAAATGTGCCTTTTTATGCATACCCCTAAAAGCCACACTCCAGTCAATGAAATCGACCTCTAGGCATCCATTAAAAAAAGTGAAACTTGATAAATGTTATACTAATTTTGCATCTAATACTCGTATTATCATCATGTAGACTAGTGTTGTATTTAGTTTGGTCGAAGTTAGGCCGCCCAACTTGAAATTCTTTGGTTACGCTAGGTTCAGGACCAGTGGTCGAGCCTATCTTGCTATCAAACACGGCTTTCAAAATAATTTCCAAAATATGATGACGGCATGCTAAGTACAAAAGTTCTTTTTGCAATAATTGCTCCAGCAAAACACAAGCCCTCCTAATCCGACCAGTATTTGCAGCTGTGGTGTCAAAGCACATTGCTTGAATTTTGTCTGCTGACCCCACTCTTGAATGGCTCCAAATACCACCAGGGCTTGCAAGAGTCCAGTACTATTTTCGAGTTGAGGAACTCCGATCAACTGTTCCTCATCTCCACAACTAATCAAGATCGCTACACTTTCTACGTTTTCATTTTTCAATATATCTGGTAGCTGGTAGTTACCTACATCCCCCCCCCCCCCCTATTACAGCCTCAACCTTTAAATTTATACCTGAAACATACTCATTTTCAATAAACCAGAGTGATAAAGAAGTGTCAAAACGCCTGGAGGTCGATTTCATTGACTGGAGTGTGGTTTTTAGGGGTATGCGTAAAAAGGCACATTTGCTGAAACGGACCACGTTTTGAGATGGGAAAAGCTGAATTACATAAAATCTACAGGATTTAGCGAAAAAATTATGCAAGTAAAAGTTGAAGAAGATTACATTTTCAATAAAATGAGACCACTCTCAAGTCTCTAGGACAAATGGTTACTATGTTATGAGAAAAAGAAGTGTATTTTTATGAAACAAAGTGAGTTTTTCTGATCTTCAACCTCAATGCGGCACGGGTTAACGTTATCCGATCTACCTAAAACTTTGCGAATCTCATTTTCTAGTCAAATGGCACCTTTTAGGGGGTTGCCAGAAGTGATTTTCTCATAAAAAATTTTGCCTATTGCCTTGTTGACACAAAAAGTCAACTTTCGAAATTCAATCGTGGCAACCTCCTAAAAGGTGCCATTTGACTAGAAAATGAGAATCCCAAAGTTTTAGGTCGATCGGATAACATTAACCCGTGCCGCATCGAGGTTGAAGTTTAGAAAAACTCACTTTTTTCCATAAAAATATTATTTCTGTCCTCATAACATAGTAACCATTCGTCCTAGAGACTTGAAATTGGTCTTATTTTATTTGACATGTTATCTTCTTCAACTTTTACTCCAATACTTTTTTCGCTAGATCCTATAGATTATATGTTATTCAGCTTTTCCCATCTCAAAACGTGGTCCGTTTCAGCAAATGTGCCTTTTTATGCATACCCCTAAAAACCACACTCCAGTCAATGAAATCGACCTCTAGGCATCCATTAAAAAAAGTGAAACTTGATAAATGTTATACTAATTTTGCATCTAATACTCGTATGACTAGTGTTGTATTTAGTTTGGTCGAAGTTAGGGCACCCCCCCCCCCCCCCCGACTTGAAATTTTTTTAAACGCTAGGTTCAGGACCAGTGGTCGAGCCTATCTTGCTATGAAACACGGCTTTCAAAATAATTTCCAAAATATGATGACGGCATGCTAAGTACAAAAGTTCTTTTTGCAATAATTGCTCCAGCAAAACACAAGCCCTCCTAATCCAACCAGTATTTGCAGCTGTGGTGTCAAAGCACATTGCTTGAATCTTGTCTGCTGACCCCACTCTTGAATGGCTCCAAATACCACCTGGGCTTGCAAGCGTCCAGTACTATTTTCGAGTTGAGGAACTCCGATCAACTGTTCCTCATCTCCACAACTAATCAAGATCGCTACACTTTCTACGTTTTCATTTTTCAATATATCTGGTAGCTGGTAGTTACCTAGATCCCCCCCCCCCCCCCCCCTATTGCAGCCTCAACCTTTACATTTATACCTGAAACATACTCATTTTCCATAAACCAGAGTGATAAAGAAATGTCAAATCGCCTGGAGGTCGATTTCATTGACTGGAGTGTGGTTTTTAGGGGTATGCGTAAAAAGACACATTTGCTGAAACGGACCACGTTTTGAGATGGGAAAAGCTGAATTACATAAAATCTACAGGATTTAGCAAAAAAATTAAGCAAGTAAAAGTTGAAGAAAATAACATTTTCAATAAAATGAGACCAATCTCAAGTCTCTAGGACAAATGGTTACTGAGTTATGAGAAAAAGAAGTGTATTTTTATGAAACAAAGTGAGTTTTTCTGATCTTCAACCTCAATGCGGCACGGGTTAACGTTATCCGATCTACCTAAAACTTTGCGAATCTCATTTTCTAGTCAAATGGCACCTTTTAGGGGGTTGCCAGAAGTGATTTTCTCATAAAAAATTTTGCCTATTGCCTTGTTGACACAAAAAGTCAACTTTCGAAATTCAATCGTGGCAACCTCCTAAAAGGTGCCATTTGACTAGAAAATGAGAATCCCAAAGTTTTAGGTCGATCGGATAACATTAACCCGTGCCGCATCGAGGTTGAAGTTTAGAAAAACTCACTTTTTTCCATAAAAATATTATTTCTGTCCTCATAACATAGTAACCATTCGTCCTAGAGACTTGAAATTGGTCTTATTTTATTTGACATGTTATCTTCTTCAACTTTTACTCCAATACTTTTTTCGCTAGATCCTATAGATTATATGTTATTCAGCTTTTCCCATCTCAAAACGTGGTCCGTTTCAGCAAATGTGCCTTTTTATGCATACCCCTAAAAACCACACTCCAGTCAATGAAATCGACCTCTAGGCATCCATTAAAAAAAGTGAAACTTGATAAATGTTATACTAATTTTGCATCTAATACTCGTATGACTAGTGTTGTATTTAGTTTGGTCGAAGTTAGGGCACCCCCCCCCCCCCCCGACTTGAAATTTTTTTAAACGCTAGGTTCAGGACCAGTGGTCGAGCCTATCTTGCTATGAAACACGGCTTTCAAAATAATTTCCAAAATATGATGACGGCATGCTAAGTACAAAAGTTCTTTTTGCAATAATTGCTCCAGCAAAACACAAGCCCTCCTAATCCAACCAGTATTTGCAGCTGTGGTGTCAAAGCACATTGCTTGAATCTTGTCTGCTGACCCCACTCTTGAATGGCTCCAAATACCACCTGGGCTTGCAAGCGTCCAGTACTATTTTCGAGTTGAGGAACTCCGATCAACTGTTCCTCATCTCCACAACTAATCAAGATCGCTAAACTTTCTACGTTTTCATTTTTCAATATATCTGGTAGCTGGTAGTTACCTAGATCCCCCCCCCCCCCCCCTATTGCAGCCTCAACCTTTACATTTATACCTGAAACATACTCATTTTCCATAAACCAGAGTGATAAAGAAATGTCAAATCGCCTGGAGGTCGATTTCATTGACTGGAGTGTGGTTTTTAGGGGTATGCGTAAAAAGACACATTTGCTGAAACGGACCACGTTTTGAGATGGGAAAAGCTGAATTACATAAAATCTACAGGATTTAGCAAAAAAATTAAGCAAGTAAAAGTTGAAGAAAATAACATTTTCAATAAAATGAGACCAATCTCAAGTCTCTAGGACAAATGGTTACTATGTTATGAGGAAAAGAAGAGTATTTTTATGAAACAAAATGAGTTTTTCTGATCTTCAACCTCAATGCGGCACGGGTTAACGTTATCCGATCGACCAAAAACTTTGCGAATCTCATTTTCTAGTCAAATGGCACCTTTTAGGGGGTTGCCAGAAGTGATTTTCTCAAAAAAAATTTAGCCTATTGCCTTGTGGTCACAAAAAGTCAACTTTCGAAATTCAATCGTGGCAACCCCCTAAAAGGTGCCATTTGACTAGAAAATGAGGTTCCCAAAGTTTTAGGTCGATCGGATAACATTAACCCGTGCCGCATCGAGGTTGAAGTTTAGAAAAACTCACTTTTTTTCATAAAAATATTATTTCTTTCCTCATAACATAGTAACCATTTGTCCTAGAGACATGAAATTGGTCTTATTTTATTTGACATGTTATCTTCTTCAACTTTTACTCCAATACTTTTTTCGCTAGATCCTATAGATTTTATGTTATTCAGCTTTTCCCATCTCAAAACGTGGTCCGTTTCAGCAAATGTGCCTTTTTATGCATACCCCTAAAAACCACACTCCAGTCAATGAAATCGACCTCTAGGCATCCATTAAAAAAAGTGAAACTTGATAAATGTTATACTAATTTTGCATCTAATACTCGTATTATCTTCATGTAGGCTAGTTTTGTATTTAGTTTGGTCGAAGTTAGGCCACCCAACTTGAAATTTTTTGAAAACGCTAGGTTCAGGACCAGTGGTCGAGCCTATCTTGCTATCAAACACGGCTTTCAAAATAATTTTCAAAATATGATGACGGCATGCTGAGTACAAAAGTTCTTTTTGCAATAATTGCTCCAGCAAAACACAAGCCCCCCTAATCCGACCAGTATTTGCAGCTGTGGTGTCAAAGCACATTGCATGAATTTTGTCTGCTGACCCCACTCTTGAATGGCTCCAAATGCCGCCTGGGCTTCCAAGAGTCCAGTACTATTTTCGAATTGAGGAACTCCGATCAACTGTTCCTCATCTCCACAACTAATCAAGATCGCTACACTTTCTACGTTTTCATTTTTCAATATATCTGGTAGCTGGTAGTTACCTAGATCCCCCCCCCCCCCCCTTGTTTCAGCTCTCAACCTTTACATTTATACCTGAAACATACTCATTTTCAATAAACCAGAGTGATAAAGAAGTGTCAAATCGCCTGGAGGTCGATTTCATTGACTGGAGTGTGGTTTTTAGGGGTATGCGTAAAAAGGCACATTTGCTGAAACGGACCACGTTTTGAGATGGGAAAAGCTGAATAACATAAAATCTACAGGATGTAGCGAAAAAATTATGCAAGTAAAAGTTGAAGAAGATAACATTTTCAATAAAATGAGACCAATCTCAAGTCTCTAGAACAAATGGTCACTATGGTGTGAGGAAAAGAAGAGTATTTTTATGAAACAAAATGAGTTTTTCTGATCTTCAACCTCAATGCGGCACGGGTTAACGTTATCCGATCGACCTAAAACTTTGCGAATCGCATTTTCTAGTCAAATGGCACCTTTTAGGGGGTTGCCAGAAGTGATTTTCTCAAAAAAAATTTAGCCTATTGCCTTGTGGTCACAAAAAGTCAACTTTCGAAATTCAATCGTGGCAACCCCCTAAAAGGTGCCATTTGACTAGGAAATGAGAATCCCAAAGTTTTAGGTCGATCGGATAACATTAACCCGTGCCGCATCGAGGTTGAAGTTTAGAAAAACTTTTTTTCTTAAAAATATTATTTCTTTCCTCATAACATAGTAACCATTTCTCCTAGAGACTTGAAATTGGTCTTATTTTATTTGACATGTTATCTTCTTCAACTTTTACTCCAATACTTTTTTCGCTAGATCCTATACATTTTATGTTATTCAGCTTTTCCCATCTCAAAACGTGGTCCGTTTCAGCAAATGTGCCTTTTTATGCATACCCCTAAAAACCACACTCCAGTCAATGAAATCGACCTCTAGGCTTCCATTAAAAAAAGTGAAACTTGATAAATGTTATACTAATTCTGCATCTAATACTCGTATTATCATCATGTAGAATAGTTTTGTATTTAGTTTGGTCGATGTTAGGCCGCCCAACTTGAAATTTTTTGGTTACGCTAGGTTCAGGACCAGCGGTCGAGCCTATCTTGCTATCAAACACGGCTTTCAAAATAATTTCCAAAATATGATGACGGCATGCTAAGTACAAAAGTTCTTTTTGCAATAATTGCTACAGCAAAACACAAGCCCCCCTTATCCGACCAGTATTTGCAGCTGTGGTGTCAATGCACATTGCTTGAATTTTGTCTGCTGACCCCACTCATGAATGGCTCCAAATACCGCCTGGGCTTGCAAGAGTCCAGTACTATTTTCGAGTTGAGGAACTCCGATCAACTGTTCCTCATCTCCACAACTAATCAAGATCGCTACACTTTCTACGTTTTCATTTTTCAATATATCTGGTAGCTGGTAGTTACCTAGACCCCCCCCCCCCCCGTTATTACAGCCTCAACCTTTACATTTATACCTGTAACATACTCATTTTAAATAAACCAGAGTGATAAAGAAGTGTCAAATCGCCTGGAGGTCGATTTCATTGACTAGAGTGTGGTTTTTAGGGGTATGCGTAAAAAGGACAATTGCTGAAACGGACCACGTTTTGAGATGGGAAAAGCTGAATAACATAAAATCTACAGGATATAGCGAAAAAATTATGCAAGTGAAAGTTGAAGAAAATAACATTTTCAATAAAATGAGACCAATCTCAAGTCTCTAGGACAAATGGTTACTATGTTATGAGGAAAAGAAGGGTATTTATATGAAACAAAGTGAGTTTTTCTGATCTTCAACCTGTTGAATGAGTTAGTACGAGACGTGCATACAAAAACCTAAGATAAGGCTTTATTGAGCATAAACTCCAAGTAGAGAATATTCGAAGGAATATAGAATTATGAATTTGAATGGTAGACATAGAAACAAAGTATTGCTGCTAACATATGAACGAGTAGTAATAATTTCATCACATTTTCCCCCTGTCAGTTTTTCCACACGTAGTCTTCCAGGTACTTCGGTGGGTTCTTAATCCTTCCTGAACGTCTTGGGGTTTGTGTTGTTTGCTGGGCTTGGGGTAGCTCTGATGGATTAAGACCCTGCAACGTAGGTTCAACATTCGAGGTAGGTAACAAGTTCGGGAGCAGTCGCAACTGGCTCATCTTGTTCCACAGTCAACATGGGTTCACTGTCAACTGCAGCTCCGTCTGCCGTTGGCGCTAGGTGTCGATTCGATACCGTCGTCTCCCGTCCATCAGGCAATCTAACATAAGAGTAGTCTGGATTAGCCTCAAGAAGATCTACTTGGATGACAGACGGTTCATACTTGCTACCCATAACATGGCGTCTCATCAGTACTGGCCGTGGAGTAGATAGCCAAGTGGGTATTGATGTTCCATGAGGTGATCTTCTGGGGTGAGTGAACATCCTTTCATGTGGAGTTGTGTTGATGGAGGTACAAAGAAGCGATCTGATTGAATGAAGGGCCTGAGTAAGGACCTTCTCCCACTCTTTAGTCTCCAAGCAAGAGGAACGTAAGGCAAGTTGGATCGTCTTCCAAACTATACCATTGTACCTTTCCACTTGCCCGTTGCCTCTAGGGTTATATGCAGTAGTCCTGCTCGTTGCCACTCCTTTTGTAGTGAGAAATTCCTTCAGTTCGGCCGACATGAAAGAAGCCCCTCTGTCTGAGTGAATATATGCTGGCGTCCCGAAAATACCAAACAGCGTTGTGAGATGACGAATGATGGTGGAGGCTGACATGTCTGGACATGGAAAAGCAAAAGGAAAACGGGAAAACTCGTCCACGACAGTCAATAAGTAGCGGTTACGTGTTGCTGAAGGAAGGGGGCCCTTGAAATCAATATTAAGTCGCTCGAATGGGGATGTGGCATGAACAAGAACTCCGTCATTCTTCATGAATCGTGGCTTCAGCTCGGCACAGTCTTGACATGCTGCGGTAGTCTTACGGACCTCATCGATTGAGAATGGGAGGTTTTTAGTTCGTACCCAATGGGCCAGTCTTGTCACTCCTGGATGGCAGAGACTGCGGTGAAGGCTTTGCAGATTCAGCAGTGTAGAGGATGCACTTATCCGGGAAAGGGCATCAGCAACGGTGTTCTCCTTCCCTGGACGATAAACTATTTCGTAGGAGTAGCATGACAATTCGAGTCGCCAGCGCATAATTTTCTCGTTTTTTATCTTGCTATGCCTCCTGCCATCAAACATGAATGCCACAGAGCGTTGGTCAGTGACTAGACGAAAGTGCTTTCCAATCAGGTAGTGCCGCCACTTCCGGAGAGCCTCAACAATGGCAGCCGCTTCTTTCTCTATTGCTGGATGGTGTAGTTCAGAATCTGAGAGCGTTCGGGAGAAAAATGCCACTGGCTGACCTCGTTGTGATAGCGTCGCTGCTATAGCATAATCCGAGGCGTCAGTCTCAACTAAAAAACTCGCGTTATCGTCAAGAGCCGAAACTACGGATTTTGCTATGTCAGTTTTCAGTGTATCGATGAGTGTATTCATTTCGGGAGACAGAGGGAAGCTTTTGATTTGGATGAGAGGTCTGATCCGATCCGAATAGTGAGGGATCCATCTGGCATAGTGCGCGAACATCCCCAATGCTCGTTTCAAATCTTTGTGATTGGAAGGAGAGCGAAGTTTGAGCAGAGGTTGAAGTCTATCTTCATCAGGTTTAATGTGATTTTTAGAAATCGTATATCCCAAAAGATTGATGGATGTCTGAGAGTATTTCGATTTGTTTTCATTCACGGTGAGATTATATTTTTGTGTAGCATGTAAGAATGATTGAAGATTTGAATCGTGTTCCGATTTCGATCGTCCACAAATTGTAACGTCGTCCAAGTATGCGTACGTTTCTTTGAGTTGTTCAGTGTGAATTATGTTGTTAATAAATTTTTGAAATGCAGGTACTCCGTTCGTAACCCCAAAAGGGATTCTATTAAATTGGTATAAATTCCCATCCGCTTCAAACGCTGTGTATAGCTTTTCTGATTCTAAAATTGGCACCTGATGATACGCGGATTTCAAGTCGATTGTGCTATAAAAGGAGTTTTTAGCGACTTTCGCCACAATATTTTCTATATTAGGTATGGGGTAAGCGTCCAACATGGTAAACCTGTTTATGGTCTGTGAGTAATCGATGCACATTCTCTTTTTGTGATTAGTGTTGTTGACTATGAGGACTTGAGCTCTCCAAGGGGAGACACTTGGTTCGATTATTCCATCCCTTAACAGTTTCTGTACCTCGATTTTAATAAATTCCGAATCTTCTTCCGAATGGTGTCGAGATCTGATAGCAATGGGGCGGATGTCATGTTGGAGGTTGGTAAATAGAGAAACGGGTGGAACGTTGGCAGCTGCTAGACTGCAAATTAAAAGAGGTTCGTTAGAACCACCCAATCTCATTTCAAGGGACGAATGTGTTGATAAGATGTCATGCCCGATGATGACATCGGTACACAGATTTTTCATTACTAATAGCCTGGCATTGGTGTAAACGTGACCTTGCAGCTTCAAATCGACATGGCAGCAGCCGTCAACTGTTGAGAACAATGAAGAACTAGCCATAGTAATTCTTTCGGTGGAAGGGAGTTTTATAGCATGACACTTACTCACGAGCGTGCTATCCAAAAAACTTGAAGAACTTCCTGTGTCTATCAGCGCCAGACATTTGATATTGTTAACTTCCACTGGGACAATGGCTTTCTGGAGTGATTGGGGTGACGAAACAGCTGTAATGGCAGAGATTACATTATCAGAACTGGAAGTCGCGGAGGCTGAGTTAGATTTCTTACCACGGGACTGGCACACCCGACTGTAATGTCCAAGTTTGCCGCACTCTTTGCATTTTTCGTCTTTTGCTGGGCATTCGCTTCGAGGATGGCGTCTGAAACCACAAAAATAACATTTCACGGGCTTAAGCGACGTTGCCGCGCAATTATCAGGCATAACCGTGTCACTACGATCCGCATTGTGACTATCGGCCGTAACAGCGTTAATGGGTAAAGTTGGAGGCTGGAAACTAATAGCATGTTGTTGAGCAGCTTCCAAAGCCCGTGCCTGATCGAAAGCCTGTGCTAAGGTGAGTGATACATTCTCCAACAATCGTTGACGTATAGAAGAAGAGGTCAACCCAGCAATGAATGCGTCCCTTACGTACGAATTTTTATTTTCCTCTGCTGTCACCGCCCTAAAATCGCAATCTTTGCTCAAAAGATTCAAGACTTGCATGTATTGGTCGACAGATTCACCGGGGCTCTGGCGACGTATCGAAAGACAATGTCGTGCAAAGATAATGTTTTTAGGTTTAACGTAAGTAGCTTCTAGGACTGCTATCGCATCATCATACGTAGTGATATCGCTTATGAGAGTATAAATTGAAGCAGAAACGTGGTTAACCAGGTAGAGCAATTTCTCCTCCGAAGATATGGGAGCGTTATTCTCACCTTTTGAGATTGTCAAGAAGTTGGTGAAGGTCTTTTTCCAATGGTTCCACTCCTCAGTTGCATTGCTCGCTGATGGGTCAATGCATAACCGGTTCGGGCGAAGACCTCTGTCCATAGTTTATGCTCAATAAATTGTTGAATGAGTTAGTACGAGACGTGCATACAAAAACCTAAGATAAGGCTTTATTGAGCATAAACTCCAAGTAGAGAATATTCGAAGGAATATAGAATTATGAATTTGAATGGTAGACATAGAAACAAAGTATTGCTGCTAACATATGAACGAGTAGTAATAATTTCATCACACAACCTCAATGCGGCACGGGTTAACGTTATCCGATCGACCAAAAACTTTGCGAATCTCATTTTCTAGTCAAATGGCACCTTTTAGGGGGTTGCCAGAAGTGATTTTCTCAAAAAAAATTTAGCCTATTGCCTTGTGGTCACAAAAAGTCAACTTTCGAAATTCAATCGTGGCAACCCCCTAAAAGGTGCCATTTGACTAGAAAATGAGATTTCCAAAGTTTTAGGTCGATCGGATAACATTAACCCGTGCCGCATCGAGGTTGAAGTTTAGAAAAACTCACTTTTTTTCATAAAAATATTATTTCTTTCATCATAACATAGTAACCATTTTTCCTAGAGACTTGAAATTGGTCTTATTTTATTTGACATGTTATCTTCTTCAACTTTTACTCCAATACTTTTTTCGCTAGATCCTATACATTTTATGTTATTCAGCTTTTCCCATCTCAAAACGTGGTCCGTTTCAGCAAATGTGCCTTTTTATGCATACCCCTAAAAACCACACTCCAGTCAATGAAATCGACCTCTAGGCTTCCATTAAAAAAAGTGAAACTTGATAAATGTTATACTGATTCTGCATCTAATACTCGTATTATCATCATGTAGAATAGTTTTGTATTTAGTTTGGTGTAAGTTAGGCCACCCAACTTGAAATTTTTTGAAAACGCTGGGTTCAGGACCAGTGGTCGAGCCTATCTTGCTATGAAACACGGCTTTCAAAATAATTTCCAAAATATGATGACGGCATGCTAAGTACAAAAGTTCTTTTTGCAATAATTGCTCCAGCAAAACACAAGCCCCCCTAATCCGACCAGTATTTGCAGCTGTGGTGTCAAAGCACATTGCTTGAATTTTGTCTGCTGACCCCACTCTTGAATGGCTCCAAATACCGCCTGGGCTTGCAAGAGTCCAGTACTATTTTCGAATTGAGGAACTCCGATCAACTGTTCCTCATCTCCACAACTAATCAAGATCGCTACTCTTTCTACGTTTTCATTTGTAAATATATATCTGGTAGCTGGTAGTTACCTAGATCCCCCCCCCCCCCCCCCTTATTGCAGCCTCAACCTTTACATTTGTACCTGAAACATACTCATTTTCAATAAACCAGAGTGATAAAGAAGTGTCAAAACGCCTGGAGGTCGATTTCATTGACTGGAGTGTGGTTTTTAGGGGTATGCGTAAAAAGGCACATTTGCTGAAACGGACCACGTTTTGAGATGGGATAAGCTGAATTACATTAAATCTACAGGATTTAGCGAAAAAATTATGCAAGTAAAAGTTGAAGAAGATTACATTTTCAATAAAATGAGACCAATCTAAAGTCTCTAGGACAAATGGTTACTATGTTATGAGGAAAAGAAGTGTATTTTTATGAAACATAGTGAGTTTTTCTGATCTTCAACCTCAATGCGGCACGGGTTAACGTTATCCGATCGACCTAAAACTTTGCGAATCTCATTTTCTAGTCAAATGGCACCTTTTAGGGGGTTGCCAGAAGTGATTTTCTCAAAAAAAATTTTGCCTATTGCCTTCTGGACACAAAAAGTCAACTTTCGAAATTCAATCGTGGCAACCTCCTAAAAGGTGCCATTTGACTAGAAAATAAGAATCCCAAAGTTTTAGGTCGATCGGATAACATTAACCCGTGCCGCATCGAGGTTGAAGTTTAGAAAAACTCACTTTTTTCCATAAAAATATTATTTCATTCCTCATAACATAGTAACCATTTGTCCTAGAGACTTGAGATTGGTCTCATTTTATTGAAAATGTAATCTTCTTCAACTTTTACTTGCATAATTGTTTCGCTACATCCTGTAGATTTTATGTGATTCAGCTTTTCCCATCTCAAAACGTGGTCCGTTTCAGCAAATGTGCCTTTTTATGAATACCCCTAAAAACCACACTCCAGTCAATGAAATCGATCTCTAGGCATCCATTAAAAAAAGTGAAACTTGATAAATGTTATACTAATTTTGCATCTAATACTCGTATTATCATCATGTAGACTAGTGTTGTATTTAGTTTGGTCGAAGTTAGGCCACCCGACTTGAAATTTTTTTAAACGCTAGGTTCAGGACCAGTGGTCGAGCCTATCTTGCTATGAAACACGGCTTTCAAAATAATTTCCAAAATATGATGACGGCATGCTAAGTACAAAAGTTCTTTTTGCAATAATTGCTCCAGCAAAACACAAGCCCTCCTAATCCAACCAGTATTTGCAGCTGTGGTGTCAAAGCACATTGCTTGAATCTTGTCTGCTGACCCCACTCTTGAATGGCTCCAAATACCACCTGGGCTTGCAAGAGTCCTGTACTATTTTCGAGTTGAGGAACTCCGATCAACTGTTCCTCATCTCCACAACTAATCAAGATCGCTACACTTTCTACGTTTTCATTTTTCAATATATCTGGTAGCTGGTAGTTACCTAGATCCCCCCCCCCCCCCTTATTGCAGCCCCAACCTTTACATTTATACCTGAAACATACTCATTTTCAATAAACCAGAGTGATAAAGAAGTGTCAAATCGCCTGGAGGTCGATTTCATTGACTGGAGTGTGGTTTTTAGGGGTATGCGTAAAAAGGCACATTTGCTGAAACGGACCACGTTTTGAGATGGGAAAAGCTGAATAACATAAAATCTACAGGATGTAGCGAAAAAATTATGCAAGTAAAAGTTGAAGAAGATTACATTTTCAATAAAATGAGACCAATCTCAAGTCTCTAGGACAAATGGTTACTATGTTATGAGGAAAAGAAGAGTATTTTTATGAAACAATGTGAGTTTTTCTGATCGTCAACCTCAATGCGGCACGGGTTAACGTTATCCGATCGACCTAAAACTTTGCGAATCGCATTTTCTAGTCAAATGGCACCTTTTAGGGGGTTGCCAGAAGTGATTTTCTCATAAAAAATTTTGCCTATTGCCTTGTGGACACAAAAAGTCAACTTTCGAAATTCAATCGTGGCAACCTCCTAAAAGGTGCCATTTGACTAGAAAATGAGAATCCCAAAGTTTTAGGTCGATCGGATAACATTAACCCGTGCCGCATCGAGGTTGAAGTTTAGAAAAACTCACTTTTTTTCATAAAAATATTATTTCTTTCCTCATAACATAGTAACCATTTTTCCTAGAGACTTGAAATTGGTCTTATTTTATTTGACATGTTATCTTCTTCAACTTTTACTCCAATACTTTTTTCGCTAGATCCTATAGGTTTTATGTTATTCAGCTTTTCCCATCTCAAAACGTGGTCCGTTTCAGCAAATGTGCCTTTTTATGCATACCCCTAAAAGCCACACTCCAGTCAATGAAATCGACCTCTAGGCATCCATTAAAAAAAGTGAAACTTGATAAATGTTATACTAATTTTGCATCTAATACTCGTATTATCATCATGTAGACTAGTTTTGTATTTAGTTTGGTGTAAGTTAGGCCACCCAACTTGAAATTTTTTGGTTAAGCTAGGTTCAGGACCAGTGGTCGAGCCTATCTTGCTATGAAACACGGCTTTCAAAATAATTTCCAAAATATGATGACGGCATGCTAAGTACAAAAGTTCTTTTTGCAATAATTGCTCCAGCAAAACACAAGCCCTCCTAATCCAACCAGTATTTGCAGCTGTGGTGTCAAAGCACATTGCTTGAATCTTGTCTGCTGACCCCACTCTTGAATGGCTCCAAATACCACCTGGGCTTGCAAGAGTCCAGTACTATTTTCGAGTTGAGGAACTCCGATCAACTGTTCCTCATCTCCACAACTAATCAAGATCGCTACTCTTTCTACGTTTTCATTTTTCAATATATCTGGTAGCTGGTAGTTACCTAGATCCCCCCCCCCCCCCCCCCCCTATTGCAGCCTCAACCTTTACATTTATACCTGAAACATACTCATTTTCAATAAACCAGAGTGATAAATAAATGTCAAATCGCCTGGAGGTCGATTTCATTGACTGGAGTGTGGTTTTTAGGGGTATGCGTAAAAAGACACATTTGCTGAAACGGACCACGTTTTGAGATGGGAAAAGCTGAATTACATAAAATCTACAGGATTTAGCAAAAAAATTAAGCAAGTAAAAGTTGAAGAAAATAACATTTTCAATAAAATGAGACCAATCTCAAGTCTCTAGGACAAATGGTTACTATGTTATGAGGAAAAGAAGAGTATTTTTATGAAACAAAATGAGTTTTTCTGATCTTCAACCTCAATGCGGCACGGGTTAACGTTATCCGATCGACCTAAAACTTTGCGAATCGCAGTTTCTAGTCAAATGGCACCTTTTAGGGGGTTGCCAGAAGTGATTTTCTCAAAAAAAAATTTAGCCTATTGCCTTGTGGTCACAAAAAGTCAACTTTCGAAATTCAATCGTGGCAACCCCCTAAAAGGTGCCATTTGACTAGAAAATGAGGTTCCCAAAGTTTTAGGTCGATCGGATAACATTAACCCGTGCCGCATCGAGGTTGAAGTTTAGAAAAACTCACTTTTTTTCATAAAAATATTATTTCTTTCCTCATAACATAGTAACCATTTGTCCTAGAGACTTGAAATTGGTCTTATTTTATTTGACATGTTATCTTCTTCAACTTTTACTCCAATACTTTTTTCGCTAGATCCTATAGATTTTATGTTATTCAGCTTTTCCCATCTCAAAACGTGGTCCGTTTCAGCAAATGTGCCTTTTTATGCATACCCCTAAAAACCACACTCCAGTCAATGAAATCGACCTCTAGGCATCCATTAAAAAAAAGTGAAACTTGATAAATGTTATACTAATTTTGCATCTAATACTCGTATTATCTTCATGTAGACTAGTTTTGTATTTAGTTTGGTCGAAGTTAGGCCACCCAACTTGAAATTTTTTGAAAACGCTAGGTTCAGGACCAGTGGTCGAGCCTATCTTGCTATCAAACACGGCTTTCAAAATAATTTTCAAAATATGATGACGGCATGCTGAGTACAAAAGTTCTTTTTGCAATAATTGCTCCAGCAAAACACAAGCCCCCCTAATCCGACCAGTATTTGCAGCTGTGGTGTCAAAGCACATTGCATGAATTTTGTCTGCTGACCCCACTCTTGAATGGCTCCAAATGCCGCCTGGGCTTCCAAGAGTCCAGTACTATTTTCGAATTGAGGAACTCCGATCAACTGTTCCTCATCTCCACAACTAATCAAGATCGCTACACTTTCTACGTTTTCATTTTTCAATATATCTGGTAGCTGGTAGTTACCTAGATCCCCCCCCCCCTTGTTTCAGCTCTCAACCTTTACATTTATACCTGAAACATACTCATTTTCAATAAACCAGAGTGATAAAGAAATGTCAAATCGCCTGGAGGTCGATTTCATTGACTGGAGTGTGGTTTTTAGGGGTATGCGTAAAAAGACACATTTGCTGAAACGGACCACGTTTTGAGATGGGAAAAGCTGAATTACATAAAATCTACAGGATTTAGCAAAAAAATTAAGCAAGTAAAAGTTGAAGAAGATAACATTTTCAATAAAATGAGACCAATCTCAAGTCTCTAGGACAAATGGTTACTATGTTATGAGGAAAAGAAGAGTATTTTTATGAAACAAAATGAGTTTTTCTGATCTTCAACCTCAATGCGGCACGGGTTAACGTTATCCGATCGACCTAAAACTTTGCGAATCGCATTTTCTAGTCAAATGGCACCTTTTAGGGGGTTGCCAGAAGTGATTTTCTCAAAAATATTTTAGCCTATTGCCTTGTGGTCACAAAAAGTCAACTTTCGAAATTCAATCGTGGCAACCCCCTAAAAGGTGCCATTTGACTAGAAAATGAGGTTCCCAAAGTTTTAGGTCGATCGGATAACATTAACCCGTGCCGCATCGAGGTTGAAGTTTAGAAAAACTCACTTTTTTTCATAAAAATATTATTTCTTTCCTCATAACATAGTAACCATTTGACCTAGAGACTTGAAATTGGTCTTATTTTATTTGACATGTTATCTTCTTCAACTTTTACTCCAATACTTTTTTCGCTAGATCCTATAGATTTTATGTTATTCAGCTTTTCCCATCTCAAAACGTGGTCCGTTTCAGCAAATGTGCCTTTTTATGCATACCCCTAAAAACCACACTCCAGTCAATGAAATCGACCTCTAGGCATCCATTAAAAAAAAGTGAAACTTGATAAATGTTATACTAATTTTGCATCTAATACTCGTATTATCTTCATGTAGACTAGTTTTGTATTTAGTTTGGTCGAAGTTAGGCCACCCAACTTGAAATTTTTTGAAAACGCTAGGTTCAGGACCAGTGGTCGAGCCTATCTTGCTATCAAACACGGCTTTCAAAATAATTTTCAAAATATGATGACGGCATGCTGAGTACAAAAGTTCTTTTTGCAATAATTGCTCCAGCAAAACACAAGCCCCCCTAATCCGACCAGTATTTGCAGCTGTGGTGTCAAAGCACATTGCTTGAATTTTGTCTGCTGACCCCACTCTTGAATGGCTCCAAATGCCGCCTGGGCTTCCAAGAGTCCAGTACTATTTTCGAGTTGAGGAACTCCGATCAACTGTTCCTCATCTCCACAACTAATCAAGATCGCTACACTTTCTACGTTTTCATTTTTCAATATATCTGGTAGCTGGTAGTTACCTAGATCCCCCCCCCCCCCTTGTTTCAGCTCTCAACCTTTACATTTATACCTGAAACATACTCATTTTCAATAAACCAGAGTGATAAAGAAGTGTCAAATCGCCTGGAGGTCGATTTCATTGACTGGAGTGTGGTTTTTAGGGGTATGCGTAAAAAGGCACATTTGCTGAAACGGACCACGTTTTGAGATGGGAAAAGCTGAATAACATAAAATCTACAGGATGTAGCGAAAAAATTATGCAAGTAAAAGTTGAAGAAGATAACATTTTCAATAAAATGAGACCAATCTCAAGTCTCTAGAACAAATGGTCACTATGGTGTGAGGAAAATAAGAGTATTTTTATGAAACAAAATGAGTTTTTCTGATCTTCAACCTCAATGCGGCACGGGTTAACGTTATCCGATCGACCTAAAACTTTGCGAATCGCATTTTCTAGTCAAATGGCACCTTTTAGGGGGTTGCCAGAAGTGATTTTCTCAAAAAAAATTTAGCCTATTGCCTTGTGGTCACAAAAAGTCAACTTTCGAAATTCAATCGTGGCAACCCCCTAAAAGGTGCCATTTGACTAGGAAATGAGATTCCCAAAGTTTTAGGTCGATCGGATAACATTAACCCGTGCCGCATCGAGGTTGAAGTTTAGAAAAACTCACTTTTTTTCTTAAAAATATTATTTCTTTCCTCATAACATAGTAACCATTTCTCCTAGAGACTTGAAATTGGTCTTATTTTATTTGACATGTTACCTTCTTCAACTTTTACTCCAATACTTTTTTCGCTAGATCCTATACATTTTATGTTATTCAGCTTTTCCCATCTCAAAACGTGGTCCGTTTCAGCAAATGTGCCTTTTTATGCATACCCCTAAAAACCACACTCCAGTCAATGAAATCGACCTCTAGGCTTCCATTAAAAAAAGTGAAACTTGATAAATGTTATACTAATTCTGCATCTAATACTCGTATTATCATCATGTAGAATAGTTTTGTATTTAGTTTGGTGTAAGTTAGGCCACCCAACTTGAAATTTTTTGAAAACGCTGGGTTCAGGACCAGTGGTCGAGCCTATCTTGCTATGAAACACGGCTTTCAAAATAATTTCCAAAATATGATGACGGCATGCTAAGTACAAAAGTTCTTTTTGCAATAATTGCTCCAGCAAAACACAAGCCCCCCTAATCCGACCAGTATTTGCAGCTGTGGTGTCAAAGCACATTGCTTGAATTTTGTCTGCTGACCCCACTCTTGAATGGCTCCAAATACCGCCTGGGCTTGCAAGAGTCCAGTACTATTTTCGAGTTGAGGAACTCCGATCAACTGTTCCTCATCTCCACAACTAATCAAGATCGCTACTCTTTCTACGTTTTCATTTTTAAATATATATCTGGTAGCTGGTAGTTACCTAGATCCCCCCCCCCCCCCCTTTTTGCAGCCTCAACCTTTACATTTGTACCTGAAACATACTCATTTTCAATAAACCAGAGTGATAAAGAAGTGTCAAAACGCCTGGAGGTCGATTTCATTGACTGGAGTGTGGTTTTTAGGGGTATGCGTAAAAAGGCACATTTGCTGAAACGGACCACGTTTTGAGATGGGAAAAGCTGAATAACATAAAATCTACAGGATGTAGCGAAAACATTATGCTAGTAAAGGTTGAAGAAGATTACATTTTCAATAAAATGAGACCAATCTCAAGTCTCTAGGACAAATGGTTACTATGTTATGAGGAAAAGAAGAGTATTTTTATGAAACAAAATGAGTTTTTCTGATCTTCAACCTCAATGCGGCACGGGTTAACGTTATCCGATCGACCAAAAACTTTGCGAATCTCATTTTCTAGTCAAATGGCACCTTTTAGGGGGTTGCCAGAAGTGATTTTCTCAAAAAAAATTTAGCCTATTGCCTTGTGGTCACAAAAAGTCAACTTTCAAAATTCAATCGTGGCAACCCCCTAAAAGGTGCCATTTGACTGGAAAATGAGATTCCCAAAGTTTTAGGTCGATCGGATAACATTAACCCGTGCCGCATCGAGGTTGAAGTTTAGAAAAACTCACTTTTTTTCATAAAAATATTATTTCTTTCCTCATAACATAGTAACCATTTTTCCTAGAGACTTGAAATTGGTCTTATTTTATTTGACATGTTATCTTCTTCAACTTTTACTCCAATACTTTTTTCGCTAGATCCTATAGATTTTATGTTATTCAGCTTTTCCCATCTCAAAACGTGGTCCGTTTCAGCAAATGTGCCTTTTTATGCAGACCCCTAAAAGCCACACTCCAGTCAATGACCTCTAGGCATCCAATAAAAAAAGTGAAACTTGATAAATGTTATACTAATTTTGCATCTAATACTCGTA
Source organism: Leptopterna dolabrata (assembly GCA_954871275.1). Taxonomy (NCBI): domain Eukaryota; kingdom Metazoa; phylum Arthropoda; class Insecta; order Hemiptera; family Miridae; genus Leptopterna; species Leptopterna dolabrata. The sequence continues at coordinate 11,652,570 of OX940976.1, forward strand.
TTATCTTCATGTAGACTAGTTTTGTATTTAGTTTGGTCGAAGTTAGGCCACCCAACTTGAAATTTTTTGAAAACGCTGGGTTCAGGACCAGTGGTCGAGCCTATCTTGCTATGAAACACGGCTTTCAAAATAATTTCCAAAATATGATGACGGCATGCTAAGTACAAAAGTTCTTCTTGCAATAATTGCTCCAGCAAAACACAAGCCCTCCTAATCCATCCAGTATTTGCAGCTGTGGTGTCAAAGCACATTGCTTGAATCTTGTCTGCTGACCCCACTCTTGAATGGCTCCAAATACCGCCTGGGCTTGCAAGAGTCCAGTACTATTTTCGAGTTGAGGAACTCCGATCAACTGTTCCTCATCTCCACAACTAATCAAGATCGCTACACTTTCTACGTTTTCATTTTTCAATATATCTGGTAGCTGGTAGTTACCTAGATCCCCCCCCCCCCCCCCTTGTTTCAGCTCTCAACCTTTACATTTATACCTGAAACATACTCATTTTCAATAAACCAGAGTGATAAAGAAGTGTCAAATCGCCTGGAGGTCGATTTCATTGACTGGAGTGTGGTTTTTAGGGGTATGCGTAAAAAGGCACATTTGCTGAAACGGACCACGTTTTGAGATGGGAAAAGCTGAATAACATAAAATCTACAGGATGTAGCGAAAAAATTATGCAAGTAAAAGTTGAAGAAGATAACATTTTCAATAAAATGAGACCAATCTCAAGTCTCTAGAACAAATGGTCACTATGGTGTGAGGAAAATAAGAGTATTTTTATGAAACAAAATGAGTTTTTCTGATCTTCAACCTCAATGCGGCACGGGTTAACGTTATCCGATCGACCTAAAACTTTGCGAATCGCATTTTCTAGTCAAATGGCACCTTTTAGGGGGTTGCCAGAAGTGATTTTCTCAAAAAAAATTTAGCCTATTGCCTTGTGGTCACAAAAAGTCAACTTTCGAAATTCAATCGTGGCAACCCCCTAAAAGGTGCCATTTGACTAGGAAATGAGATTCCCAAAGTTTTAGGTCGATCGGATAACATTAACCCGTGCCGCATCGAGGTTGAAGTTTAGAAAAACTCACTTTTTTTCTTAAAAATATTATTTCTTTCCTCATAACATAGTAACCATTTCTCCTAGAGACTTGAAATTGGTCTTATTTTATTTGACATGTTATCTTCTTCAACTTTTACTCCAATACTTTTTTCGCTAGATCCTATACATTTTATGTTATTCAGCTTTTCCCATCTCAAAACGTGGTCCGTTTCAGCAAATGTGCCTTTTTATGCATACCCCTAAAAACCACACTCCAGTCAATGAAATCGACCTCTAGGCTTCCATTAAAAAAAGTGAAACTTGATAAATGTTATACTAATTCTGCATCTAATACTCGTATTATCATCATGTAGAATAGTTTTGTATTTAGTTTGGTGTAAGTTAGGCCACCCAACTTGAAATTTTTTGAAAACGCTGGGTTCAGGACCAGTGGTCGAGCCTATCTTGCTATGAAACACGGCTTTCAAAATAATTTCCAAAATATGATGACGGCATGCTAAGTACAAAAGTTCTTTTTGCAATAATTGCTCCAGCAAAACACAAGCCCCCCTAATCCGACCAGTATTTGCAGCTGTGGTGTCAAAGCACATTGCTTGAATTTTGTCTGCTGACCCCACTCTTGAATGGCTCCAAATACCGCCTGGGCTTGCAAGAGTCCAGTACTATTTTCGAGTTGAGGAACTCCGATCAACTGTTCCTCATCTCCACAACTAATCAAGATCGCTACTCTTTCTACGTTTTCATTTTTAAATATATATCTGGTAGCTGGTAGTTACCTAGATCCCCCCCCCCCCTTATTGCAGCCTCAACCTTTACATTTGTACCTGAAACATACTCATTTTCAATAAACCAGAGTGATAAAGAAGTGTCAAATCGCCTGGAGGTCGATTTCATTGACTGGAGTGTGGTTTTTAGGGGTATGCGTAAAAAGGCACATTTGCTGAAACGGACCACGTTTTGAGATGGGATAAGCTGAATTACATAAAATCTACAGGATTTAGCGAAAAAATTATGCAAGTAAAAGTTGAAGAAGATTACATTTTCAATAAAATGAGACCAATCTAAAGTCTCTAGGACAAATGGTTACTATGTTATGAGGAAAAGAAGTGTATTTTTATGAAACATAGTGAGTTTTTCTGATCTTCAACCTCAATGCGGCACGGGTTAACGTTATCCGATCGACCTAAAACTTTGCGAATCTCATTTTCTAGTCAAATGGCACCTTTTAGGGGGTTGCCAGAAGTGATTTTCTCAAAAAAAATTTTGCCTATTGCCTTCTGGACACAAAAAGTCAACTTTCGAAATTCAATCGTGGCAACCTCCTAAAAGGTGCCATTTGACTAGAAAATGAGATTCCCAAAGTTTTAGGTCGATCGGATAACATTAACCCGTGCCGCATCGAGGTTGAAGTTTAGAAAAACTCACTTTTTTTCTTAAAAATATTATTTCTTTCCTCATAACATAGTAACCATTTCTCCTAGAGACTTGAAATTGGTCTTATTTTATTTGACATGTTATCTTCTTCAACTTTTACTCCAATACTTTTTTCGCTAGATCCTATACATTTTATGTTATTCAGCTTTTCCCATCTCAAAACGTGGTCCGTTTCAGCAAATGTGCCTTTTTATGCATACCCCTAAAAACCACACTCCAGTCAATGAAATCGACCTCTAGGCTTCCATTAAAAAAAGTGAAACTTGATAAATGTTATACTAATTCTGCATCTAATACTCGTATTATCATCATGTAGAATAGTTTTGTATTTAGTTTGGTGTAAGTTAGGCCACCCAACTTGAAATTTTTTGAAAACGCTGGGTTCAGGACCAGTGGTCGAGCCTATCTTGCTATGAAACACGGCTTTCAAAATAATTTCCAAAATATGATGACGGCATGCTAAGTACAAAAGTTCTTTTTGCAATAATTGCTCCAGCAAAACACAAGCCCCCCTAATCCGACCAGTATTTGCAGCTGTGGTGTCAAAGCACATTGCTTGAATTTTGTCTGCTGACCCCACTCTTGAATGGCTCCAAATACCGCCTGGGCTTGCAAGAGTCCAGTACTATTTTCGAGTTGAGGAACTCCGATCAACTGTTCCTCATCTCCACAACTAATCAAGATCGCTACTCTTTCTACGTTTTCATTTTTAAATATATATCTGGTAGCTGGTAGTTACCTAGATCCCCCCCCCCCCCCCTTTTTGCAGCCTCAACCTTTACATTTGTACCTGAAACATACTCATTTTCAATAAACCAGAGTGATAAAGAAGTGTCAAAACGCCTGGAGGTCGATTTCATTGACTGGAGTGTGGTTTTTAGGGGTATGCGTAAAAAGGCACATTTGCTGAAACGGACCACGTTTTGAGATGGGAAAAGCTGAATAACATAAAATCTACAGGATGTAGCGAAAACATTATGCTAGTAAAGGTTGAAGAAGATTACATTTTCAATAAAATGAGACCAATCTCAAGTCTCTAGGACAAATGGTTACTATGTTATGAGGAAAAGAAGAGTATTTTTATGAAACAAAATGAGTTTTTCTGATCTTCAACCTCAATGCGGCACGGGTTAACGTTATCCGATCGACCAAAAACTTTGCGAATCTCATTTTCTAGTCAAATGGCACCTTTTAGGGGGTTGCCAGAAGTGATTTTCTCAAAAAAAATTTAGCCTATTGCCTTGTGGTCACAAAAAGTCAACTTTCAAAATTCAATCGTGGCAACCCCCTAAAAGGTGCCATTTGACTGGAAAATGAGATTCCCAAAGTTTTAGGTCGATCGGATAACATTAACCCGTGCCGCATCGAGGTTGAAGTTTAGAAAAACTCACTTTTTTTCATAAAAATATTATTTCTTTCCTCATAACATAGTAACCATTTTTCCTAGAGACTTGAAATTGGTCTTATTTTATTTGACATGTTATCTTCTTCAACTTTTACTCCAATACTTTTTTCGCTAGATCCTATAGATTTTATGTTATTCAGCTTTTCCCATCTCAAAACGTGGTCCGTTTCAGCAAATGTGCCTTTTTATGCAGACCCCTAAAAGCCACACTCCAGTCAATGACCTCTAGGCATCCAATAAAAAAAGTGAAACTTGATAAATGTTATACTAATTTTGCATCTAATACTCGTATTATCTTCATGTAGACTAGTTTTGTATTTAGTTTGGTCGAAGTTAGGCCACCCAACTTGAAATTTTTTGAAAACGCTGGGTTCAGGACCAGTGGTCGAGCCTATCTTGCTATGAAACACGGCTTTCAAAATAATTTCCAAAATATGATGACGGCATGCTAAGTACAAAAGTTCTTCTTGCAATAATTGCTCCAGCAAAACACAAGCCCTCCTAATCCATCCAGTATTTGCAGCTGTGGTGTCAAAGCACATTGCTTGAATCTTGTCTGCTGACCCCACTCTTGAATGGCTCCAAATACCGCCTGGGCTTGCAAGAGTCCAGTACTATTTTCGAGTTGAGGAACTCCGATCAACTGTTCCTCATCTCCACAACTAATCAAGATCGCTACACTTTCTACGTTTTCATTTTTCAATATATCTGGTAGCTGGTAGTTACCTAGATCCCCCCCCCCCCCCCTTGTTTCAGCTCTCAACCTTTACATTTATACCTGAAACATACTCATTTTCAATAAACCAGAGTGATAAAGAAGTGTCAAATCGCCTGGAGGTCGATTTCATTGACTGGAGTGTGGTTTTTAGGGGTATGCGTAAAAAGGCACATTTGCTGAAACGGACCACGTTTTGAGATGGGAAAAGCTGAATAACATAAAATCTACAGGATGTAGCGAAAAAATTATGCAAGTAAAAGTTGAAGAAGATAACATTTTCAATAAAATGAGACCAATCTCAAGTCTCTAGAACAAATGGTCACTATGGTGTGAGGAAAATAAGAGTATTTTTATGAAACAAAATGAGTTTTTCTGATCTTCAACCTCAATGCGGCACGGGTTAACGTTATCCGATCGACCTAAAACTTTGCGAATCGCATTTTCTAGTCAAATGGCACCTTTTAGGGGGTTGCCAGAAGTGATTTTCTCAAAAAAAATTTAGCCTATTGCCTTGTGGTCACAAAAAGTCAACTTTCGAAATTCAATCGTGGCAACCCCCTAAAAGGTGCCATTTGACTAGGAAATGAGATTCCCAAAGTTTTAGGTCGATCGGATAACATTAACCCGTGCCGCATCGAGGTTGAAGTTTAGAAAAACTCACTTTTTTTCTTAAAAATATTATTTCTTTCCTCATAACATAGTAACCATTTCTCCTAGAGACTTGAAATTGGTCTTATTTTATTTGACATGTTATCTTCTTCAACTTTTACTCCAATACTTTTTTCGCTAGATCCTATACATTTTATGTTATTCAGCTTTTCCCATCTCAAAACGTGGTCCGTTTCAGCAAATGTGCCTTTTTATGCATACCCCTAAAAACCACACTCCAGTCAATGAAATCGACCTCTAGGCTTCCATTAAAAAAAGTGAAACTTGATAAATGTTATACTAATTCTGCATCTAATAGGTACTCGTATTATCATCATGTAGAATAGTTTTGTATTTAGTTTGGTGTAAGTTAGGCCACCCAACTTGAAATTTTTTGAAAACGCTGGGTTCAGGACCAGTGGTCGAGCCTATCTTGCTATGAAACACGGCTTTCAAAATAATTTCCAAAATATGATGACGGCATGCTAAGTACAAAAGTTCTTTTTGCAATAATTGCTCCAGCAAAACACAAGCCCCCCTAATCCGACCAGTATTTGCAGCTGTGGTGTCAAAGCACATTGCTTGAATTTTGTCTGCTGACCCCACTCTTGAATGGCTCCAAATACCGCCTGGGCTTGCAAGAGTCCAGTACTATTTTCGAGTTGAGGAACTCCGATCAACTGTTCCTCATCTCCACAACTAATCAAGATCGCTACTCTTTCTACGTTTTCATTTTTAAATATATATCTGGTAGCTGGTAGTTACCTAGATCCCCCCCCCCCCCCCTTATTGCAGCCTCAACCTTTACATTTGTACCTGAAACATACTCATTTTCAATAAACCAGAGTGATAAAGAAGTGTCAAATCGCCTGGAGGTCGATTTCATTGACTGGAGTGTGGTTTTTAGGGGTATGCGTAAAAAGGCACATTTGCTGAAACGGACCACGTTTTGAGATGGGATAAGCTGAATTACATAAAATCTACAGGATTTAGCGAAAACATTATGCAAGTAAAAGTTGAAGAAGATTACATTTTCAATAAAATGAGACCAATCTAAAGTCTCTAGGACAAATGGTTACTATGTTATGAGGAAAAGAAGTGTATTTTTATGAAACATAGTGAGTTTTTCTGATCTTCAACCTCAATGCGGCACGGGTTAACGTTATCCGATCGACCTAAAACTTTGCGAATCTCATTTTCTAGTCAAATGGCACCTTTTAGGGGGTTGCCAGAAGTGATTTTCTCAAAAAAATTTTGCCTATTGCCTTCTGGACACAAAAAGTCAACTTTCGAAATTCAATCGTGGCAACCTCCTAAAAGGTGCCATTTGACTAGAAAATGAGAATCCCAAAGTTTTAGGTCGATCGGAAAACATTAACCCGTGCCGCATCGAGGTTGAAGTTTAGAAAAACTCACTTTTTTCCATAAAAATATTATTTCTGTCCTCATAACATAGTAACCATTTGTCCTAGAGACTTGAAATTGGTCTTATTTTATTTGACATGTTATCTTCTTCAACTTTTACTCCAATACTTTTTTCGCTAGATCCTATAGATTTTATGTGATTCAGCTTTTCCCATCTCAAAACGTGGTCCGTTTCAGCAAATGTGCCGTTTTATGAATACCCCTAAAAACCACACTCCAGTCAATGAAATCGACCTCTAGGCATCCATTAAAAAAAGTGAAACTTGATAAATGTTATACTAATTTTGCATCTAATACTCGTATGACTAGTGTTGTATTTAGATTGGTCGAAGTTAGGACTTGAAATTTTTTTAAACGCTCGGTTCAGGACCAGTGGTCGAGCCTATCTTGCTATGAAACACGGCTTTCAAAATAATTTCCAAAATATGATGACGGCATGCTAAGTACAAAAGTTCTTCTTGCAATAATTGCTCCAGCAAAACACAAGCCCTCCTAATCCATCCAGTATTTGCAGCTGTGGTGTCAAAGCACATTGCTTGAATCTTGTCTGCTGACCCCACTCTTGAATGGCTCCAAATACCACCTGGGCTTGCAAGAGTCCTGTACTATTTTCGAGTTGAGGAACTCCGATCAACACTATTCCTCATCTCCACAACTAATCAAGATCGCTACACTTTCTACGTTTTCATTTTTCAATATATCTGGTAGCTGGTAGTTACCTAGATCCCCCCCCCCCTTTTTTCAGCCCCAACCTTTACATTTATACCTGAAACGTACTCATTTTCAATAAACCAGAGTGATAAAGAAGTGTCAAAGCGCCTGGAGGTCGATTTCATTGACTGGAGTGTGGTTTTTAGGGGTATGCGTAAAAAGGCACATTTGCTGAAACGGACCACGTTTTGAGATGGGAAAAGCTGAATAACATAAAATCTACAGGATGTAGCGAAAACATTATGCTAGTAAAGGTTGAAGAAGATTACATTTTCAATAAAATGAGACCAATCTCAAGTCTCTAGGACAAATGGTTACTATGTTATGAGGAAAAGAAGAGTATTTTTATGAAACAAAATGAGTTTTTCTGATCTTCAACCTCAATGCGGCACGGGTTAACGTTATCCGATCGACCAAAAACTTTGCGAATCTCATTTTCTAGTCAAATGGCACCTTTTAGGGGGTTGCCAGAAGTGATTTTCTCAAAAAAAATTTAGCCTATTGCCTTGTGGTCACAAAAAGTCAACTTTCAAAATTCAATCGTGGCAACCCCCTAAAAGGTGCCATTTGACTGGAAAATGAGATTCCCAAAGTTTTAGGTCGATCGGATAACATTAACCCGTGCCGCATCGAGGTTGAAGTTTAGAAAAACTCACTTTTTTTCATAAAAATATTATTTCTTTCCTCATAACATAGTAACCATTTTTCCTAGAGACTTGAAATTGGTCTTATTTTATTTGACATGAGTAGTAAGTGGGTACGTTGGGGACACATTCTTGTTTTTTCACTTGAATCTCTGATGTTTTTTATTTTCACTTGACTCTCTGATGTTTTTTATTTTCACTTGACTCTCTGATGTTTTTTATTTTCACTTGAATCTCTGATGTTTTTTATTTTCACTTGAATCTCTGATGTTTTTTATTTTCACTTGAATCGCTGATGTTTTTTATTTTCACTTGAATCTCTGATAAAACTTTTTTAACACAAAACATCAGAACCAGTGACTTTATTTAGACAGTGACTTTTTTAAAAAAATATTTTTTCATCAGAAACTCTAGTGAAACTCTAAAAATTTTTCAATCGTAAATAAAAATACAAATTTAGGACTATTTAGGGGTCGATATTTTCGAAATTTAGCTCCCTCTGATGTTTTCACTAGAAAAAATGAGAGGGGTTAGTTAAAAGGATCTCTCCAATAAAATAAAAATGTCTCATCCATTTTTACAATTTTCACTTAAGCATATCGAATTCATTGAATGTTTCGCATATATCGATAGAAATAAAGATATGAAAGTGTACAGGTTTATAGAACAACTGTTATACGGAGAAATTCCCAACGATAAAATACTCAGTTTTAAATCGTTGCTTAAAACCGAGGGAGTTGAAAAATTCGTAAACACTGTTAAGAAAACAATACCCGTATCTCCCAATAAAGACTTGAAATATAAAAGGAAAAATATCAAAGAAAATATGTTGGAGAATTATGTCATTCGTAATAAACGAGATAAGAAATTTCTACAAGAGTTGAACGTAAAGATTTTTTTAAACATGATCCCTACTAAAAATATAATTGTGGACGATGGTAATATTGTCGATATAAAATTACCTTGATCTAATTGTTCGTTTTAATGAGGAATCCTCATTAAAACACATTGAAAATAAAATCTCCTTCATATTCCAAACATCCTGAGCTTTTAGCAACAGTATCGAAACTGAAACTCAAAATCCTTCTTCAGTTTGGCTTTACTCTCACTATAAAGCAATTTTCTAAGTTGATATTCAGAAGCATTTTTAGGAACCTGGATTTTTAGGAGCGGTGGTTTACCATCAACACCCAAAAAACGTTCTTTCAACAACCCTTTAGAATATCTATACTCCCTCAATGCACGTTGAATCTCGTCTAGTGCGTCACAGTTTCTATCATAAAATCGAAATTCAGGTTTCTTTACAAACTCCCAGAAACCTCCATGTTCATCACATATATCTAATGCCTCATCGCTTAAAACCATATCTCTTTATTTATTATAGAAAATATTTTTTTTTTTTTTTTTAGACCCGGTAAATTACCGGGTCTAAAAGTTTTCAACAGTACGAAAATAATTTAAAACCCAATATATTTAAAGGTGGGGGCGAATCGACGCCACCTTTTTAAATTAAAAAACTCTTAGGATTTCTAGAGCCTCATGCTATCTAGCTTGTTGCGTGTGAACTAAAGGAAATGATAAATAATGCGAGATTAATATTCCGTACACTATCTCAAAGGAGGCCAGCTAGTTGACCTTGCATTCCCATTTCAGATAGTTCGCTTTCAATTCCTATATCCATATTCACAATCAGTTTCTCCTCAACTGTTCAACATGGCACAACCTCCTGAATATTTAAAGTTAGCTTATTGTGATGATTATGATTTCTGTGAAGAAATTTTAAAAGTGGAACAATATCACCAGGAATGTTTGAGTTTCGTGCAGAAAGTGAAAAATTGTGTTAGTGCAAGTGAAGCCAGAGAACTAATCACGAAAAACAATGTGAGTCTACCAGGTAGTAGAAAATGTGATTTTCAAAAGCTTTTGAAAATCCCAAAAGTGTCTAATATATCAAGAACTCCAGATCAAATGCATCAGTACCTACAAAAATTTGTTGTATTTGACCATGAAATGGAAAAGGTGAAACTTCCTAATCAAAATAACATTATGGAAGTAGAGAATTACCTTATTAAATCTAGTGATGTGATAAAGAAGCAATCATCAAGACTTTTTTATACTACTGCTGTTTATGGATACTACTTGGAAGTGTATTTTCAACATATGAAGATCACAGGAGAGGATTGGAATCTCTGTTTAAAAGAAAAGCTACATGTGTCCTTGAGTTATAGTAAGAAGTTGAGAAGAGTTGGAGTGATTGTGAAAGACCATCAAAAACTTAAAATGTTGAGTATTTCATTTTTGGGCTCAACTACAGTGATAGTGAATGTTAACCTTGAGGGGGCTCACGCGTGAGCTCCTAGAAGGTCATTCCAGAGAACATTCTGAGCTGAAATATTCTGGACTCAACTACAGTAATATTAAGATCAGCCTGTAACCTTGAGAGGGCTCACGCGTGAGCCTCTTGAAGGATATCTGAGGAAATATTACCAGTTGGAGTTGAAGCAAAATAATGTGTCTGATATATTTTTATTGAGAATGTTCCCAATAAAAAAATTGTTATTTATATTGTTTATCCTTTTTTTCCTCCCATGGTGAGTTTTAGATTTCCTCTTTTATAATATTTTTAAGTGGTATATAGTTGAGAGTGACTTCTGAAACCAAAATTACGTAAGCAAAAGTGTTTTCTGGCACATTCTTTTCAAAATCTGCTCGTAAAATTATATTACTTTTTTGTCCAGATATGGACTGTGGTTGTCTAGTCATATTCACACTGAATATTGGATAGTTCTCTTTGAAGGACTGAGGCTCATGATATGGAAGGGATGAGTCTTGGCATACTATTCTTTTGAAATCTGTGTACATGGTGTAAGCTAAACTAAAATCCCCTGAACTCCAATCTAAATTCAAATGTTCTTCAGGATAACTTTTTCCTGCTACTTCAAAACTAATATTTTTAACATTCAAATGATCAAATTTGGAATTATTTTTCTTTTGATCATTTTTTCTGGCAGTTTGGAAGGCAACAAATCCCCAGATCGGATTCTGTACATTTCTATAAATATTGGTAATATTGAAATTCAAGGTTTTCCCAGTGACATTCTGTTCAATACATTGCAATTTTTTAAAGTGAAACAAATAAGGAGCGGTACTAAGTTCAGCAATTAATTTAGCTTTGGATTCACTTTCATATTCAATTATTGGGACTCGCAGGTAGAAAGTTTTAATTTCCACTTTTCCCGCCACACCTTCAGGAGAGGTACTGTAACGGAAGAGTACATTATCATCAGAATTTCTAATGAATGTAATTTCAAATCCTCCCTTATAAATTGGTGCAATATCGCTGAAGAATCCAAGACCTAAATCAGTCAAGTTACCATTCGCGTTGAAATTTCCACCACCATTCACTTTAGAATTGAAACCAGAATTCATTAATTTACCATTATAGTTTGATGGTCCTGAGAAAGAAGCTATGCCCATCACCGTACTAGCAATACCTGGTTCTTCAATTTCATCAATAACCGTATTGTGCTTTTTTACTTCAATTTTGGAAAAAAGGTGTGCAACAAAATTGTCAACCATCATTATTGTATCACTGATTCCATATGTTTTTGTTGCATCTTTAGGAATGTATTTTCCAGCAATGTAATATTGAATATTGCTGCTAAGAAACTCATCATCTAGTAGCAATTTGAAAACCGTTCGTTTATTCTCAGAGTTTAATTCTAAATTAGATTCAGGATTAAAGTTTCGATATTGAAGCCTTGTGATTTCAGAATCGTATTTTGAGTAGATTGATTTAATTTGATTCATTTTTATTATAGAATACATTCTTTTAACTAACCCCCCAAAAGAAAAAAGTCACTGGGTTCTGATGTTTTTTGGTAAAGTCGAATACAAGTCGAGAACATTTAAAAATTTCTTTTAAAACTCTTAAAAAAGTTTTTTTATAGAATCGAAATTCTATAAAAAATATCAAGATAGTGGAATAGAAAATATTAAAATCCAGTTCTGAAAACTTCCCCATGTTTCAAAAGTGATAGTTTGATAGGATCCACACTTTTAACTTCTTTCTTATTTTTATTATATTCATTTAGAATAGTACTTTTCATATTTATATAATTTTTTATTTCTTGTTCAATATCATTGAACTCTTCATCAGATATTTTACCGTCTTTAATTGCTTTTCTGAACTTTTCTTCAATCGAATCTAATTTAGCTTTTGCCAAAAGCCCAATTTCATTGTGTTTATTAATTTTTTTATTGAAAAATCCGCTTGAAGTCCTTAATATTATCGATAAGGTTGTCAATCCTACAGAAATTGGAGCACTGAATGGAATTATTATTGGTAATGCTATAGAAGTATTAACCAGGCCGAGTTCTGAGAGGGCGAATAAAAATTCAGTACCGTAAAGAGTACTGGATATTTTTCCATATTTTTTTTTCAAACCATTTCTCATTTTCACTTCATCTTCTAAAAATTTGTATTGATTGATAATTCGATTGATTCTATAATTGTTCTCATTAAACTCGGGAAAAATTATTTTTGGATATAATCTAGGATGAGTTATTGGAGTAAATTCTTCAGGGGCTGCAGGTGTTTCATTATTATTTGTGTACATCATTTTATTATAGAAAAAATTTTTTTTATAGAATCGAAATTCTATAAAAATATCAAGACTATAAAATTTAATAAAAGAAATTAAGATTTTCCTTCAATGTTCTCATGCTATTTACAAAATCGTGTCCTTCTGATAGCTTTTTCAAAATTAATAAACATAAATGTCCACAGATAGGCGGATCATATTGGTTTTGGATTTGCTCCTCATTATAAAATAAATTTTCTGAACCTAAATATTGAACAAGTTCTCTTGGTGGTGGTGCATTTCCATACGAGTCAAAATAATATTTTAAATTGTTATTTTTATGAAATGCAGTCCAGTGGCTTCCAGCCTCATCAGAATTTTCTAGATTTATAATTCCACATTCCGTGTGGTTCACTTTCTCTGGTAAATCATCCTTCATGAAAACTCCTCTGAAGTTTTTAATTTTCATTTCTTTCGATAATCTTTCAATATCAAAATTGGTAAGAGGCTGGAAGCTATTTAGTTTTTTGATTTGGTAGGTTTCTTTTTAGGTTTTGAAATAGTTTTTTTCTTCTTCATTCCAGAGCCAATACTTAAACTTTTTGCATTTTGTGCTAATTTCTCCATTTCCAAATTGTGTCGCTTGATTTCTGCTTCTTCAGCAGCTTTATGTTTCGAGTCTATTACTGAATTTGCTACTGCAGCTCCACCACCTAATAATGCCCCAAGAGCACCAATTCCTGCAAAAAGTAAGGGTAAAAATCCACCTGAATGATTTATTTGCAACTGATCATAATTCATTTCCAATTCCAACCCTTTTTTGTTTTTGATACATTTATCTAGCTTTTTTTTCTGAGTTTCATTTAACAGGATTTTATGATTTCCATTTCCACTAATATCTGCAAAAGCCAGTCGTACTTTTACTGGAACACGTTTTTTATAAGCAGATCTTATTTTTTTCATTTGTATTTCTGACAAATTTATTTGATGTGTAATCATTTTATTATAGGAAAAAAAGTTTTTTATAAGATGTGAATCTTATAAAAAATTAATATACACCCATCCCAAAGAATCTTTTGGTTTTCATAGCAGTTTTTACTGTAGCAGCCCCCAATTTTTCACCGATATTTGTTGAACTTTTCATAATTTTATCAGCTTCTACTTCCAATTTTTTATCAGCAAGATGCCTATCACTAGTTTTCTCATGATCTCTGTAAAAAATGTCATGTTGTTTACAGGCTTTATCAAGACTATTTATACCTTCATCACCTCTATTTAATCTCTTATCCAATTTAGTAAATGGTCCACAATATTGATAACCACCTGGGAGATGCATTTCTGGAATAACAGGCCCAAGTTTATTAAGAATAGTATTGAAAATACCAGAACCATTTTTTATCATATTTTTGGGTAAATTATTAATAATTTTAATCAAGTATTCAGTTCCTTTGGGTTTATCAATATCTTTCTCCAGTTGATCTTTAATGAAATTTATAATTCCCAATTTTTCATTGTGAAAATTATTATTTCCTGCCTGCTCTTGCGCATACAAATAGTATAGTCTTTGTGTAAGTTGATTAAAATTATCTATATATTTAAATTCTACAGGATTTTCAGTATATTTAATCAACCCAGTGCCAATCTTTTTCTTTTTACTATACTCCCAGATAGGTTTTATGATTTCTTTCCATTTTTTACTAACACTTGATTTTGGTTGTTTAGATTCGGGATTATTATTTTGAAACATGCTATCTGTTTGAATGAGGATTTTTGTATAAGCTTTAAAGTCTTCATTAGTGTATTCATCTTTGGATGGAATATCAGAAGCTATGGGTTTTGTTAAGAGCTTCCATAAGCCTTCAGTACCGGAATATTTCATTTTTTCTATTTCAATATCATTTCCATTTACCCGTATCTGTTTATTTCCAATAAAGATATGATTTTTTAAAGGGTATATTCCAAATTGTCTATCAGGATGAAGAATATATAATTCTGCAATTGGTCCAATACCTAAAGGACCTACAGAAGAGTTTGGTAATTTAACACTTTTTTGTAAAATTGTTTCCATTTCATCATCCCTATCTGCATTGTCACTTGAAAAGCTTTGATTTAAAGTATCTTCAGTATCATTATCAATACTTTTAACCTCGTCATCAACATCTTTAAAAGTAACTTTTTTAGGTGAACTGATAGCCAAGGGGTTAATTGTTTTTATTACAGGAATGAGTTCTAATTTTTTACCAAGATCTTCATCAGTCTGTTTCACTGCTTTTTCTACCTTATCTAATCGTGAAGTTATAGGTTCATAAGCCTTTTCTCTTGTTTCCTTATCAGATGCTTGGTTAACCCTTTCTTGTTTTGCTAATTTCTGTAAATTTTTCTTGAGTTTAATCGATTTATTAGCTTCAGCCACAGTCATGGGCTTACGTTTTGGTTTTGTGAAAATTATTTGTTCATCTTCAGAGGGTTGATCAATCTTTTTGATTTCTCTAAGTTTGACTTCTTTTTCCTTCATCACTTCATTTTGCGCTTCTTTGAATTTCTGTCTAAGCGCTTGTTCTAAAGTAATTTTTGTTGTCATGTTTTTATTATAGGAAAATTTTTTTTAAAAAATCGGTCAAACGTTAAAACGCTCAAACGCTTAAACGCTTAAACGCTCAAACGCTTAAACGCTTAAACGCTTAAACGCTTTAGGAACGCTATTTTTGCGTTTTTAAGCGTTTTCCAATGTGATTTTTGAAGCGTTTCCCAATGCGATTTTTTGAAGTTATCCGTGTAGCGTTTTTATAGGGAATCCCTATAAAAATTAGGGCCGGTAATTCGCCGTTCCTAATTAAGGCAAACTTAAAATCTATATTTTTTATCTAAAATATTTCACCAAATTTCTTTCGGTAACGTCCGTTACTGCGTTTCTTTGTTAGGTCAATCGTTAGAAAACCAAAGTCCTCATCCCAACAAGAATAGCATAATTCTTTGAATTGGCCATAAGTGAAATCACTTCCCACATATTCATCATAAATATCTCGCATGTATCTTGGTCCTTGTCTAAATACACATAAAAAATTAATATTGTTTCTAATGAGTTGTTTATCAACTTTTGACCATGATTGTGTCAAGTAAACGCACGAGATTTTCTTAGGACGTCCTCTAACGTAATAATCTTTAATAACTTGTTGCTGTTGAACATTAACACAATCATCAAAAACTACCAAACTGTTCGACTGACAATCATCTAGGGGTAAAAGTTCTTCACAATTACTGAAAAACTGTGCTATTTCCACACCATCTTTTACAGAAATTATTTCATAAGCGCTTCTCAAAAACTCATATGCATTCTGATCCATAGATTTTGATGTTCTCGACTTGTATTCGACTTTACCAAAAAACATCAGAACCAGTGACTTTTTCTTTTGGAGGGGTTAGTTAAAAGAATGTATTCTATAATAAAAATAATAAAAGCATGACTCTAATAAAGATTTCTGATAAACATCGAGATCTAAAAATAACTTTTGCTCAAAAAATTGTTCTAAATCCCAATAAAAATTATAAACTTGGAATAGTAAAGTTATTATTTACTTCACCTTCTCTTTCATTTCAAGTAAAAGATGTATTGATATCATTAAAATTGCTTATTACAGATGTATGGTATCATCACGAGTATGTGTTAGATGGCACATTTACTGTTGAGACGTTTAGAAGAGAATTATATTTAAAAATAAAAAGTTATATAACTGAACTCATGGAGGGTTTTGAAAAGAATAAAACATTATATAAATCACAAATTGACACATTAAAAAAAATAAAACCTGAAAGTTTGGTTTTTAAAGTAGACTACACTACAAATCGTAATAGATTTTTTCTTAAATCTCCTGTTTTAATTGAAATTTTACGTTTTGGAAATTTCTGTGAACTATTTGATTTTAAACAATGTAAAACACCTGGGGATTATTTTGAAGTTAATAAGGACTACTATTCTGAAGACAACCCAAAGTTAATCAAACCTATTTCGTTAATTGAATGGCATTGTAATATTATTGATTATAGTTTTGCTAATCATGATGAGCATTCCCATCTTCATAGCGAACATGAATTACTGCATGTATCTTTGATAGAGAAACTGATTCTCCCCAATACTATTTATATGGAAACAAATAAAAAGATTCTTTACAGACCTATACGAGAAGGAATGAGAGATATTAAAGAGATTAAACTATCATGTAGAAATGAAAATGGAGATGAGCTGCAATTTGAAAATGTTACAGTTTATTTGCATTTGATTGAAGAGTGAGTGAGGAGCTTCTTTTTTATGAGATATTTCTCATAAAAAACCTTTTTTCCTATAATAAAATGGATAATGATTTAACTGATCCTATTTATTGCCATAAATGTAAGAAGAAAACTAATAATGTTGATGCTGAAAGAGTGCAAACTATCAACGGGAGATGGAGAGTGGCTGCTAAATGCTCAAAATGTAAAACCAAAAAGAGTAAATTTATCACTTCACCTGAGAAAGAAAATTCTGAAGAACCTGTAGTAGAAGATCTGAATGATGATGAAAAATTATCTCTTGCTAAAGAATTACACAAGCCAATAAGAAATAAATTTCAAAAAAGGACAATATTTACTAAAGGTATTGATGATTTGTGGGCTGCTGATTTGATAATCATGAAAAATTATGAAAAAGAGAATGATGGATACGGCTATATGCTTAATGTTATCGATACATTTTCAAAATTTGCATGGGCCTTACCCTTGAAGAAAAAGGATGGAAAAAATGTTGTTAAAGCTTTTGAGAAAATAATAGAAAAAGCAAAATCTCAAAATCATAA
The DNA here is from genome assembly GCA_954871275.1 of Leptopterna dolabrata. Classification (NCBI taxonomy): domain Eukaryota; kingdom Metazoa; phylum Arthropoda; class Insecta; order Hemiptera; family Miridae; genus Leptopterna; species Leptopterna dolabrata. The sequence goes on from OX940976.1 coordinate 11,670,028, forward strand.
TGCCCCCAATTTGCTTCATACGGATAAAGGATTGGAGTTTGAAAATAAACTTTTCAAAGATTTTCTGAAAAATCACCAAATAAAAATGTATCATACACAGAATGAAGAAAAATCTGCCATTATTGAAAGATTTAATCGTACATTGAATGGTAAAATGAAAATTCTTTTTGAAGTTGAGAATGATAAAAAATGGGTTGATTTTCTACAGGATTTAATTAATGAATACAATTATAAAGATTTTCATAGATCTATTGGTATGAAACCATCAGAAGTCACAAAATTAAATCAAAATGACGTTACAGTACGATTATTTGGAAACAAAAAAAATTTACAGAAAGTTAAATTCAGTGTTGGTGATAGGGTTCGCATCAAAAGATTTAAAAAAACTTTTGTAAATAAATATGAAGCAAATTGGACCAGAGAAATTTTTGTGGTTTCTGATATTCTCTCTACTAATCCAATAACATACAAAATCAAAGATTTAAATGATGAAGATATTGAAGGATCTTTCTATGCTCAAGAACTACAAAAAACAGAATTCTAGAATTATGAATAAAATGATTTATATAAAAGATTTCTTTTATATAAATAAAATGTTATGTGATAATATTACGACTATCGTTGATAGAATATTCGTAATATTCAACCGATCCCGTTAAAGGGGGTACCGTTAAATCGACGGTACCCTTTAAGAATTGGGTTTAAAAAATCAAATTGACTTGTGTTTGCCTTTTCATCGGACCCGTCTGGCAGACGGGTCCGATATATTTATTGTTAAAAATCTACTTGCTTGTGTTTGCCTTAATAGGGGAGTCGAATCGACTCCCCTCTTTAAGAATTTAAAAAATCTACTTGCTTGTGTTTGCCTTAATAGGGGAGTCGAATCGACGCAACCTATTTAAGAATTTGGGTTTAATGGGTCCCATGTATTTAAAAATTTTTTAAATACATGAAGAAGCTAAGAAAAATAGTTTACATGTTTAGAAAAGTCACTGGCTAAAAAAATGAGGGGTAAGTTAAAGGAATCTCTTTTCTAATAAAAATGAACGATACGAAAAAAAATTATATATCCTATAATAAAATGGATAATATTAAAAAACATTGTGAAAAGTGCGATGTTAACATCACCTATAAAAATTGGGCTAGACACCTAAAGTCTAAGAGCCATGAGAAAAACGACCCTGACCGAACTCTTAAACCTCGACAAAGAACCATTGAGAAAGGATTCAGAGTTAAAGATTTGAGAAATGAAGCGAAAGATTACAATTTAAAAGGTATTTATACAATGAAGAAAAATAATCTTATTACAGCTTTAAATGATATTAAAAATGTATTCTTTAAGAAAAGTGATCTAGAAAAACTAACTGTTAAAGAACTACGCGAAATAGCTAAAGAAAAACATATTAAAATTAAAAAACCGAATAAAAAAATCAATATCATCGAACATCTAATGCACCCACAAGGGCATGCATTTAAAGTAAAAACAGTAAAAATGTTCAATTTCGACGATGACTTGATTAATGAAAACAAAGAAAAACGAAAATCTCCTTTTACTATTATAGAAACTAAATCTCGATTCATTAAAAAATTTAAAACTACAGAAATCGATTATACTATAAAATTATCTAATATCATACAAGTCGAAAAAGCTGTATTTGCTATGTTAAATTTGGCTAAAGAAAAATCTAATTTCCAAACCGGGGATAAAATTATGATCGTTGCCCAAAACCCTCATTTTCACCATGATATATCGAAAGATTTAAGTAGTAAATCAAATGTTTTATCTCGTATACAAGCTAAAGAATTTATCCAACACGTAAGCAACATTATTAGTTCCAACGAATACGTTGACATAACAAATACTACGTTTCACATTAAAATCATTAATTTACCGAGAGGAGCAAAAGGCACCAAAATATTGAACTTAGCCAAAAGTAAACATACGAAACAATGTATTACTCAAATAAAAAATTCCGATAATCTGTGTTGTCCAAGAGCCATAATTACCGCGTTAACTTATCATACTAATAAAATTTTCGGTAGAGAACTTACAAAAAACGATATAAAAGTTTTAAGAAAGGGCCGAAAAATTCAAACAAAATTAGCCAAAGAACTTTGCGAAAAAATGGGTTCATACACCGAGGAAGGTTTCACATTGCAAGATATCAAAGTTGTTGAAGAATTATTAGACATTCAAGTTAAAGTTATCTGCGCCGAAAATTTCAATACCGTTATTTACGAAGGAGAAAAGAAAGATACTATAATTTATCTTTATAAAGACGGAAATCATTTTGACGTGATTAATAGTGTAGCAGCCTTTTACGCTTCATCTTATTACTGTAAAAAATGTGATACTCCTTATAATAACAATAACAAACACGAATGCAAAATGACTAGAAATAAAAATGTCTGTACACTCTGTAAACAAATACAACACGATGAAAAAGATAAAAATAAAATATTCTGTAACGATTGTAACCGTTATTGTTATAATGATAATTGCTTTAAAAATCATAAAGAAGTTTGTAAAATAACCTATAAATGTTTAAACTGCGGGAAAATTTGCAAAAGAACCGACGAACATAGATGTGGTTCTGGAAAATGTCGAAACTGTCAAGAAATATTCGACGATATAGGTAATCATGAATGTTTTATGTTAGCAAGACGGTCAAAAGGTGGGTATTGTACTGGGCCTTGCGTTTGTAATAAGCAATCCAGTAAGAAACTCGAAAGTTGTACTTACACCGAAAAATACATAACATTTGATTACGAAGCAATGCAGGAAACCGGTGTTCACGTGCCGAATGTAATTGTTCAAAATTATTTCGATGGAACCAAAATGAATTTCAAAACTAACGAAGAATTTTGCAAGTGGCTAATTTCTAAAGAACACAAAGGATACACTGCCATAGCACATTATGCAAAAGGATATGATTCTCAATTCATTTTGAAATACTGCGTCGAAAATACTCTGAAACCTTACACTATTTATAATGGAACTAAACTAATGTTATTAGAAATTAAAGGAATAATAAGAATAATCGATAGCTCTAACTTCGTTGCATCTCCGTTATCTGCTTTTCCAAAAACGTTCGGATTAACAGAACTCAAAAAAGGATATTTTCCCCATTATTTCAATACTCGAGATAATCAAAATTACGTTGGGCCAATTCCTGATACTAAATTTTATGGGCCTGATTCAATGAAACCCGAAGTAAGAAAAGCATTTTTGAAATGGCACGCTGAAAAAGTAAAGGAAAATTATATATTCGACTTTCAGAAAGAAATATTAGAATATTGTGAATCAGATGTCGATATTTTGCGAAGGGGTTGTATTGAATTTAGGAAGCAATTTTTAGACATAGCTAATATCGATCCTTTCCAATATTTAACTATAGCGAGTGTTTGCATGGCCATTTTTCGGTCAATGCATCTCAAAGAAAATACTATCGCTGTGAATAAAGAAATTAGAAAAGAAACATTTAGTAAAGGTTCAATAGCTTGGCTTAGTAATTTTAAAAATGTACAACATGCTTTAAACGGTGGAGAAGTTACAATTTGTGGAGCAAAGGTTGATGGCTACGATAAAATAACAAATACCGTGTACCAGTATCATGGTTGTTTTTGGCATGGATGTCAAAAATGTTTCCACGAAGATACTATTAATAATGTAAACAATGAAACTATGGGCGATTTGTTAGAAAAAACTAATCAAAGGAGTAATCAAATAAAAAATGCCGGTTTTAAATTGATAGAAAAGTGGGAATGTATTTGGTTAAAATCGGAAGCTTATAAATCATCATTAAATAAAAATATAAGGGTTATTGAACCATTAAATCCTAGAGATGCGTTCTATGGCGGTAGAACCAATGCTAGTAAATTGAAAGTCGTAAATAAAAAATTAAGATATATCGATGTTTGTAGTTTGTATCCAACAGTTCAATATTTCGATTATTATCCCTTAGGTCATCCAACAAAAATTCATAAACCTGAGAAATATGATGAAAATTGGTACGGTTTAATCAAATGTAAAATATTACCTCCTAAAAAATTATATCACCCAGTTCTCCCGATCAAAAGAGATAAACTTCTATTTATTTTATGCGAAAAATGTTTTGAAGATAAATGTAATACTTGTTCACACGATGAAAATGAAAGAGCTCTGGTTGATACTTGGACTACAGATGAAGTAAATAAAGCTATTGAAAAAGGTTATAAGATTCAAGAAATTTACGAAGTATGGCATTTCAAAGAAAAAAAATCAGTCATGCAGCATGACTTAATGAGCGAATTTTCAAAGAAATATTCGAATTAATGGCTATGGTTTTGAATAAAGGAAAACTTCGGTCTAAAATTTGGTTTTCTATGTATATTCTCTTCGTATTTATTTTAATTTGTACGTTTTGTCCATCCTGATTCTACCGTTTGTTTATTACGTAATTGTACTAAGTGCTTATTTATTTGATCGCTGTGGGTAAATTCAAGGAGTTGTACTAATCGTTTGCCTCCTCCTTTTTTGCTTCGAACTCTCGTCTTCAATTAATACTTCTCACATTTTTCAATCTGACCACTCTAAGGGGGTGGGGGTAAGAGTTTAAAGATTATCCTAGTTTTGGGTAATTTTTGCGCACTTTGAATGCTCTAATTTAAGAACGGATTTAGATATCTAAAATCCGATTTCACTATCGTGTTCAGCGTGCAAAAACCTTTAAAATGAGGGGTCACTTGTTAGAAAATAACATTTTGGGGATTTTTGGGTAATTTTTGCGCACTTTAAATGCTCTAATTTGAGAACGGATCAAGATATCTAAAATCCGATTCCACCATCGTGTTCAGCGTGCAAAAACCTTTAAAATGAGGGGTCACTTGTTGGAAAATAACATTTTGGGGATTTTTGGGTAATTTTTGCGCACTTTAAATGCTCTAATTTGAGAACGGATCAAGATATCTAAAATCCGATTCCACCATCGTGTTCAGCGTGCAAAAACCTTTAAAATGAGGGGTCACTTGTTGGAAAATAACATTTTGGGGATTTTTGGGTAATTTTTGCGCACTTTAAATGCTCTAATTTGAGAACGGATCAAGATATCTAAAATCCGATTCCACCATCGTGTTCAGCGTGCAAAAACCTTTAAAATGAGGGGTCACTTGTTAGAAAATAACATTTTGGGGATTTTTAGGTAATTTTTGCGCACTTTAAATGCTCTAATTTGAGAACGGATCAAGATATCTAAAATCCGATTCCACCATCGTGTTCAGCGTGCAAAAACCTTTAAAATGAGGGGTCACTTGTTGGAAAATAACATTTTGGGGATTTTTGGGTAATTTTTGCGCACTTTAAATGCGCCAAAACCCTCCTTAGAGTAGGCCAATTTCGCCCATCTTCGAACTTAGCCTTTCGATTGCCAAGATAGATTTTTTGTGCAAATTTGAGCTGTTTATCTCAATTCTATCGAGAGTTATCGTCTGGAGTGACACATATATAAATAAATAAATATATATATAAATATATATATATATACATATAAAAAAGTGTTAAATTTCAGGAATCGTTTTAGAATGGTCTGAAACGGATTTCTATGAAGAAAATTTCCAAAAATTTATATTATTTAAATTTCGAAGCCATTGCAATAGCTTCATTTTCTTTGAAAATTCGCTAAAAGTAATGAATTGTTCAAAGAATATGTAAAAAAATTTATGAAAATAAAACTAGAGACTAGCCCGTGGGAAAGTGACTTTGAAACTATTGAAGAATATATAAAAAGCATTAAAGAAAGTCTCGATATAGATTTAGAAAAAGAAAGAATTCAACCAAATCCTGGACGAAGAGCAGTAGCAAAGATTTGTTTGAATTCTTTGTGGGGGAAGTTTGGACAAAGATTGAACATGTCACAATCTGAATACATTATAGATGTAAAAAGATGGTACGATATACTTTTAGATGACAGACTAGAAATTGGCTCATGCCATTTTCTGAATGACAAAATTGTACAAATATCTTATAAATTTTTGAATCAATACATCGAAGATAGTTTTTCAACAAATGTTTTCGTTGCGGCTTTTACTACATCAAATGCAAGATTGGGACTATATGATATGCTTGATAAATTGGGAGATAATGTCGCGTATTATGATACTGATAGTATTGTTTACATTGATGATGGAAAAACTCTTGTAAAAACAGGTTGTATGTTAGGTGAGTGGACTGATGAATTGGGAAAAAATAATCACATCGTAGAATGGCTTAGTACTGGTCCAAAGAGTTACTCTTATATAACCAATCAAGGGAAAGAAACTATTAAAATTAAAGGATTTACTTTAAATTACCAAAACGGCAAATCATTAAATAGAGAAACTATGAACAAAGTTTTAACGAAAGAAATAAACAACGTTAAGCTTAAATTTAACATGATTACGCGAAATGTAAAAGATAAAACATTAGTAAACAAAGAAGTGGAAAAAGAGTTTAGATTTCTGTATGATAAACGAAATATAATTGAAAACAAAGAAACCGATATTATTGATACTTTACCTTGGGGATATTAAACGTAAACATTTAAGAAGCTCTTTATATAAAAATCAGTAGTAAGTGGGTACGTTGGGGACACATTCTTGTTTTTTCACTTGAAAAAAAAAAAATGAACGCCTTAAATTAAAATATTTTAACAACTTAGTATAATATTATTGTTTTAGTGGAAAAATTCCAATAAAACATTTTTTTTATTAAAATTAATAATTAAACAAACTTGATGTTATGCATGTCATTCTACGAATTTTAAAGCATGCATATCTTTTCCGTTATATTTTTTCATACCATTATAAACGATTTTAACTTGGTCCTTAACCATTTTAGTTAACATATCGTTGTATCGAGATGGTAAATAAACATTAAAATCGTTCTCCAAGTTGAGGAGAATAGCTCCACCGTTTTTTGTTTTCTTAAATTCTCCACCGAGAATCTGGTAAGACTTTCCCTCAACCAAATCCGAGAGTTTGTTGTATGTTTGTTCAAAATTAAGTTTTTGTAATAATGCGCTTTTACTCATTTTTATTATAAAAGTTATTCTTTTAACTAACCCCCCAAAAGAAAAAGTCACTGGTTCTGATGTTTTGTGTTTAAAAAAATTTTATCAGAGATTTAAGTCGCTAAATGAAAAAGTCACTGGTTCTGATGTTTTGTGTTAAAAAAGTTTTATCAGAGATTCAAGTGAAAATAAAAAACATCAGCGATTCAAGTGAAAATAAAAAACATCAGAGATTCAAGTGAAAATAAAAAACATCAGAGATTCAAGTGAAAATAAAAAACATCAGAGATTCAAGTGAAAATAAAAAACATCAGAGATTCAAGTGGAAATAAAAAACATCAGAGATTCAAGTGAAAAAACAAGAATGTGTCCCCAACGTACCCACTTACTACTGACATGTTATCTTCTTCAACTTTTACTCCAATACTTTTTTCGCTAGATCCTATAGATTTTATGTTATTCAGCTTTTCCCATCTCAAAACGTGGTCCGTTTCAGCAAATGTGCCTTTTTATGCAGACCCCTAAAAGCCACACTCCAGTCAATGACCTCTAGGCATCCAATAAAAAAAGTGAAACTTGATAAATGTTATACTAATTTTGCATCTAATACTCGTATTATCATCATGTAGACTAGTTTTGTATTTAGTTTGGTCGAAGTTAGGCCACCCAACTTGAAATTTTTTGAAAACGCTAGGTTCAGGACCAGTGGTCGAGCCTATCTTGCTATCAAACACGGCTTACAAAATAATTTTCAAAATATGATGACGGCATGCTAAGTACAAAAGTTCTTTTTGCAATAATTGCTCCAGCAAAACACAAGCCCCCCTAATCCGACCAGTATTTGCAGCTGTGGTGTCAAAGCACATTGCTTGAATTTTGTCTGCTGACCCCACTCTTGAATGGCTCCAAATACCGCCTGGGCTTGCAAGAGTCCAGTACTATATTCGAGTTGAGGAACTCCGATCAACTGTTCCTCATCTCCACAACTAATCAAGATCGCTACTCTTTCTACGTTTTCATTTTTAAATATATATCTGGTAGCTGGTAGTTACCTAGATCCCCCCCCCCCCTTATTGCAGCCTCAACCTTTACATTTATACCTGAAACATACTCATTTTCAATAAACCAGAGTGATAAAGAAGTGTAAAAACGCCTGGAGGTCGATTTCATTGACTGGAGTGTGGTTTTTAGGGGTATGCGTAAAAAGGCACATTTGCTGAAACGGACCACGTTTTGAGATGGGAAAAGCTGAATTACATAAAATCTACAGGATGTAGCGAAAAATTATGCAAGTAAACGTTGAAGAAGATAACATTTTCAATAAAATGAGACCAATCTCAAGTCTCTAGGACAAATGGTTACTATGTTATAAGGAAAAGAAGAGTATTTATATGAAACAAAGTGAGTTTTTCTGATCTTCAACCTCAATGCGGCACGGGTTAACGTTATCCGATCGACCTAAAACTTTGCGAATCTCATTTTCTAGTCAAATGGCACCTTTTAGGGGGTTGCCAGAAGTGATTTTCTCATAAAAAATTTAGCCTATTGCCTTGTGGTCCCAAAAAGTCAACTTTCGAAATTCAATCGTGGCAACCCCCTAAAAGGTGCCATTTGACTAGAAAATGAGATTCCCAAAGTTTTAGGTCGATTGGATAACATTAACCCGTGCCGCATCGAGGTTGAAGTTTAGAAAAACTCACTTTTTTCCATAAAAATATTATTTCTTTCCTCATAACATAGTAACCATTTGTCCTAGAGACTTGAAATTGGTCTTATTTTATTTGACATGTTATCTTCTTCAACTTTTACTCCAATACTTTTTTCGCTAGATCCTATAGATTTTATGTTATTCAGCTTTTCCCATCTCAAAACGTGGTCCGTTTCAGCAAATGTGCCTTTTTATGCATACCTACCCCTAAAAACCACACTCCAGTCAATGAAATCGACCTCTAGGCATCCATTAAAAAAAGTGAAACTTGATAAATGTTATACTAATTTTGCATCTAATACTCGTATTATCATCATGTAGACTAGTTTTGTATTTAGTTTGGTCGAAGTTAGGCCACCCAACTTGAAATTTTTTGAAAACGCTAGGTTCAGGACCAGTGGTCGAGCCTATCTTGCTATCAAACACGGCTTTCAAAATAATTTTCAAAATATGATGACGGCATGCTAAGTACAAAAGTTCTTTTTGCAATAATGGCTCCAGCAAACACAAGCCCCCCTAATCCGACCAGTATTTGCAGCTGTGGTGTCAAAGCACATTGCATGAATTTTGTCTGCTGACCCCACTCTTGAATGGCTCCATATGCCGCCTGGGCTTCCAAGAGTCCAGTACTATTTTCGAGTTGAGGAACTCCGATCAACTGTTCCTCATCTCCACAACTAATCAAGATCGCTACTCTTTCTACGTTTTCATTTTTCAATATATCTGGTAGCTGGTAGTTACCTAGATCCCCCCCCCCACCACTTGTTTCAGCTCTCAACCTTTACATTTATACCTGAAACATACTCATTTTCAATAAACCAGAGTGATAAAGAAGTGTCAAATCGCCTGGAGGTCGATTTCATTGACTGGAGTGTGGTTTTTAGGGGTATGCGTAAAAAGGCACATCTGCTGAAACGGACCACGTTTTGAGATGGGAAAAGCTGAATTACATAAAATCTACAGGATTTAGCAAAAAAATTAATCAAGTAAAAGTTGAAGAAAATAACATTTTCAATAAAATGAGACCAATCTCAAGTCTCTAGGACAAATGGTTACTATGTTATGAGGAAAAGAAGAGTATTTTTATGAAACAAAATGAGTTTTTCTGATCTTCAACCTCAATGCGGCACGGGTTAACGTTATCCGATCGACCAAAAACTTTGCGAATCTCATTGTCTAGTCAAATGGCACCTTTTAGGGGGTTGCCAGAAGTGATTTTCTCAAAAAAAATTTAGCCTATTGCCTTGTGGTCACAAAAAGTCAACTTTCGAAATTCAATCGTGGCAACCCCCTAAAAGGTGCCATTTGACTAGAAAATGAGGTTCCCAAAGTTTTAGGTCGATCGGATAACATTAACCCGTGCCGCATCGAGGTTGAAGTTTAGAAAAACTCACTTTTTTTCATATAAATATTATTTCTTTCCTCATAACATAGTAACCATTTGTCCTAGAGACTTGAAATTGGTCTTATTTTATTTGACATGTTATCTTCTTCAACTTTTACTCCAATACTTTTTTCGCTAGATCCTATAGATTTTATGTTATTCAGCTTTTCCCATCTCAAAACGTGGTCCGTTTCAGCAAATGTGCCTTTTTATGCATACCTACCCCTAAAAACCACACTCCAGTCAATGAAATCGACCTCTAGGCATCCATTAAAAAAAGTGAAACTTGATAAATGTTATACTAATTTTGCATCTAATACTCGTATTATCATCATGTAGACTAGTTTTGTATTTAGTTTGGTCGAAGTTAGGCCACCCAACTTGAAATTTTTTGAAAACGCTAGGTTCAGGACCAGTGGTCGAGCCTATCTTGCTATCAAACACGGCTTTCAAAATAATTTTCAAAATATGATGACGGCATGCTAAGTACAAAAGTTCTTTTTGCAATAATGGCTCCAGCAAACACAAGCCCCCCTAATCCGACCAGTATTTGCAGCTGTGGTGTCAAAGCACATTGCATGAATTTTGTCTGCTGACCCCACTCTTGAATGGCTCCATATGCCGCCTGGGCTTCCAAGAGTCCAGTACTATTTTCGAGTTGAGGAACTCCGATCAACTGTTCCTCATCTCCACAACTAATCAAGATCGCTACTCTTTCTACGTTTTCATTTTTCAATATATCTGGTAGCTGGTAGTTACCTAGATCCCCCCCCCCCACCACTTGTTTCAGCTCTCAACCTTTACATTTATACCTGAAACATACTCATTTCCAATAAACCAGAGTGATAAAGAAGTGTCAAATCGCCTGGAGGTCGATTTCATTGACTGGAGTGTGGTTTTTAGGGGTATGCGTAAAAAGGCACATCTGCTGAAACGGACCACGTTTTGAGATGGGAAAAGCTGAATTACATAAAATCTACAGGATTTAGCAAAAAAATTAAGCAAGTAAAAGTTGAAGAAAATAACATTTTCAATAAAATGAGACCAATCTCAAGTCTCTAGGACAAATGGTTACTATGTTATGAGGAAAAGAAGAGTATTTTTATGAAACAAAATGAGTTTTTCTGATCTTCAACCTCAATGCGGCACGGGTTAACGTTATCCGATCGACCAAAAACTTTGCGAATCTTATTGTCTAGTCAAATGGCACCTTTTAGGGGGTTGCCAGAAGTGATTTTCTCAAAAAAAATTTAGCCTATTGCCTTGTGGTCACAAAAAGTCAACTTTCGAAATTCAATCGTGGCAACCCCCTAAAAGGTGCCATTTGACTAGAAAATGAGGTTCCCAAAGTTTTAGGTCGATCGGATAACATTAACCCGTGCCGCATCGAGGTTGAAGTTTAGAAAAACTCACTTTTTTTCATATAAATATTATTTCTTTCCTCATAACATAGTAACCATTTGTCCTAGAGACTTGAAATTGGTCTTATTTAATTTGACATGTTATCTTCTTCAACTTTTACTCCAATACTTATTCGCTAGATCCTATAGATTTTATGTTATTCAGCTTTTCCCATCTCAAAACGTGGTCCGTTTCAGCAAATGTGCCTTTTTATGCATACCCCTAAAAACCACACTCCAGTCAATGAAATCGACCTCTAGGCATCCATTAAAAAAAAGTGAAACTTGATAAATGTTATACTAATTTTGCATCTAATACTCGTATTATCTTCATGTAGACTAGTTTTGTATTTAGTTTGGTCGAAGTTAGGCCACCCAACTTGAAATTTTTTGAAAACGCTAGGTTCAGGACCAGTGGTCGAGCCTATCTTGCTATCAAACACGGCTTTCAAAATAATTTTCAAAATATGATGACGGCATGCTGAGTACAAAAGTTCTTTTTGCAATAATTGCTCCAGCAAAACACAAGCCCCCCTAATCCGACCAGTATTTGCAGCTGTGGTGTCAAAGCACATTGCTTGAATTTTGTCTGCTGACCCCACTCATGAATGGCTCCAAATGCCGCCTGGGCTTCCAAGAGTCCAGTACTATTTTCGAGTTGAGGAACTCCGATCAACTGTTCCTCATCTCCACAACTAATCAAGATCGCTACACTTTCTACGTTTTCATTTTTCAATATATCTGGTAGCTGGTAGTTACCTAGATCCCCCCCCCCCCCACCACTTGTTTCAGCTCTCAACCTTTACTATACCTGAAACATACTCATTTTCAATATACCAGAGTGATAAAGAAGTGTCAAATCGCCTGGAGGTCGATTTCATTGACTGGAGTGTGGTTTTTAGGGGTATGCGTAAAAAGGCACATTTGCTGAAACGGACCACGTTTTGAGATGGGAAAAGCTGAATTACATAAAATCTACAGGATTTAGCAAAAAAATTATGCAAGTAAAAGTTGAAGAAAATAACATTTTCAATAAAATGAGACCAATCTCAAGTCTCTAGGACAAATGGTTACTATGTTATGAGGAAAAGAAGAGTATTTTTATGAAACAAAATGAGTTTTTCTGATCTTCAACCTCAATGCGGCACGGGTTAACGTTATCCGATCGACCAAAAACTTTGCGAATCTCATTGTCTAGTCAAATGGCACCTTTTAGGGGGTTGCCAGAAGTGATTTTCTCAAAAAAAATTTAGCCTATTGCCTTGTGGTCACAAAAAGTCAACTTTCGAAATTCAATCGTGGCAACCCCCTAAAAGGTGCCATTTGACTAGAAAATGAGGTTCCCAAAGTTTTAGGTCGATCGGATAACATTAACCCGTGCCGCATCGAGGTTGAAGTTTAGAAAAACTCACTTTTTTTCATATAAATATTATTTCTTTCCTCATAACATAGTAACCATTTGTCCTAGAGACTTGAAATTGGTCTTATTTTATTTGACATGTTATCTTCTTCAACTTTTACTCCAATACTTATTCGCTAGATCCTATAGATTTTATGTTATTCAGCTTTTCCCATCTCAAAACGTGGTCCGTTTCAGCAAATGTGCATTTTTATGCATACCCCTAAAAACCACACTCCAGTCAATGAAATCGACCTCTAGGCATCCATTAAAAAAAAGTGAAACTTGATAAATGTTATACTAATTTTGCATCTAATACTCGTATTATCTTCATGTAGACTAGTTTTGTATTTAGTTTGGTGTAAGTTAGGCCACCCAACTTGAAATTTTTTGAAAACGCTAGGTTCAGGACCAGTGGTCGAGCCTATCTTGCTATCAAACACGGCTTTCAAAATAATTTTCAAAATATGATGACGGCATGCTGAGTACAAAAGTTCTTTTTGCAATAATTGCTCCAGCAAAACACAAGCCCCCCTAATCCGACCAGTATTTGCAGCTGTGGTGTCAAAGCACATTGCTTGAATTTTGTCTGCTGACCCCACTCTTGAATGGCTCCAAATGCCGCCTGGGCTTCCAAGAGTCCAGTACTATTTTCGAGTTGAGGAACTCCGATCAACTGTTCCTCATCTCCACAACTAATCAAGATCGCTACACTTTCTACGTTTTCATTTTTCAATATATCTGGTAGCTGGTAGTTACCTAGATCCCCCCCCCCCCCCCCCTTGTTTCAGCTCTCAACCTTTACATTTATACCTGAAACATACTCATTTTCAATAAACCAGAGTGATAAAGAAGTGTCAAATCGCCTGGAGGTCGATTTCATTGACTGGAGTGTGGTTTTTAGGGGTATGCGTAAAAAGGCACATTTGCTGAAACGGACCACGTTTTGAGATGGGAAAAGCTGAATAACATAAAATCTACAGGATGTAGCGAAAAAATTATGCAAGTAAAAGTTGAAGAAGATAACATTTTCAATAAAATGAGACCAATCTCAAGTCTCTAGAACAAATGGTCACTATGGTGTGAGGAAAATAAGAGTATTTTTATGAAACAAAATGAGTTTTTCTGATCTTCAACCTCAATGCGGCACGGGTTAACGTTATCCGATCGACCTAAAACTTTGCGAATCGCATTTTCTAGTCAAATGGCACCTTTTAGGGGGTTGCCAGAAGTGATTTTCTCAAAAAAAATTTAGCCTATTGGCTCGTGGTCACAAAAAGTCAACTTTCGAAATTCAATCGTGGCAACCCCCTAAAAGGTGCCATTTGACTAGGAAATGAGATTCCCAAAGTTTTAGGTCGATCGGATAACATTAACCCGTGCCGCATCGAGGTTGAAGTTTAGAAAAACTCACTTTTTTTCTTAAAAATATTATTTCTTTCCTCATAACATAGTAACCATTTCTCCTAGAGACTTGAAATTGGTCTTATTTTATTTGACATGTTATCTTCTTCAACTTTTACTCCAATACTTTTTTCGCTAGATCCTATACATTTTATGTTATTCAGCTTTTCCCATCTCAAAACGTGGTCCGTTTCAGCAAATGTGCCTTTTTATTCATACCCCTAAAAACCACACTCCAGTCAATGAAATCGACCTCTAGGCTTCCATTAAAAAAAGTGAAACTTGATAAATGTAATACTAATTCTGCATCTAATACTCGTATTATCATCATGTAGAATAGTTTTGTATTTAGTTTGGTGTAAGTTAGGCCACCCAACTTGAAATTTTTTGAAAACGCTGGGTTCAGGACCAGTGGTCGAGCCTATCTTGCTATGAAACACGGCTTTCAAAATAATTTCCAAAATATGATGACGGCATGCTAAGTACAAAAGTTCTTTTTGCAATAATTGCTCCAGCAAAACACAAGCCCCCCTAATCCGACCAGTATTTGCAGCTGTGGTGTCAAAGCACATTGCTTGAATTTTGTCTGCTGACCCCACTCTTGAATGGCTCCAAATACCGCCTGGGCTTGCAAGAGTCCAGTACTATTTTCGAGTTGAGGAACTCCGATCAACTGTTCCTCATCTCCACAACTAATCAAGATCGCTACTCTTTCTACGTTTTCATTTTTTTAAATATATATCTGGTAGCTGGTAGTTACCTAGATCCCCCCCCCCCCCCTTATTGCAGCCTCAACCTTTACATTTGTACCTGAAACATACTCATTTTCAATAAACCAGAGTGATAAAGAAGTGTCAAATCGCCTGGAGGTCGATTTCATTGACTGGAGTCTGGGTTTTAGGGGTATGCGTAAAAAGGCACATTTGCTGAAACGGACCACGTTTTGAGATGGGATAAGCTGAATTACATAAAATCTACAGGATTTAGCGAAAAAATTATGCAAGTAAAAGTTGAAGAAGATTACATTTTCAATAAAATGAGACCAATCTAAAGTCTCTAGGACAAATGGTTACTATGTTATGAGGAAAAGAAGTGTATTTTTATGAAACATAGTGAGTTTTTCTGATCTTCAACCTCAATGCGGCACGGGTTAACGTTATCCGATCGACCTAAAACTTTGCGAATCTCATTTTCTAGTCAAATGGCACCTTTTAGGGGGTTGCCAGAAGTGATTTTCTCAAAAAAAATTTTGCCTATTGCCTTCTGGACACAAAAAGTCAACTTTCGAAATTCAATCGTGGCAACCTCCTAAAAGGTGCCATTTGACTAGAAAATGAGAATCCCAAAGTTTTAGGTCGATCGGAAAACATTAACCCGTGCCGCATCGAGGTTGAAGTTTAGAAAAACTCACTTTTTTCCATAAAAATATTATTTCTGTCCTCATAACATAGTAACCATTCGTCCTAGAGACTTGAAATTGGTCTTATTTTATTTGACATGTTATCTTCTTCAACTTTTACTCCAATACTTTTTTCGCTAGATCCTATAGATTTTATGTGATTCAGCTTTTCCCATCTCAAAACGTGGTCCGTTTCAGCAAATGTGCCTTTTTATGAATACCCCTAAAAACCACACTCCAGTCAATGAAATCGACCTCTAGGCATCCATTAAAAAAAGTGAAACTTGATAAATGTTATACTAATTTTGCATCTAATACTCGTATGACTAGTGTTGTATTTAGATTGGTCGAAGTTAGGACTTGAAATTTTTTTAAACGCTCGGTTCAGGACCAGTGGTCGAGCCTATCTTGCTATGAAACACGGCTTTCAAAATAATTTCCAAAATATGATGACGGCATGCTAAGTACAAAAGTTCTTCTTGCAATAATTGCTCCAGCAAAACACAAGCCCTCCTAATCCATCCAGTATTTGCAGCTGTGGTGTCAAAGCACATTGCTTGAATCTTGTCTGCTGACCCCACTCTTGAATGGCTCCAAATACCACCTGGGCTTGCAAGAGTCCTGTACTATTTTCGAGTTGAGGAACTCCGATCAACACTGTTCCTCATCTCCACAACTAATCAAGATCGCTACACTTTCTACGTTTTCATTTTTCAATATATCTGGTAGCTGGTAGTTACCTAGATCCCCCCCCCCCCTTTTTGCAGCCCCAACCTTTACATTTATACCTGAAACTTACTCATTTTCAATAAACCAGAGTGATAAAGAAGTGTCAAAGCGCCTGGAGGTCGATTTCATTGACTGGAGTGTGGTTTTTAGGGGTATGCGTAAAAAGGCACATTTGCTGAAACGGACCACGTTTTGAGATGGGAAAAGCTGAATAACATAAAATCTACAGGATGTAGCGAAAACATTATGTCAGTAAAGGTTGAAGAAGATTACATTTTCAATAAAATGAGACCAATCTCAAGTCTCTAGGACAAATGGTTACTATGTTATGAGGAAAAGAAGAGTATTTTTATGAAACAAAATGAGTTTTTCTGATCTTCAACCTCAATGCGGCACGGGTTAACGTTATCCGATCGACCAAAAACTTTGCGAATCTCATTTTCTAGTCAAATGGCACCTTTTAGGGGGTTGCCAGAAGTGATTTTCTCAAAAAAAATTTAGCCTATTGCCTTGTGGTCACAAAAAGTCAACTTTCAAAATTCAATCGTGGCAACCCCCTAAAAGGTGCCATTTGACTGGAAAATGAGATTCCCAAAGTTTTAGGTCGATCGGATAACATTAACCCGTGCCGCATCGAGGTTGAAGTTTAGAAAAACTCACTTTTTTTCATAAAAATATTATTTCTTTCCTCATAACATAGTAACCATTTTTCCTAGAGACTTGAAATTGGTCTTATTTTATTTGACATGATATCTTCTTCAACTTTTACTCCAATACTTTTTTCGCTAGATCCTATAGATTTTATGTTATTCAGCTTTTCCCATCTCAAAACGTGGTCCGTTTCAGCAAATGTGCCTTTTTATGCAGACCCCTAAAAGCCACACTCCAGTCAATGAAATCGACCTCTAGGCATCCAATAAAAAAAGTGAAACTTGATAAATGTTATACTAATTTTGCATCTAATACTCGTATTATCATCATGTAGACTAGTTTTGTATTTAGTTTGGTCGAAGTTAGGCCACCCAACTTGAAATTTTTTGAAAACGCTAGGTTCAGGACCAGTGGTCGAGGCTATCTTGCTATCAAACACGGCTTTCAAAATAATTTTCAAAATATGATGACGGCATGCTAAGTACAAAAGTTCTTTTTGCAATAATTGCTCCAGCAAAACACAAGCCCCCCTAATCCGACCAGTATTTGCAGCTGTGGTGTCAAAGCACATTGCTTGAATTTTGTCTGCTGACCCCACTCTTGAATGGCTCCAAATACCGCCTGGGCTTGCAAGAGTCCAGTACTATATTCGAGTTGAGGAACTCCGATCAACTGTTCCTCATCTCCACAACTAATCAAGATCGCTACTCTTTCTACGTTTTCATTTTTAAATATATATCTGGTAGCTGGTAGTTACCTAGATCCCCCCCCCCCCCTTATTGCAGCCTCAACCTTTACATTTATACCTGAAACATACTCATTTTCAATAAACCAGAGTGATAAAGAAGTGTAAAAACGCCTGGAGGTCGATTTCATTGACTGGAGTGTGGTTTTTAGGGGTATGCGAAAAAGGCACATTTGCTGTAACGGACCACGTTTTGAGATGGGAAAAGCTGAATAACATAACATCTACGGGATGTAGCGAAAACATTATGGAAGTAAAAGTTGAAGAAGATTACAATTTCAATAAAATGAGACCAATCTCAAGTCTCTAGGACAAATGGTTACTATGTTATGAGGAACAGAAGAGTATTTTTATGAAACAAAGTGAGTTTTTCTGATCTTCAACCTCGATGCGGCACGGGTTAACGTTATCCGATCGACCTAAAACTTTGCGAATCCCATTTTCTAGTCAAATGGCACCTTTTAGGGGTTTGCCAGAAGTGATTTTCTCAAAAAAAATTTAGCCTATTGCCTTGTGGTCACAAAAAGTCAACTTTCGAAATTCAATCGTGGCAACCCCCTAAAAGGTGTCATTTGACTAGGAAATGAGATTCCCAAAGTTTTAGGTCGATCGGATAACATTAACCCGTTCCGCATCGAGGTTGAAGTATAGAAAAACTCACTTTTTTTCATAAAAATATTATTTCTTTCCTCATACCATAGTAACCATTTTTCCTAGAGACTTGAATTTGGTCTTATTTTATTTGACATGTTATCTTCTTCAACTTTTACTCCAATACTTTTTTCGCTAGATCCTATAGATTTTATGTTATTCAGCTTTTCCCATCTCAAAACGTGGTCCGTTTCAGCAAATGTGCCTTTTTATGCATACCCCTAAAAACCACACTCCAGTCAATGAAATCGACCTCTAGGCATCCATTAAAAAAAGTGAAACTTGATAAATGTTATACTAATTTTGCATCTAATACTCGTATTATCATCATGTAGACTAGTTTTGTATTTAGTTTGGTGTAAGTTAGGCCACCCAACTTGAAATTTTTTGAAAACGCTAGGTTCAGGACCAGTGGTCGAGCCTATCTTGCTATGAAACACGGCTTTCAAAATAATTTCCAAAATATGATGACGGCATGCTAAGTACAAAAGTTCTTTTTGCAATAATATTGCTCCAGCAAAACACAAGCCCTCCTAATCGAACCAGTATTTGCAGTTGTGGTGTCAAAGCACATTGCTTGAATTTTGTCTGCTGACCCCACTCTTGAATGGCTCCAAATACCACCTGGGCTTGCAAGAGTCCAGTACTATTTTCGAGTTGAGGAACTCCGATCAACTGTTCCTCATCTCCGCAACTAATCAAGATCGCTACACTTTCTACGTTTTCATTTTTCAATATATCTGGTAGCTGGTAGTTACCTAGATCCCCCCCCCCCCTTATCAAAGCCTCAACCTTTACATTTATACCCGAAACATACTCATTTTCAATAAACCAGAGTGATAAAGAAGTGTCAAATCGCCTGGAGGTCGATTTCATTGACTGGAGTCTGGGTTTTAGGGGTATGCGTAAAAAGGCACATTTGCTGAAACGGACCACGTTTTGAGATGGGATAAGCTGAATTACATAAAATCTACAGGATTTAGCGAAAAAATTATGCAAGTAAAAGTTGAAGAAGATTACATTTTCAATAAAATGAGACCAATCTAAAGTCTCTAGGACAAATGGTTACTATGTTATGAGGAAAAGAAGTGTATTTTTATGAAACATAGTGAGTTTTTCTGATCTTCAACCTCGATGCGGCACGGGTTAACGTTATCCGATCGACCTAAAACTTTGCGAATCTCATTTTCTAGTCAAATGGCACCTTTTAGGGGGTTGCCAGAAGTGATTTTCTCAAAAAAAATTTAGCCTATTGCCTTGTGGTCACAAAAAGTCAACTTTCGAAATTCAATCGTGGCAACCCCCTAAAAGGTGCCATTTGACTAGGAAATGAGATTCCCAAAGTTTTAGGTCGATCGGATAACATTAACCCGTGCCGCATCGAGGTTGAAGTTTAGAAAAACTCACTTTTTTTCATAATAATATTATTTCTTTCCTCATAACATAGAAACCATTTGTCCTAGAGACTTGAAATTGGTTTTATTTTATTTGACATGTTATCTTCTTCAACTTTTACTCCAATACTTTTTTCGCTAGATCCTATAGATTTTATGTTATTCAGCTTTTCCCATCTCAAAACGTGGTCCGTTTCAGCAAATGTGCCTTTTTATGCATACCCCTAAAAACCACACTCCATTCAATGAAATCGACCTCTAGGCATCCATTAAAAAAAGTGAAACTTGATAAATGTTATACTAATTTTGCATCTAATACTCGTATTATCATCATGTAGACTAGTTTTGTATTTAGTTTGGTCGAAGTTAGGCCACCCAACTTGAAATTTGTTGAAAACGCTAGGTTCAGGACCAGTGGTCGAGCCTATCTTGCTATCAAACACGGCTTTCAAAATAATTTCCAAAATATGATGACGGCATGCTAAGTACAAAATTTCTTTTTGCAATAATTGCTCCAGCAAAACACAAGCCCCCCTAAACCGACCAGTATTTGCAGCTGTGGTGTCAAAGCACATTGCTTGAATTTTGTCTGCTGACCCCACTCTTGAATGGCTCCAAATACCGCCTGGGCTTGCAAGAGTCCAGTACTATTTTCGAGTTGAGGAACTCCGATCAACTGTTCCTCATCTCCACAACTAATCAAGATCGCTACTCTTTCTACGTTTTCATTTTTAAATATATATCTGGTAGCTGGTAGTTACCTTGATCCCCCCCCCCCCCCCTTGTTGCAGCCACAACATTTACATTTATTCCTGAACCAATCATTTTCAATAAACCAGAGTGATAAAGAAGTGTCAAATCACCTGGAGGTCGATTTCATTGACTGGAGTGTGGGTTTTAGGGGTATGCGTAAAAAGGCACATTTGCTGAAACGGACCACGTTTTGAGATGGGAAAAGCTGAATAACATAAAATCTACGGGATGTAGCGAAAACATTATGGAAGTAAAAGTTGAAGAAGATTACATTTTCAATAAAATGAGACCAATCTCAAGTCTCTAGGACAAATGGTTACTATGTTATGAGGAACAGAAGAGTATTTTTATGAAACTGTGGTGATAAACTCCTGTAGTTATTGACGCTCATTGTATTATCACACATGTTCATCATGATCATCGGTTTACAACTCTTTGTCATAATTTTGTACTTTGCTCTGTGTCATTTTAATTGTGCTAGTTTCTCGCTTAATAAAGCCTTAGTTTAAAAGGTTTATCATCCCGCTTTATTACAATTTATTAAGCGAGAAATGGACAAGTTCCTGAAGCCGGACCGCCTGGATGTTGACCCGTCCTCACCAAACGCCGACAAGCACTGGAATCATTGGTATGCGACCTTTACTCATTTTCTCGCCGCTGATGATACACTTACAGATGTTAGGAAGCGTCGATTACTGATCAATTTCGTTTCCCCAACTGTGAATCCATATTTCAGTGAGTGTCCTACTTTTGATACGGCTGTAGATACATTAAGAAATCTTTATGTTAAGCCAAAAAATGTCATATATGCCAGGCATTCTCTAGCAACACGCAGACAACATTCGGACGAGACAGTGGACACTTACCTACAAGCTCTCAACCTTCTGAGCAGGGACTGCCAATTTAGTGCGGTTACTGCTGAACAGAATCGTAAAGACTGTGTACGCGATTCTTTCATTAGCGGAATGGCTTCTTCTACCGTACGCCAAAGACTTTTGGAAAATAATTTGCTTTCCTTAGAGGATGCATATCAACAGGCCCTGTCGCTAGAAATGGCGCGAAAACATGCGCAAACTCACGACTATCTCCCTCCAGACTTGAACGCCGCGTCTACGTCTATTATTGGTCCCCAAGCTCCTACAACAGCATCACTTTCCAAACCATTCAACAGAAAGTGCTTTTTTTGTGGTGGCACTCCCCTCCACTCTAGGTCTTCCTGCCCTGCTAGAGAGGCCACCTGCAAGGGTTGTGGCAAAACCGGACACTACGAGAAGGTTTGTAAGTCTAAATTCAGATCCCCAACAGTAGGATCTACGTCCGCCTCTACTGATCTCATAGCAACAGTTCTATCAGCAGCTTCGCCTCCCTGCGTTAGGAAAGCTGTGAAAACCGTGAGGGTGAATGGGAAAGCCTGTCAAGCGTTGATTGATACTGGCAGCTCCCTCAGTTTCATCAGCTACAATCTAACTGTAAAACATAAGCTTAATCTTGTTCCCCAGAAGGGGAGGGTCTCCATGGCCTCAACATCCCTCATCACCACAATTATCGGTAGTTGCTCCGTAGACCTTCAGGTTGACAATCACTATTATCGCAACGTGACTTTATCTGTCATGAATGATTTATGCTGCGACTTAATTTTAGGTCATGACATCCTCAAACATCATTCCTCTGTAGAATTGCAATTCGGTGGTCCCAGAGAACCACTGAGGATCTGCAGTTTGGCAGTCGCTACTATCGATCCAGTTTCATTGTTCTCATCACTCGCAGAGGGCTGGAAGCCTATTGCCACTAAATCTAGGCAACATTCTTATTGCCCTGCGGATCTTGAATTTATTAACACTGAAACCGACCGTATGCTACAAGAAGGCATAATCGAGCCAAGTCAGTCACCTTGGAGGGCTCAAGCCCTCGTTACATCTAGCGCTAATCACAAAAGGAGAATGGTTATCGATTACTCTCAGACAGTAAACCGTTTCGCGCTCCTGGATGCATATCCACTTCCCCGAATAGAAACGATAGTACATGAGGTGTCCCAATACTCTGTGTTCAGCAGTATTGACCTACGTAGTGCCTACCATCAGATCCCTATCAAATCGGATGAAAAACCCTTTACAGCTTTCCAGGCCAACAACCAGCTGTACCAATTCACAAGAATTCCTTTCGGAGTCACCAATGGAGTAGCTGCATTCCAAAGGGTAATGGACAACATTATCCGTACTGAACGTCTAGTAGGTACTTTCGCCTATCTTGATGATGTGACAATATGTGGTAAAAATATTGTAGAACACGATAAGAACTTGACTAACTTTCTTAAGGCAGCTAGCAAATATAATTTAACGCTAAACGAAGACAAATGCCACTTCCGGCTATCGTCCATTAAAATTCTTGGATATGAAATTTCTAGCAAATCAATCAAACCTGATCCTGACCGCATTAAAGCTCTTGCCGACCTTCCAATCCCAAAAGATAATGCATCTCTGCAGCGGGTGCTTGGCTTTTTCTCACACTACTCTAAATGGGTCCAAAATCACTCTGATAAAATTCGACCATTGGTCCGATCCAAATCATTTCCAATGAGTCCAGAGGCTGTCTCCGCTTTTGAACTACTAAAACAAAACGTTGCTCAGTCCGTAGTATCGGCAGTTGATGAAACAATCCCCTTTACAGTGGAAACCGATGCCTCTGAATTCGCTATCTCAGCAACTCTTTCACAGCTTGGTCGTCCAGTGGCCTTTTTCTCCCGCACGCTGTCACAATCCGAGCAAAAGCACCCCATTATCGAGAAAGAAGCTTACGCCGTTGTGGAAGCACTGAGAAAGTGGAGGCAGTTCCTTATTTCTAGACATTTTCGTTTGATAACAGATCAGAAAAGTGTCTCATTCATGTTTGACAATCACCGAACTACTAAAATAAAAAATGAGAAAATTATGCGATGGAGGGTCGAGTTATCACCTTATAAATATGATATCGTATATAGACCAGGGAAGGAAAACTTTGCGGCAGATACCCTTTCAAGGATATGTGCCTCCACCAATGCTGCAACATTAATCGACTGGCACGTAAAAATGAGCCATCCGGGTATAACTCGAATGTACCACTGGGTACGATCCAAGAATCTGCCATATTCACTAGACGACATTCGAACCATGACCTCTTCCTGCAAGACCTGTGCCGAAGTTAAACCCCGATTTCATAACAAACAGCGATCTCACTTAATAAAATCTACATCTCCCTGGGAACGTTTAAACTTGGATTTCAAAGGACCAATCCCATCATCTAGCAATAATCACTATATTTTGACAATAGTCGATGAATTTAGCCGCTTCCCCTTTGCGTTCCCTTGTTCTGATACATCGTCTGCCACCATAATTAAACATTTGACAAACCTATTTTCACTATTTGGCCTCCCAGCGTATATTCATTCTGATCAGGGATCTTCATTTATGTCTAACGAACTAAAACGGTTCCTACATACCCGAGGTGTCGCCACTAGTCGGACGACTCCATACAACCCCAGAGGGAATGGCCAGTGCGAACGGTACAACGGAGTGGTTTGGAATACGATCACTTTGGCCCTGAAGTCGCATGGCTTGGAAACCAAGCAATGGGAGCTCGTAATCAATGACGCTCTTCACAGCATGAGATCATTGCTATGCACTGCAACCAACGCCACTCCCCACGAGCGCATGTTCCTCCATCCCAGAAGGTCCACAAGCGGAACGTCACTCCCAGGATGGCTTCTGAATCCTGGTCCAGTACTCCTCAGAAAATTCCTGAGGCAAAGCAAGTACGACCCGCTGGTTGAAGAAGTGGACCTAATAGAAGCAAATGTGGACTACACTCAAATCAGACTACCAGATGGAAGAGAGTCAACTGTTTCCACTAGGCATTTGGCCCCAGCTGGCGAGCGAGTTGGAGACTATCATCTTCAGGAAGACAATCCTGCAACTGAGCCTGAACCTCATCTTCAACTGGAACGTGAGCCTCAGCATCAACCAGATCCACCCCCAGAAGCTGCGACAGATACATCAGAAGTTGCCCCTCAAACACTACTAAGAAGAAGTGACCGGGTCAGGAGACCTCCCCACTATTTCCGCGACTATGTTCCTAAATGAAGAGGGGAAGAATGTGGTGATAAACTCCTGTAGTTATTGACGCTCATTGTATTATCACACATGTTCATCATGATAATCGGTTTATAACTCTTTGTCATAATTTTGTACTATGCTCTGTGTCATTTTAATTGTGCTAGTTTCTCGCTTAATAAAGCCTTAGTTTAAAAGGTTTATCATCCCGCTTTATTACAGAAACAAAGTGAGTTTTTCTGATCTTCAACCTCGATGCGGCACGGGTTAACGTTATCCGATCGACCTAAAACTTTGCGAATCTCATTTTCTAGTCGAATGGCACCTTTTAGGGGTTTCCCAGAAGTGATTTTCACAAAAAAAATTTAGCCTATTGCCTTGCGGTCACAAAAAGTCAACTTTCGAAATTCAATCGTGGCAACCCCCTAAAAGGTGTAATTTGACTAGGAAATGAGATTCCCAAAGTTTTAGGTCGATCGGATAACATTAACCCGTGCCGCATCGAGGTTGAAGTATAGAAAAACTCACTTTTTTTCTTAAAAATATTATTTCTTTCCTCATAACATAGTAACCTTTTGTCCTAGAGACTTGAAATTGGTCTTATTTTATTTGACATGTTATCTTCTTCAACTTTTACTCCAATACTTTTTTCGCTAGATCCTATAGATTTTATGTTATTCAGCTTTTCCCATCTCAAAACGTGGTCCGTTTCAGCAAATGTGCCTTTTTATGCATACCCCTAAAAACCACACTCCAGTCAATGAAATCGACCTCTAGGCATCCATTAAAAAAAGTGAAACTTGATAAATGTTATACTAATTTTGCATCTAATACTCGTATTATCATCATGTAGACTAGTTTTGTATTTAGTTTGGTCGAAGTTTGCCACCCAACTTGAAATTTTTTGAAAACGCTAGCTTCAGGACCAGTGGTCGAGCCTATCTTGCTATGAAACACGGCTTTCAAAATAATTTCCAAAATATGATGACGGCATGCTAAGTACAAAAGTTCTTTTTGCAATAATATTGCTCCAGCAAAACACAAGCCCTCCTAATCGAACCAGTATTTGCAGTTGTGGTGTCAAAGCACATTGCTTGAATTTTGTCTGCTGACCCCACTCATGAATGGCTCCAAATACCGCCTGGGCTTGCAAGAGTCCAGTACTATTTTCGAGTTGAGGAACTCCGATCAACTGTTCCTCATCTCCACAACTAATCAAGATCGCTACACTTTCTACGTTTTCATTTTTCAATATATCTGGTAGCTGGTAGTTACCTAGATCCCCCCCCCCCCCCCCCCTTATTGCAGCCCCAACTTTTACATTTATACCTGAAACATACTCATTTTCTATAAACCAGAGTGATAAAGAAGTGTCAAATCGCCTGGAGGTCGATTTCATAGACTGGAGTGTGGTTTTTAGGGGTATGCGTAAAAAGGCACATTTGCTGAAACGGACCACGTTTTGAGATGGGAAAGGCTGAATAACATAAAATCTACAGAATGTAGCGAAAAAATTATGCAGGTAAAAGTTGATGAAGATAACATTTTCAATAAAATGAGACCAATCTCAAGTCTCTAGGACAAATGGTTACTATGTTATGAGGAAAAGAAGAGTATTTTTATGAAACAAAGTGAGTTTTTCTGATCTTCAACCTCGATGCGGCACGGGTTAACGTTATCCGATCGACCTAAAACTTTGCGAATCTCATTTTCTAGTCAAATGGCACCTTTTAGGGGGTTGCCAGAAGTGATTTTCTCAAAAAAAAGTTAGCCTATTGCCTTGTGGTCACAAAAAGTCAACTTTCGAAATTCAATCGTGGCAACCCCCTAAAACGTGCCATTTGACTAGGAAATGAGATTCCCAAAGTTTTAGGTCGATCGGATAACATTAACCCGTGCCGCATCGAGGTTGAAGTTTAGAAAAACTCACTTTTTTTCTTAAAAATATTATTTCTTTCCTCATAACATAGTAACCATTTGTCCTAGAGACTTGAAATTGGTCTTATTTTATTTGACATGTTATCTTCTTCAACTTTTACCCTAATACGTTTTTCGGTAGATCCTATAGATTTTATGTTATTCAGCTTTTCCCATCTCAAAACGTGGTCCGTTTCAGCAAATGTGCCTTTTTACGCATACCCCGAAAAACCACACTCCAGTCAATGAAATCGACCTCCAGGCGATTTGACACTTCTTTATCACTCTGGTTTATTGAAAATGAGTATGTTTCAGGTATAAATGTAAAGGTTGAGGCTGCAATAAGGGGGGGGGGGGGATCTAGGTAACTACCAGCTACCAGATATATTGAAAAATGAAAACGTAGAAAGTGTAGCGATCTTGATTAGTTGTGGAGATGAGGAACAGTTGATCGGAGTTCCTCAACTCGAAAATAGTACTGGACTCTTGCAAGCCCAGGTGGTATTTGGAGCCATTCAAGAGTGGGGTCAGCAGATAAAATTCAAGCAATGTGCTTTGACACCACAGCTGCAAATACTGGTCGGATTAGGGGGGCTTGTGTTTTGCTGGAGCAATTATTGCAAAAAGAACTTTTGTACTTAGCATGCCGTCATCATATTTTGGAAATTATTTTGAAAGCCGTGTTTGATAGCAAGATAGGCTCGACCACTGGTCCTGAACCTAGCGTTTTCAAAAAATTTCAAGTTGGGTGGCCTAACTTCGACCAAACTAAATACAAAACTAGTCTACATGATGATAATACGAGTATTAGATGCAAAATTAGTATAACATTTATCAAGTTTCACTTTTTTTAATGGATGCCTAGAGGTCGATTTCATTGACTGGAGTGTGGTTTTTAGGGGTATGCATAAATAGGCACATTTGCTGAAACGGACCACGTTTTGAGATGGGAAAAGCTGAATAACATAAAATCTATAGGATCTAGCTAAAAAAGTATTGGAGTAAAAGTTGAAGAAGATAACATGTCAAATAAAATAAGACCAATTTCAAGTCTCTAGGACAAATGGTTACTATGTTATGAGGAAAGAAATAATATTTTTAAGAAAAAAAGTGAGTTTTCTAAACTTTAACCTCGATGCGGCACGGGTTAATGTTATCCGATCGACCTAAAACTTTGGGAATCTCATTTCCTAGTCAAATGGCACCTTTTAGGGGGTTGCCACGATTGAATTTCGAAAGTTGACTTTTTGTGACCACAAGGCAATAGGCTAAATTTTTTTGAGAAAATCACTTCCTGCAACCCCCTTAAAGGTGCCATTTGACTAGAAAATGAGATTCGCAAAGTTTTAGGTCGATCGGATTACGTTAACCCGTGCCGCATTGAGGTTGAAGATCAGAAAAACTCACTTTGTTTCATAAAAATACTCTTCTTTTCCTCATAACATAGTAACCATTTGTCCTAGAGACTTGAGATTGGTCTCATTTTATTGAAAATGTTATCTTCATCAACTTTTACTTGCATAATTTTTTCGCTACATTCTGTAGATTTTATGGTATTCAGCTTTTCCCATCTCAAAACGTGGTCCGTTTCAGGAAATGTGCCTCTTTACGCATACCCCTAAAAACCACACTCCAGTCAATGAAATCGACCTCCAGGGGCTTTGACACTTCTTTATCACTATGATTTATTGAAAATGAGTATGTTTCAGGTATAAATGTACAGGTTGAGGCTGCAATAAGGGGGGGGGGGGGGATCTAGGTAACTACCAGCTACCAGATATATTGAAAAATGAAAACGTAGAAAGAGTAGCGATCTTGATTAGTTGTAGAGATGAGGAACAGTTGATCGGAGTTCCTCAACTCGAAAATAGTACTGGACTCTTGCAAGCCCAGGCGGTATTTGGAGCCATTCAAGAGTGGGGTCAGCAGACAAAATTCAAGCAATGTGCTTTGACACCACAGCTGCAAATACTGGTCGGATTAGGAGGGCTTGTGTTTTGCTGGAGCAATTATTGCTAAAAGAACTTTTGTACTTAGCATGCCGTCATCATATTTTGGAAATTATTTTGAAAGCCGTGTTTCATGGCCTGAACCTAGCGTTTAAAAAAATTTCAAGTTGGGTGGCCTAACTTCGACCAAACTAAATACAAAACTCTTCTACATGATGATAATACGAGTATCAGACGCAAAATTAGTATAACATTTATCAAGTTTCACTTTTTTTAATGGATGCCTAGAGGTCGATTTCATTGACTGGAGTGTGGTTTTTGGGGGTATGCATGAAAAGGCACATTTGCTGAAACGGACCACGTTTTGAGATGGGAAAAGCTGAATAACATAAAATCTATAGGATCTAGCGAAAAAAGTATTGGAGTAAAAGTTGAAGAAGATAACATGTCAAATAAAATAAGACCAATTTCAAGTCTCTAGGACAAATGGTTTCTATGTTATGAGGAAAGAAATAATATTATTATGAAAAAAAGTGAGTTTTTCTAAACTTCAACCTCGATGCGGCACGGGTTAATGTTATCCGATCGACCTAAAACTTTGGGAATCTCATTTCCTAGTCAAATGGCACCTTTTAGGGGGTTGCCACGATTGAATTTCGAAAGTTGACTTTTTGTGACCACAAGGCAATAGGCTAAATTTTTTTTGAGAAAATCACTTCTGGCAACCCCCTAAAAGGTGCCATTTGACTAGAAAATGAGATTCGCAAAGTTTTAGGTCGATCGGATAACGTTAACCCGTGCCGCATCTAGGTTGAAGATCAGAAAAACTCACTTTGTTTCATAAAAATACTCTTCTTTTCCTCATAACATAGTAACCATTTGTCCTAGAGACTTGAGATTGGTCTCATTTTATTGAAAATGTAATCTTCTTCAACTTTTACTTGCATAATTATTTCGCTACATCCTGTAGATTTTATGTTATTCGGCTTTTCCCATCTCAAAACGTGGTCCGTTTCAGCAAATGTGCCTTTTTACGCATACCCCTAAAAACCACACTCCAGTCAATGAAGTCGACCTCCAGGCGATTTGACACTTCTTTATCACTCTGGTTTATTGAAAATGAGTATGTTTCAGGTATAAATGTAAAAGTTGGGGCTGCAATAAGGGGGGGGGGGGGGATCTAGGTAACTACCAGCTACCAGATATATTGAAAAAACCAGTCATGCAGCATGACTTAATGAGTGAATTTTCAAAGAAATATTCGAATTAATGGCTATGGTTTTGAATAAAGGAAAACTTCGGTCTAAAATTTGGTTTTCTATGTATATTCTCTTCGTATTTATTTTAATTTGTACGTTTTGTCCATCCTGATTCTACCGTTTGTTTATTACGTAATTGTACTAAGTGCTTATTTATTTGATCGCTGTGGGTTCATATTAGGTAGGATAGGGTAGTTAGGACTTTTGACTTACCTACTCAAGAGAGTGCAGTAGGTAAAGGAGTTGTTATAGAAAATCATGAGTGCTTCAAGTGCAGGTTGTTTTTCATGCAGGCTCAATCTTGAAATAAACTATGAAGGAAGGATGTGGTTTCTGGAAGGATCACTTGGAAGAACATGTGGGTGCTACGTTGAAATATTGTTCTATTCTAGTATTCAACATTGAGTGGACCTGAAACTGCTTGAGAATTATTGGAATCGAAAGTTGCCTGTACGGATACATCGCAACTTTCCATTCCACGTTATGGTTCACGATGTAAACAGGACCAATGGTGCAGTATAATTCGGATCGGTACCTAAGCACCTCTCATGTGATTTCCATATTGTTTTGTAGAAATACAAAAGTTGGTCGTCCAACCTAAATTATAAGAGAAGTAAGACTGTGTGATGATTTTTCTGCACATTGATACTCTGGTTTCTTCATTGAACCATGGACGTATTGCTATGGGGGTCGTTTCTCATTTGTATACCGGTAGATCACCTGCCTACTTTGAGTTGAATCAACTGAAAGCCTACCTTTGCTCATTGAGTCCCCTCTACTGAGTCACCTTACTCTTTATTTAATGTAAAATATCTAAAGAGACGAGTTTTTTTAGTCCAATGGAATGGAGAATTTGAATAAAAGTTAAATAGGTATAATCGCAAAGGAAATGACGTAAGAATTTTAGGACTCAGAAGATAATCATCATTAGCAAAGGCGTAGTCATAATGACCGGTTGTTAAAATTGAGCTGAAAATTATCAGAGCCTGATTTTAAAAAAACAAGGTAATATGAACACTTCTGATCCTGGCAGGGTCGCCAGATGTCTAAAATCAGGAACTGTCTAGGAAAGAACTGCGTTAAAATTGGTTGGGAAACCTAGGGAGATATTTTAGGCACAGTGTTTTACAGTCAAAAGCTGATATAATAATACTATAAAACGAGTCTTTTTGGGGAAAAAACCACGGCAGTCCAATCTAAAACAATTGCCCATCGGTTGGATCGAGCAGGCGGTAGCACTGTAGTGGCTGGAGATGTGCAGTACCTACTGCACCGAGTGAAGCGATTTCTGACATCCTCCCACCTTGCAATGTTCGCATTGCAATCATAAGTTCAACATTTTCGGCTTCTTCACCACTCGGCCACGCCGGGTAATAGTTGGAGCCTTCAGAGGATCATCTTGAGGTGCAGGATCACCTTGAGGTGCAGGATCATCTTGAGGAGCAGGATCATCTCTTGAGGGTACATCGAGCTCGGGCCGGCCTTCCTGGGTCCCTGGTTGGGGGTGAAGATCTTCTTTCTTCCTCACTTCCAGAGGATATAGGCGCTGAAGAGGGCGAATGAGTTCTCCAGTGGCAGTCTTCAATCTAGCCACTCTCGTGTGTCCATCTGGCCCAGGTAGTGTCTCGATGACTTTCCCGATCGGCCAGTTCACGCGTTTTACGTTGTCTGATCCAATCAGAACGATGTCACCAATACCCACATCTTGGTTTTTCCGCTTTCCTTTGTGTATGAGAAGCGGCAGATACTCCTTCTTGAAGTGGGTTTCAGCTGTGACCACTGAGACACCCGATTTTAGTGAGTGCTTTTCAGGGATTGGCAAATATTGGAGAATCCTTCGTGTAGTTGTCAAGATTTGCTCTACTAGGTAGGTAGATCCTTCCTTCTTCATTGATATTATTTTTATCATGTTAAGTACCTACCAACCTTTGAATATCAAATATTCGTATGATACTGATAATAAATTGATAAGATACCTACCTAACCTTCTTCCTCCTACTGTTAGTACCTAAATTGAATAATTTGAAATAGATTTTTTCTTTCGTCTTCCTTCTAGTAATACGTGGGCCGGTACTTGTCTATCTATGAAGGTATCATAACAATTATATGTCAAATGGGAAACTCAAGGAGTTGTACTAATCGTTTGCCTCCCCCTTTTTTGCTTCGAACTCTCGTCTTCAATTAATACTTCTCACATTTTTCAATCTGACCACTCTAAGGGGGTGGGGGTAAGAGTTTAAAGATTATCCTAGTTTTGGGTAATTTTTGCGCACTTTAAATGCTCTAATTTAAGAACGGATTTAGATATCTAAAATCCGATTTCACCATCGTGTTCAGCGTGCAAAAACCTTTAAAATGAGGGGTCACTTGTTAGAAAATAACATTTTGGGGATTTTTGGGTAATTTTTGCGCACTTTAAATGCGCCAAAACCCTCCTTAGAGTAGACCAATTTCGCCCATCTTCGAACTTAGCCTTTCGATTGCCAAGATAGATTTTTTGTGCAAATTTGAGCTGTTTATCTCAATTCTATCGAGAGTTATCGTCTGGAGTGACACATATATATATATATACATATAAAAAAGTGTTAAATTTCAGGAATCGTTTTAGAATGGTCTGAAACGGATTTCTATGAAGAAAATTTCCAAAAATTTATATTATTTAAATTTCGAAGCCATTGCAATAGCTTCATTTTCTTTGAAAATTCGCTAAAATGAAAACGTAGAATGTGTAGCGATCTTGATTAGTTGCGGAGATGAGGAACAGTTGATCGGAGTTCCTCAACTCGAAAATAGTACTGGACTCTTGCATGCCCAGGTGGTATTTGGAGCCATTCAAGAGTGGGGTCAGCAGACAAAATTCAAGCAATGTGCTTTGACGCCACAGCTGCAAATACTGGTCGGATTAGGAGGGCTTGTGTTTTGCTGGAGCAATTTTATTGCAAAAAGAACTTTTGTACTTAGCATGCCGTCATCATATTTTGGAAATTATTTTGAAAGCCGTGTTTCATAGCAAGATAGGCTCGACCACTGGTCCTGAACCTAGCGTTTTCAAAAAATTTCAAGTTGGGTGGCCAAACTTCGACCAAACTAAATACAAAACTAGTCTACATGATGATAATACGAGTATTAGATGCAAAATTAGTATAACATTTATCAAGTTTCGCTTTTTTTAATGGATGCCTAGAGGTCGATTTCATTGACTGGAGTGTGGTTTTTAGGGGTATGCATGAAAAGGCACATTTGCTGAAACGGACCACGTTTTGAGATGGGAAAAGCTGAATAACACAAAATCTACAGGATGTAGCGAAACAATTATGCAAGTAAAAGTTGAAGTAGATAACATTTTCAATAAAATGAGACCAATCTCAAGTCTCTAGGACAAATGGTTACTATGTTATGAGGAAAAGAAGAGTATTTTTATGAAACAAAGTGAGTTTTTCTGATCTTCAACCTCAATGCGGCACGGGTTAACGTCATCCGATCGACCTAAAACTTTGCGAATCTCATTTTCTAGTCAAATGGCACCTTTTAGGGGGTTGCAGGAAGTGATTTTCTCAAAAAAATTTAGCCTATTGCCTTGTGGTCACAAAAAGTCAACTTTCGAAATTCAATCGTGGCAACCCCCTAAAAGGTGCCATTTGACTAGGAAATGAGATTCCCAAAGTTTTAGGTCGATCGGATAACATTAACCCGTGCCGCATCGAGGTTGAAGTTTAGAAAAACTCACTTTTTTTCATAAAAATATTATTTCTTTCCTCATAACATAGTAACCATTTGTCCTAGAGACTTGAAATTGGTCTTAGTTTATTTGACATGTTATCTTCTTCAACGTTTACTCCAATACTTTTTTCGCTAGATCCTATACATTTTATGTTATTCAGCTTTTCCCATCTCAAAACGTGGTCCGTTTCGGCAAATGTGCCTTTTTATGCATACCCCTAAAAACCACACTCCAGTCAATGAAATCGACCTCTTGGCATCCATTAAAAAAAGTGAAACTTGATAAATGTTATACTGATTTTGCATCTAATACTCGTATTATCATCATGTAGACTAGTTTTGTATTTACTTTGGTCGAAGCTAGGCCACCCAACTTGAAATTTGTTGAAAACGCTAGGTTCAGGACCAGTGGTCGAGCCTATCTTGCTATCAAACACGGCTTTCAAAATAATCTCCAAAATATGATGACGGCATGCTAAGTACAAAAGTTCTTTTTGCAATAATTGCTCCAGCAAAACACAAGCCCCCCTAATCCGACCAGTATTTGCAGCTGTGGTGTCAAAGCACATTGCTTGAATTTTGTCTGCTGACCCCACTCATGAATGGCTCCAAATACCGCCTGGGCTTGCAAGAGTCCAGTACTATTTTCGAGTTGAGGAACTCCGATCAACTGTTCCACATCTCCACAACTAATCAAGATCGCTACACATTCTACGTTTTCATTTTTCAATATATCTGGTAGCTGGTAGTTACCTAGATCCCCCTTCCCCCCCTTATTACAGCCCCAACTTTTACATTTATACCTGAAACATACTCATTTTCAATAAACCAGAGTGATAAAGAAGTGTAAAATCGCCTGGAGGTCGACTTCATTGACTGGAGTGTGGTTTTTAGGGGTATGCATAAAAAGGCACATTTGCTGAAACGGACCACGTTTTGAGATGGGAAAAGCTGAATAACATAAAATCTACAGGATGTAGCGAAAAAATTATGCAAGTAAAAGTTGAAGAAGATTACATTTTCAATAAAATGAGACCAATCTCAAGTCTCTAGGAAAAATGGTTACTATGTTATGAGGAAAGAAATAATATTTTTATGAAAAAAAGTGAGTTTTTCTAAACTTCAACTTCGATGCGGCACGGGTTAATGTTATCCGATCGACCTAAAACTTTGCGAATCTCATTTTCTAGTCAAATGGCACCTTTTAGGGGGTTGCCAGAAGTGATTTTCTCAAAAAAAAATTTAGCCTATTGCCTTGTGGTCACAAAAAGTCAACTTTCGAAATTCAATCGTGGCAACCCCCTAAAAGGTACCATTTGACTAGGAAATGAGATTCCCAAAGTTTTAGGTCGATCGGATAACATTAACCCGTGCCGCATCGAGGTTGAAGTTTAGAAAAACTCACTTTTTTTCATAAAAATATTATTTCTTTCCTCATAACATAGTAACCATTTGTCCTAGAGACTTGAAATTGGTCTTATTTTATTTGACATGTTATCTTCTTCAACTTTTACTCCAATACTTTTTTCGCTAGATCCTATACATTTTATGTTATTCAGCTTTTCCCATCTCAAAACGTGGTCCGTTTCAGCAAATGTGCCTTTTTATGCATACCCCTAAAAACCACACTCCAGTCAATGAAATCGACCTCTAGGCATCCATTAAAAAATGTGAAACTTGATAAATGTTATACTAATTTTGCATCTAATACTCGTATTATCATCATGTAGACTAGTTTTGTATTTAGTTTGGTCGAAGTTTGGCCACCCAACTTGAAATTTTTTGAAAACGCTAGGTTCAGGACCAGTGGTCGAGCCTATCTTGCTATCAAACAAGGCTTTCAAAATAATTTCCAAAATATGATGACGGCATGCTAAGTACAAAAGTTCTTTTTGCAATAATTGCTCCAGCAAAACACAAGCCCCCCTAATCCGACCAGTATTTGCAGCTGTGGTGTCAAAGCACATTGCTTGAATTTTGTCTGCTGACCCCACTCATGAATGGCTCCAAATACCGCCTGGGCTTGCAAGAGTCCAGTACTATTTTCGAGTTGAGGAACTCCGATCAACTGTTCCTCATCTCCACAACTAATCAAGATCGCTACACTTTCTACGTTTTCATTTTCCAATATATCTGGTAGCTGGTAGTTACCTAGATCCCCCCCCCCCCTTATTGCAACCCCAACTTTTACATTTATACCTGAAACATACCCTCATTTTCAATAAACCATAGTGATAAAGAAGTGTCAAATCGCCTGGAGGTCGACTTCATTGACTGGAGTGTGGTTTTTAGGGGTATGCGTAAAAAGGCACATTTGCTGAAACGGACCACGTTTTGAGATGGGAAAAGCTGAATAACATAAAATCTACAGGATGTAGCGAAAAAATTATGCATGTATAAGTTGAAGAAGGTTACATTTTCAATAAAATGAGACCAATCTCAAGTCTCTAGGACAAATGGTTACTATGTTATGAGGAAAAGAAGAGTATTTTTATGAAACAAAATGAGTTTTTCTGATCTTCAACCTCAATGCGGCACGGGTTAACGTTATCCGATCGACCTAAGACTTTGCGAATCTCTTTTTCTAGTCAAATGGCACCTTTTAGGGGGTTGCCAGAAGTGATTTTCTCAAAAAAAATTTAGCCTATTGCCATGTGGTCACAAGAAGTCAACTTTCGAAATTCAATCGTGGCAACTCCCTAAAAGGTACCATTTGACTAGGAAATGAGATTCCCAAAGTTTTAGGTCGATCGGATAACATTAACCCGTGCCGCATCGAGGTTGAAGTTTAGAAAAACTCACTTTTTTTCATAAAAATATTATTTCTTTCCTCATAACATAGTAACCATTTGTCCTAGAGACTTGAAATTGGTCTTATTTTATTTGACATGTTATCTTCTTCAACTTTTACTCCAATACTTTTTTCGCTAGATCCTATAGATTTTATGTTATTCAGCTTTTCCCATCTCAAAACGTGGTCCGTTTCAGCAAATGTGCCTTTTTATACATACCCCTAAAAACCACACTCCAGTCAATGAAATCGACCTCTAGGCATCCATTAAAAAAAGTGAAACTTGATAAATGTTATACTAATTTTGCATCTAATACTCGTATTATCATCATGTAGACTAGTTTTGTATTTAGTTTGGTGTAAGTTAGGCCACCCAACTTGAAATTTTTTGAAAACGCTAGGTTCAGGACCAGTGGTCGAGCCTATCTTGCTATCAAACTCGGCTTTCAAAATAATTTCCAAATAATGATGACGGCATGCTAAGTACAAAAGTTCTTTTAGCAATAATTGCTCCAGCAAAACACAAGCCCTCCTAATCCGCCCAGTATTTGGAGCTGTGGTGTCAAAGCACATTGCTTGAATTTTGTCTGCTGACCCCACTCTTGAATGGCTCGATATACCGCCTGGGCTTGCAAGAGTCCAGTACTATTTTCGAGTTGAGGAACTCCGATCAACTGTTCCTCATCTCCACAACTAATCAAGATCGCTACACTTTCTACGTTTTCATTTTTCAATATATCTGGTAGCTGGTAGTTACCTAGATCCCCCCCCCCCCCCTTATTGCAGCCCCAACCATTACATTTATACCTGAAACATACTCATTTTCAATAAACCAGAGTGATAAAGAAGTGTCAAATCGCCTGGAGGTCGATTTCATTGACTGGAGTGTGGTTTTTAGGGGTATGCGTAAAAAGGCACATTTGCTGAAACGGACCACGTTTTTAGATGGGAAAAGCTGAATAACATAAAATCTACAGGATGTAGCGAAAAAATTATGCAAGTAAAAGTTGAAGAAGATTACATTTTCAATAAAATGAGACCAATCTCAAGTCTCCAGGACAAATGGTTACTATGTTATGAGGAAAAGAAGAGTATTTTTATGAAACAAAGTGAGTTTTTCTCATCTTCAACCTCAATGCGGCACGGGTTAACGTTATCCGATCGACCTAAAACTTTGCGAATCTCATTTTCTAGTCAAATGGCACCTTTTAGGGGGTTGCCAGAAGTGATTTTCTCAAAAAAAAAAACGCTGCAAATCCCTGCACAACGGTTTATTATTTTGTATAGAATACCCTCCTGTTACAGATCACAGCTCTATGTATAGATAACCCTTCTATATAATATGATATGTACTATTCTATTATATACATATTATGTAGATCGCAGACCCTCCGTAGGTTAGTACCTAACCCCGTACTCGTTACTAGGTACCTACCTAAATCACGAGTTAAATGTTGCTAAAATAATTCTGCCGATGACAAACAGTACCTAACAAAAAGAAACACACAATGAAGTTCTGAAAAGAAATTGTTGATGAGGAGTGAAAAAATTTGCAAAAGTACCTACCAACAAACTCCAGCCCCTTCTACGTAGATGGTATAATGAACCGTTGTGTAATAATTTACCGTTGAGTAATGATTTACCGTAGTAATAATTTACCCATCAATAATACTTCAACGTTTGTTCAAGTTTCACTACCTACCAACAAACTCCAAAAGAGCCATCATTTTTCAAGCGAAATAATATCACAGAACAACCAACTCGACTTCATACTCCGCCAATATAATCAGGTGATCCCTACCAAGGATTGGCCGTATTCACAAATTCCTATTGTGGGCGCGTCTCTGGTTACGAGATTTGGTTTGAATTGTATACAATTTCATTCACACTGGAGTCGAAAATGCCTGTCGGTGCAAACTTCGGGGCCTTACTGTGAACGAACGGCTGGACGTACGATGCTCCGGATGGTCTTAAAAAACTCACAAGTTCAAGAACTATTTAAAACCGTAAAAATATTTACGTAAAAAAATAGTATAGGCGTTATGAAAATTTCAACTCCTATTTTGAACCCCTTAGAGATGACTCACAGTAACGTCGAGCTTCGAGGACCAACTAGACGCCGAACGGAACCTATAACCCGAATTTCATCAATTTTTTTTCATGGTAACTAAGAAAAGTGGCCCGTACGGCGTACGGCGTACGGCGGACAGACAGAAATATTTTATTGCAGTTTTGGATTCTACATACCTTGAAACGTAAACCATCAAATTTTGAGGGGGGGTAAGAATTTTTTTTTTCATGCTCGATTCCAATGGTTCATTATTGAAAATAATAAACCAAAATTTAGCCTATTGCCTTGTGGTCACAAAAAGTCAACTTTCGAAATTCAATCGTGGCAACCCCCTAAAAGGTGCCATTTGACTAGGAAATGAGATTCCCAAAGTTTTAGGTCGATCGGATAACATTAACCCGTGCCGCATCGAGGTTGAAGTTTAGAAAAACTCACTTTTTTTCTTAAAAATATTATTTCTTTCCTCATAACATAGTAACCATTTGTCCTAGAGACTTGAAATTGGTCTTATTTTATTTTACATGTTATCTTCTTCAACTTTTACTCCGATACTTTTTTCGCTAGATCCTATAGATTTTATGTTATTCAGCTTTTCCCATCTCAAAACGTGGTCCGTTTCAGCAAATGTGCCTTTTTATGCATACCCCTAAAAACCACACTCCAGTCAAAGAAATCGACCTCTAGGCATCCATTAAAAAAAGGGAAACTTGATAAATGTTATACTAATTTTGCATCTAATACTCGTATTATCATCATGTAGACTAGTTTTGTATTTAGTTTGGTCGAAGTTAGGCCACCCAACTTGAAAATTTTGAAAACGCTAGGTTCAGGACCAGTGGTCGAGCCTATCTTGCTATGAAACACGGCTTTCAAAATAATTTCCAAAATATGATGACTGCATGCTAAGTACAAAAGTTCTTTTTGCAATAATTGCTCCAGCAAAACACAAGCCCTCCTAATCCGACCAGTATTTGTAGCTGTGGTGTCAAAGCACATTGGTTGAATTTTGTCAGCTGACCCCACTCTTGAATGGCTCCAAATACCACCTGGGCTTGCAAGAGTCCAGTACTATTTTCGAGTTGAGGAACACCGATCAACTGTTCCTCATCTCCACAACTAATCAAGATCGCTACACTTTCTACGTTTTCATTTTTCAATATATCTGGTAGCTGGTAGTTACCTAGATCCCCCCCCCCCCCCTTATTGCAGCCCCAACCTTTACATTTATACCTGAAACATACTCATTTTCAATAAACCAGAGTGATAAAGAAGTGTCAAATCGCCTGGAGGTCGATTTCATTGACTGGAGTGTCGTTTTTAGGGGTATGCGTAAAAAGGCAAGTAGTGAGAATATACCTTTTCCAGAGCATTTTGGGGCTAAGTCCAGGGGCTAAGTCCGGCTGGCGTCACAGACCCCTCCACCCTCGAACTAGGGCCGGAGGGGTACAACTCCGGCTGACGTTCAAGGATGTTGCAATGACCCCTCCACCCCCCCCTCCACGAACTATGGCCGGAGGGGTACAGGCCGTAGTTAGTTCAGGGGCGAAGCCCGGCTGATGTCACAAGGTGTTTGTAAACATTACCCCCCCCCCCCCCCCCCCTCACCAACCATCACATCTCTTCCTTGTTGATCACTCCCCCCCACTACTACTACCTGCTGACCATTCATAAGCCCCCCTTCCCTCCCCACCCCCTCCTTCTCGCCATTGGTCGATCGACAACAGCTATATCAAGCATGACGTCATCTTAAATCTGAAAATTTCAAAAATTTCGTAGTTTCGAGAGGAATCGAACCCAGCTCCACCACGGGAGAAAGAGATCCGCGGAGATTATGGAGTCTGAGACAATACCTCGGTGCTACGAGGGCTCGGCCCAAAGGAATATAGTAGATTGAAGGATATAAAATAGGTAATTACGAAATAAAATAATTAAACGTTTCACTAGTTATCGCTTATCGCAGACGGCGAGTGCCCTCCTTATCTCCCCTCCATCCTTAGCAAACCTTGTTCCTTCGTTGCAACTCCATAACGGTCATTCAATGCATTTTTACCAGTGCAGCGTGGTCAACGGAATAAACCATCATTGTGCACCTCCAAGTTTCTTACCTTCAGAAAACAGGTGAGTTAGCTTTATACCTATCGAGCCATCTTTATACTTAGTATTTTTAATTATGTAACTGGGCCAAATTATGCTGAATATTTGCAGTTGACAATTTATTTTTATTCAAATATGACTGTTCCGAAGGTCATAATTTATTCGTTATTATTTTTGTATTACAGATTAATTAAAGACACATTCACTTTGACCCCCATCACTGTATCAGGATTGTGGAATAACTACGGAATAAAAATACAAGTAAGTTACTTAAGAAATTGCATTTTATTTCATATTATTTTCATTTCAATGTCATATTATTTACATTTCAATTACATATTATTTACATGCATCTGTGTGTAACACAGGGGTGTTGTGAGTAAAAAATGGGTATGAAAGTAGGTATTTGTGCGTTTCATTAACATGAGCTTTTGTGGTATCGTTTTCCATGTTTTTTAGGACGAGAAGACTGAATATTTATGAAGTCAATTTTCACCAAAGAGTGGAAAATTGAGTTTTTAACAAAGTTTCAGACTTAAATTTACGTCAAATATTGGTCTAAAATCGTCGTTTTTCGCACGCAGTTTGGGCCTCCATTTGGGAACAAATATGGGTCCTAGTTGTGCTCCGAAGCTCGGCAGCCCGATCGGAATACACCCAGGAGTGTTATGGGGGAAAAATGGGTGTAAAAATAGGGGTTTTCAAGGAATTTTTGAGGTTTTAGTGAGCATGAGCTTCTGATGTATCGTTTTCCATGTTTTTTAGCGCGAGAATACCGATATGAAGTTGATTATTTTTGACCAATGAGAGAAGAATTGAGGTTGTAACGAAGGTTCAGCTCCCAAAATTAATTTTTTAGGTTAAAACCTGGGAAATTGTCTGAAATCACCATAAATTTGTATGATAACACTAGAAGTAGTATCAACAGGTGGATCAAGACAATTAAATTGCACTATCAATGATCACAAATAGATGATCTCTTTTTTTTTAAAATCTAATTCATGTTTTTCGGGGCCAAAATTGTTGGAAACCACCGAAAATAGCTATTTCAATTATTGCGCATGAAAGAAACAATAAATGAACAGCAACATTTCTGTAGGTATGTCCAGTAATATAATAAAACCAAGTGGCAAAGACTGCAGCGTTTTTCATTACTTGTCTGTTTGGAGGCAGGATTGCTGAAGGAGTTGAGCCATAATGGTGCACTCCCCAAGAGGAATACAAGTAGAACCAGCGGAGCAGAGAAGGTCCTGCCCCCTCGATGAGGAGTCAACGATCATTCGCGGGCTTCTATCGCTCTCTTCCTCTATGACTGTGATGAATTTAAAATTCTCATCACGGTGGCGTGGAAGGAAGGAAAAGTCGCAGGCGGCTGTAGTCAACCGGACATCTACGACTTGGGAGGAGAGGAAGGTGGATGAGTGAGATTTTACCTAGGCGGCTGTAGTCAACCGTTCATCTAGGTAAAGGAAAGGAAAGGAGGAAAAGTCGCAGGCGGCTGTAGTCAACCGAACATCTACGACTTGGGAGGAGAGGGAGGTGGATGAGTGAATTTTACCTAGGCGGCTGTAGTCAACCGTTCATCTAGGTAAAGGAGAGGTGAAGGAGAGGTCCCTTGTCTAGGCGGCTGTAGTCAACCGATCATCTAGACAAGGAGGAGGAGAGGAGGTAAAATTCTCAGGCGGCTGTAGTCAACCGATCATCTGAGAGGGAAGGTAAGAGAGAGAAGAGAGAGCTGGTTAGAGGAAGTGTCGAATGAAGCTTGAGCTCCAGGATCCAGGGTTTTATAGGACTTGGGGGCCTCTCCCTCCAACTCCTTGCAAGGAGCTGGTAGTGGGGCCCCAGGTTGAGCACCCTGGGTTCTGTCGCTCGTGTCCCCACTCATGCGTTTATTTATACGGAGCTTTTAGTTTGGCGTTTGGATATTGGTGAGAACTTAATATTATAGGAGTGTTCCCGGGAGGGACTCACGACAATGACCATTCCTAACAAGAAA
Organism: Leptopterna dolabrata; assembly: GCA_954871275.1. Lineage (NCBI taxonomy): Eukaryota > Metazoa > Arthropoda > Insecta > Hemiptera > Miridae > Leptopterna > Leptopterna dolabrata. Next base: position 11,712,552 of record OX940976.1, read on the forward strand.
TCATAGTTATATTCATTTTGGGCGTCTCCGACATTTAAATTTATAACAATAAAACACCTATAAATGTAAGTATTCCATTAATTAGGTACTTGGCTCTAGAACTTTAGTTGACCGTACTGGTACCTAACTGAAATACCAGTGCTAAGGTACCTACCTATTTACGACTAAGTATGAGTCTACAGCGGCTTAGCGATCGCATTTTCTCAATCCCCATCGATAACAGGATCTAAATTTTCCTAACCAAATTCAAGAATTCCTAAACAAAGATAATGTTTTTTGTACCTATTTACAAAGTAGGTGTAGGTCTTTTTAGCATAAAATATTGTGGTACTAGAAAGACATGCATCGATGAGCCTAATGCAATCCCAGTTTGACAGTTAGGTAGATACCGTTCACAGAATAATATGAAGTAGGCATCAGTTAAATCCTGTTCCTTATCGGATACCTAAAAGGTGGACTCGTGAGTCGTGAATTCTGTTGAGTACTTAGGTGCCCATCGTTTATATTCGCCAGAATATTTTGCGGCGGTGGATCGTTGCGTTTCCGCTGATGGCATTACACGACAGAAATGAAAGGGAAAACTAATACAGCAGGACATCCGATCAAAACATCAAACGGAAGGTCACAGAATAGGTACATCAAGGACAAGCCGCCATTGAACGGCACATTGAGTACGTACCTATCTACCAGAGATTATTCGAACGATTATGGTTTTACCTCTCAATAATTTTTCAGTCCCTGCATTTACCAAAAAGCGAAAATGTACTAAGTGCCGAGCGATTGATGGTACCTAAATGATACATCAAGTGTACCTACCATGTTGTAATACGATCTTAGTAGACGTATTTATCTTGGTATCAGTATGACGAGATGATCTGTATGATTTTCCTTATCTATAATGAGATCATCTATATCATTTTCCTTATCTATGAAGAGATTATCTGTATTATTTTCTGAATGGCGTGTTTTCACTGTCTTATATCTAAACACAAAACGCTTTGACCATAATTCCACCCTCCCCCGACAACCTGCACTATAGTATTTAGAAGGTAGTAGTACCTAGCTGTAATTATCAGTCAACATTAACATCTCGTTCGGATCTATCATGGATATTACAGAAAGGAATGGACTTACTTGCATGTAACCTAGGTTATAGTAAATTAATATCAGTCAACTTTCTAATATAGCTAACTACCAGTAGTATAGGAATACCAATCCTGGGCCACCGACTTCAATCTCTGCTAAAAATGTTTCTGACTTCAATCTCTGTTACAACTGCTTTTGTGCTAAACCCTGTTAAAATGCTTTTCTGTTAAACCCCTGATAAAACTTTTCAACACAAAACATCAGAACACATTTTTTAACACAAAACATCAGAACCAGTGACTTTTTCATTTAGCGACTTAAATTCCTGGTAAAAATTTTCTAACACAAAACATCAAAACCAGTGACCTTTTTTCATTTGGGGGGGTAAGTTAAAAGAATCTCTTTTATAATAAATAAAGAGATATGGTTTTATGCGACGAGGCATTAGATATATGTGATGAACATGGAGGTTTCTGGGGGTTGGTAAAGACACCTGAATTTCGATTTTATGATAGAAACTGTGACGCACTAGACGAGATTCAACGTGTATTGAGAGAGTATAGATATTCTAAAGGGTTGTTGAAAGAACGTTTTTTGGGTGTTGATGGTAAACCACCGCTCCTAAAAATCCAGGTTCCTAAAAATGCTTCTGAATATCAACTTAGAAAATTGCTTTATAATGAGAGTAAAGCCAAACTGAAGAAGGATTTTGAGTTTCAGTTTCGATACTGTTGCTAAAAGCTCAGGATGTTTGGAATATGAAGGAGATTTTATTTTCAATGTGTTTTAATGAGGAATCCTCATTAAAACGAACAATTAGATCAAGGTAATTTTATATCGACAATATTGCCATCGTCCACAATTATATTTTTAGTAGGGATCATGTTTAAAAAAATCTTTACGTTCAACTCTTGTAGAAATTTCTTATCTCGTTTATTACGAATAACGTAATTCTCCAACATTGTTTCGTCGATTTTCCTTTTACTTTTCCTTTTACATTTCACGTCTTTTACCGGTTCTTCAGGCATTGTTTTTTTAATGGTATTTACGAATTTTTCAACCCCTACATTTTTCAACTGTGTTTTAAAATTTAAAATTTTATCAGCGGAGATTTCTCCGTATAACAGTTGTTCTATAAACCTGTACACTTTCATATCTTTATTTCTATCGATATATGCGAAACATTCAATGAATTCGATATGCTTAAGTGAAAATTGTAAATATGGATGAGACATTTTTATTGAAGAGATCCTTTTTTCATTTCTTTCTCGTTGTGTGTTTTCGTAAGTTCCTTCAAATGATCTACGAACTTTTCTTTTTCTATTCCAATTGTATGATGTCCCCAAGCAAGAGTATCCATACCATTTTCTAGAATATACCTTTTATCATCGTAGGCACTGAGCGCTTTCTTGTTCTGTTCAATAGTATAAATATCATGCTTTTCTGTTCTAAACATCATTTGTTTCCTATAGATCGGGTTCTTGGTCAACAGACATTCCTTGAAGTCCTCGAACCTAATGTCCTTTTCAACAACGTTTTTCTTGATTCCTTTTGCTTTCTTTGTTTCTTTTTGATTCTCGAAAATTTTATGCGCGTACTGTTTCGATCTCAGTCCAACGAATTCCTCCATTACTTTTCCGTTCATTTCATCTTTGAATTTTCCAAGTACTTTCTTGTTCACTTGAGGTATACCGTAGACATTTTCTTTCGGATAGTCGGACGTGTCAAACTGATCAATCATGTTGTTTTTAATGTCTGCGTAAACATCCTCAATCTTTATGTCCATGATCAGACTGTCCGTGTCACAGTACATTAATTTGACATTTTCTCCGTATTGTTTTTTAATTGTGTTATAATAAAAGTCGTACATTAGAGTTTTAGAAATTTCCAAAATGCTCATGCCAATGTAGATGGGTTTGTTGAAAAGAATTTTGGTCTTTTTCATGTGAACTGCTGCTAAGTTTTCCGTGAATATCGTTCTACGATCAAAAGTAGGTTTTGCTATCAACGATTCCAGTTTCTTTCCATTTGAACATAATTTAATATCGACTCTATTCCTGATATTTTCCATCGTTTTTCCGAATGGACTGTTGTTCATAAATTTGAAAAAATCCTTTTCAAAATCATTTTTCGCTTTCGTTCTCAGTTCCGTGTTGAAGTCAATGTACACTTTCATCCAATCCGATTGATCAAACTCCAGAACTTTGTGTACTTTCTTTAGTTTCATCCCCATGCTCAGACACTGTTTCAAATTCCTATAGTGCAAAACGTATTTATCTTTGTTGTACAAAGTTGTCATTAATTTAGGTAATTTTGTATTTCCAATCCTGTTTTCCGGTGCAAGTGGTAGATCTGAGTGTAAATCGTGCAGTTTCTTAGGATATTCCAAGTCAACTTCCAGAAAATAACCTTTAGGAGACTCATCACTTATATTTTCAACATCTAAATTTTCCAAGTTCTCTACCCATTTAAAACCTCCGTATGGTAGGTATTTTGACATTGCCCAGCCGTACAAGTTGTTTGCGTCAAGATACATTATATAGTTGGAAGGTTTAGTTGGGTCGTATTTATCAGCCATGTACTTGTTGTTTGCTTTCGCGTGTCTGTTACTACATTGCGATATACCTCCTCGAATTCCTTTTTCTGTCATTAGAATTTTATCGTAATCAGTCAACAATTCCAATTTCACTTTTGTCATTCTCAACATACAATCCCATGCAAATCCAGGTGTCGTGTAATACCAAGCTGGATCTAGTTTGTAAGTTGCCAGGGAAATATCTCTGAAATTTTCCATTACATCTGCGAGAAGTAAGACATCACATTTGTTGTAATGCATAGTGAATTCTCTCATGTTTTTTATTCCAAATCTATTCCAAATCTCCTGCGCATTTCTGTACTCGGACTCTTTTACTCCTTGTTTGTTTAAGCTACTGTAAAATTTCTCTATAGGTGGTAAACAGGTTTCATCGTACCTTTCCGGCCTATCCATGTACTCATATGGGTAAGCTAGTTTCCTTGTCATCAGTTCCAAGTTCTCTGTTCCAAAATGTTTCTCTAATTCCTTAAATTGATCTTTAGTTAAATTTCCTACTAGTTTTTCCAAAGAGCTTGCTAGAAATTTGAAAGAGTCGATGAACCTTATTTCAATTTTATTCATTACCGGGTTTCCTTTCTCATCCAATTTTCCAGAGTCGTACCTGAGAATCTTTGAAAATGAAATGTACTTTTCCTCGGTGTTTGGAATCAACCGTATTTCCCCTTCATCCTCTCCGAGTTGTTTCGCGAATAGGTGGGCATCGTAACCAGCCAGATTGTGGAAAAATACTGGTACGAATCTCGGGCATTGGTACTCCAAATTACACCGAGAATGGGCAGCACCTCTAAATTCTCCTGACAAATGGTCATGGTCAGCCACACGCCTTTTGTCCATATCGATATTTTGTTTCCGATCCTTCAATTCCGTTTGTATTTGTTTTGCATTACTTTCATCTCCTTGCATGTGAAAGTAGACCAAAGCTTTTTCCTTCACCTCGAGTTCCTTTTCAATCATTGGAGGCAATTCGTTAAAACCTCTCTCGCAAATGTGACAAGTTTTTACATTTTTGAATTCCTGTTCCTGTTGGTCAGTCAATGGTTTCATGGGTACATTTTTATCGTAATATTCCTTAGCAATGTGTAAAACTTCCTCTTTCAGTTTCTGATAAAATACTTTTGGAGAATCCGAACCAGAATATTCGACTGGGGGCTTATAATATCCGTTGGAATACTTTATGTAATATGAAAAACTGCTAGCTTCGTGTTTGTGTATTTTATTAGTAACCCTTCTTAATCTAGTTCTGATTGATTTTATGATAAATTTTCTAGAGTTTTTAACGGGTGTTTTGCATTTCTCTTCAGCTATAACAGTTTGAAGTTTTCTAAGCAAACTTTCAAAGTCCGAGTAGATAACGAATGGAACTTTCATGGAGCGTTTATAATTTTCAAATTGTAAAACATTATCATAAGGTTCTGGTAATTCTACTTTAACAGCTTTATGAGCTCCACAATATTCTTTATGTTTGTTTAATTTGACCTGAGTTCCAAAGCTATTTAAACACATTTTACATAAAAATCGTTTGTGACCATCCTTTGTTAGCTGACTATGGCCTACCAGTTTCCATAGATCTTTGATCCAGCAGTAATGTTCAGTTTTCTCGTTTTTCAAGTACAACAAGTCAACGTGTTTTTCCTTTTCCTCTTTCGTTATTTCCAAGGGAACTATAGTATTTTTTTCATTCAGACAGTAAACATTTATGGAAATCCCAGTTCTTTTCTCAAACTTTTTTACGTCTGTAAGTTTCATAGGAAAACTGATATCTTTCAACGCTTCGTCAAACTCATGTTCCCATGTTATGTACTTTCCTATTCTATACGAATGTTGGTCAGCTGGATGTAAAGCTGAAAGAACAGACCAAAGGAAACATTTATTATCCGTATTTTTCACATTTATAATTGCTTTCCTACTTTGCAGAAAAGCTGGGAGTTCAATGTAAGATGATCCTCTCAAAGGAGTGTACTTGTTAACGTTAAGTTCCAAATGTTTGATTTTGTGAAGTCGCCAATTAGATCCTTTAATTTCGAACGATTCCATTTCATTTAGAATTTTCTGTTTCATTTCATCGTAACAGTTTGCAACTTCTGCCGACTGCAATATTATTACGTTTTTAGTTTTGAAATTGAGTTCCTGATACTCCATGTTATTTTTGTTAGTTCCTTTTTTAAATTCTGCGATTAAAACTACATTAACTTTTAGTTTCATTTCTCTAAGTTTCCATTTGATTAAACCTGTTGCGGTTCTTTCAATACTGTTCAGAAATTTGGAAGCATCTTTAAATCCTTTCGTATTTTTAATGTTGTAAGTCACTAATCTAGATTCAAATGCAGTTTCCTTTTTAACAACTTCCGTTTTCGGTTCTCTGTTTTTTTCAAATACTTTTTCACTAAAATTAAATACTTTGTGCAATTTCCTCGGTATTACAAATACAGGTTTTGTTTTTCTAGGTTCTTTGATTTTTTCAAATACTTTTTCATTAAAATTAAATACTTTGTGCAATTTCCTCGGATTTACAAATACAGGTTTCGCTTTTCTAATTCTGATAGTCATTGTCCGGTCCGGGTCGTTTTTTCCATGGCGCTTAGACTTTAAATGTCTAGCCCAATTTTTATAAGTAGTGCTAACATTGCACTTTTCACAATGTCTTCTCGTATCATACATTTTATTATAGGATATATAATTTTTTTTCGAATCATTCATTTTTATTTGAAAAGAGATTCTTTTAACTAACCCCTCATTTTTTTGAATTCTTAAAGGTGGGTGTATGGTACACACCCACCTTTTTCTTTTGTCTATTATTGGAGAGATCCTTTTAACTTACCCCTCATAAAAACGTTTTAATGGAAATTTTCCATTAAAACAACAATATTATACTAAGACCAAGTTTTTTCAGAATTCAATGTCTCTTTGCATGTTTTTAAAACAGTTTCATAATCTTTTCCGTTTGAAAGTTCTTTTAACACTATCAAAGACAGATGACCGCAAATTGGAGGATCGTTATACTTTTGAATTTGTTCGGAATTGTATTTAATTTTTTTTTTTCCCAAGTATTTTACCAACTCCTTAGGGGGTGATGCGTTTCCATAGGAATCGAAATAATACTTTTCTTTTTCAGATTTTTTAAAATAACAAGTCCAGTGACTACCATTTTGATAAGAATTTTCCAAATTAATAATTCCACATTCAACGTGTTCAGATCTATCGGGGAGTTCATCCTTCATGAAAACACCTCGGAAATGTTTTATTTTAAAAATTTTCACGAAACGAGTTAAATCTAAATTACTCAAGGGTTGGTAGTTTTCCGTTTTTTTCTTTTTTTTAAACCGGCCCCAATACTTAGACTTTTTGCATTTTTAGCTAGTTTTTCCATCTCGAGATTATGACGTTTTATTTCGGCTTCTTCAGCGGCTTTATGTTTCGAGTCTATTACTGAATTTGCTACTGCTGCACCTCCACCTAATAACGCTCCAAGTGCTCCTATTCCTGCAAATATCAGTGGTAGGAATCCACCCGTGTGATTCAAATGTAGTTGTTCGTAATCCAAAGTTAACGTAATTCCTTTCTTTTTTTCTTTAGCTTTTTCAAATGCTTTCGATTGAGTTTCCCACAGACTGATTTTATGTTTTCCGTTTCCCGAAATTTGTTTCGCTGTAAAAAGAATTGTAACACTTCTACGCTTTTTGTAAGCGGCTTGTATTTTGGCTATTTGATTTTCGGTTAAATCTATCTTTTTCATGATCATAGTTATTTATTATAGTAAAAAATGTTTTTTAATAACGAACTCCCATACCAAAGAATCGTTTACTCCTCATTGCAACTCTCACTGCAGTTGCATCAGCTTTTTCTTTCCAACTCGCATCACTCGAGTGCATTCTTTCTTTTGCTACTTCCTCTAGTGCTTTATCTGCCACATGTCTTTCTTTGGTGTCTGTATGATCTCTGTAAGATATATCGTGTTGCTTACAGCCTTCGTCCAATTTATTAATTCCCGGATCTCCTCTTTTCAATCGTTTATCTAGTTTTGTAAATGGACCGCAGTAGTTGTATCCAGGTAAATGCATTTCGGGTGCGAAACCATCAAGTTTGTTCAACAATGTATTTAAAACTCCAGATCCGTTCTTGATGATTCCTTTCGGTAAACTGTTGACAACTTTCAACAGATATTCTATTCCTTTGGGATTATCTAAGTTTTTTTCCAACTGATCGTTTATAAACTTTACAATTCCTAATTTTTCATTGTGAAAATTGTTATTACCGGCTCGTTCTTGTGCGTACAAATAGTACAAACGCTGTTGCAACTGTTGTAAATTATCGATGTATTTATATTCCACAGGATTTTCCGTATACTCGATCAATCCAGATCCCGATTTACCTGCCTTCAATTCCTTCCAAATAGGAGCAATCAACTCTCTGTACTTTTTCCCCTTACTTGACTTTGGTAATCCCGTAGTTGGGTCATTCTTTTGGTATAAAGAATTCGTTTGAATGAGAATTTTCTTGTAAGTTTTCAAATCCTCTTGAGTGTATTTATCAGGATCAGGTCCTAGAGGATCAGTTAACAAACACCATAATCCGTGAGTTCCTCTATATTTTACATTTTGAATTATGAGATCGTCTTCATTTACCCGAATTTGTTTGTCTCCGATGTAAATTTTGTCCTCTTTTCCCCAGATGCCAAATTGTTTATCACCCTGTCTGATGTAAAGTCTCGCAATTGAACCAATTCCTTTTGGTCCTACACTACTGGATGGATACTCATTTAGATCTACCATGTCTACTATTGAGGAGAGAACGTTACTAGCTGGTTCAGCCATAGTTTCGCCAGCAATATCGTAGGTTTCAGTAGGATTTATTTCGAATGTGTTAGCTGGTCCAAAAGTTACAACTTTCTTTCTAGGAGAACTACTTGTCATTGGCTGTTGCATGTATGGTACGATTTCCAACTTCTTTATATCTTCATCAGTTTGTTTCACTACATTTTTCAATTCAACTAATTTTTCAGTGATGGGTGCGAACGTCTTTTCCTGAGTTTCTCTATCGTTTAATTTATCTACTCTTGCTTCTCGGAAAGCACGTCTCAACTCTTGTTCTTTTTCTCGAATTTTATTGGCTTCATTGACAGTCATTTCTTTAGGTTTCCTAAAAGTATTTCGAACTATCTTTTCAGATTTACTCTCAACAGTTTCTTGAAGTTTTTGGTTTTTGTCTTTTGGTTTGCCTTTTGAAGCATTTTTATATTTTGCATCTAATTTTTTTAATGTTTCATCAATCATTTATTATAAAATATATTTTTTTAACGATTCACCGAACGTACGTTAAACGTCGAACGTACGTTAAACGTACGTTGAACGTTAAGCGTTAAACGTACGTTGAACGTTAAGCGTTGAACGTTAAGCGTTGAACGTTAAGCGTTGAACGTTAAGCGTTGAACGTTAAGCGTTGAACGTTAAGCGTTGAACGTTAAGCGTTGAACGTTAAGCGTTAAGCGTTGAGCGTTAAGCGTTGAGCGTTAAGCGTTAATTTTGTCGATTCACCGAACGTACATAAAAAATATAATAGATCAAGATCTATTATATACACATTTGGTTAATGCTTATTTAGTTATTTCTAGCTGGAAATTCTTTCCGTATCGTCCACTCTCTTTTTTTAGTGTTGCGTCTATCGTTAGAAAACCAAATGTATCCTTCCAACATTCACCACAAATTTCTTTAAACCGTTCAAAAGTAAAATCCGATCCTACATACTCATCATAAATTGTTTTAATGTAAGCATTGCTCTGTTTAAAAATACAAAGAAAATTCACGTTATTTCTAATCAACTGTTTATCAACTTTAGTATAGGATTGAGTCAAATAAATGCACGAAATGTTTTTATGCCTACCTCTTACATAGTAATCCTTTATAATTTGCTGTTGTTGTTCATTCACACAATCATCGAAAACTATCAAACTGTTCGGTTGGCATTCATCTAGACCGATTAATTCATCACAGCTACTATAGAAATGAGCAATTTCCTTTCCAATTTTATCAGTTAGTTTTTCGTAAGCTTTTCTCAAGCCTTTATAAACTTTTTGTTCTAATGATTTAGAAAAAACATAAAAGTTTTCAAAGGGAATACCCCATGGTTCTGTAATGAGGTTGTACAACAATGTAGTTTTTCCACATCCACTCGTACCAATTATTAAACACCTAATTGGAAGTGGTAGTAAACCATCTCTCATACTAATCGGGTCAAACGGTGTAGGTTTTATGATATAGCTTTTGTTATATTTTGGATTCATTTTTTATTTATTTATTATATAATAAATAATGTTTATAAAAATTTCAGGAGATACACTAAGGTTTGAGAGTCCGATTCCACTCGATCCGAATAAAGAGTATCAGTTGGGCATGTCGGCTTTGTTGTTTACAACTAGGAAAACGTTTGAGATAAAAAACTTCGAGTTCGCTTACAGATTTGCTTTTCCTGATGGAATTTACGATCTAATATATAAAATCGATGGAACGTTCAATGTGAGTTCATTCAAAGCCAAGTTGATTAGTATTTTATCCAGTTTTCAAAGTAGTTTGTTAGTGAAAAAAGACACTATGAAAAAGTATTCTGAAGCTCAAGTGAAAGAAATACAAAAAGATATACAGAAAGTTAATCCGAATAGTTTGAAATTCGATCTCGAGCATTTAAAAGACGATTCTTACAGAATTGCTGCATACTTTCCCATGGACATGAGGATTGTGGATGAGGGGAATTTTTGCGATATATTTCAGTTGAAAAATTGTTTAGGTTCCGATAATTTGTTTAAAAAGAATACCAACTACGTATCAGAGAATAATCCGAAACAACTCGTTTTTTCTGACAACATAGTCGAATGGCATTGTAACATTACGGAATATAGCTTTACAAATCATGATGAACATCCCCATTTGCACGTTGAACACGAGTTATTACACGTTTCTTTCATAGAGAAACTAATGACACCTAATACTGTTTACACGGAAAAACCAAAGAAAGTAGTTTTCATTCCACTAAGAAAAGGACTGAAAGAAATAAAAATGATAAAATTGTCAACAACCACGGGAAATAACGAACAGATTAAATTCGACGATATTAAAGCTTACTTGTTGCTGAAAAGTAAATAATTTGTATAATAAATAAGATGAACAACATTGATGAAAACCAAAAACCGTCTGCTCCTGCAGTTGAAAATGACATACAATTTACTCCGTTTTACAAAAACATTTACCCCCAGATTCCAGTTCCGGAATTTAATTCCAACGATTATAGAATAAATCGCATTATGAAACAATACGAATTTTTAGAAAACGAAATGAAAACCCGGGGAAATTTGAAGAAAAAATACTGCAAATTATCGAAAACATTTTTCGGAATAGAGTGTTTCTTTACATTAACCGAACTGGGGATGATTGGTGTTTGCATCACTCTCCCTGTAGCAATTCCTTTTGGAGTTCCAATTTCAGCAGGATTAACAACATTTTCTGCAATCCTGAGAACTTCGGGCAGTTATGTGGGAAACAAAATTAATAAACATTCGGACATCGAACTTTTGGCGAGAACAAAATTAAATTCCATAGAGGAAAAATTCACGAATGCTTTGAAAGATGGGAAAATTTCGGATGAGGAATTTAACAATATTGAACAAGAAATTAAAAATTACGACGAGATGAAAACCAACATTTTGAACGGTTATAAAAATAATGATACGGAAAAAGCGAAACTTTTAGAAAAGGGAAAAGAATTGGGGAAAGCGGAAATTATAAACGCGATTAGAAAAAATGTTTAAATACGGGACCCGTCGAATCGACGGGTCCCATTAAAGGCAATACAGTGAGTTGTGTTTTTTTATGAGAAAATCTCATAAAAAATTTTTTCATAGTACCTAAATAAAAAATTTTTTCATAGTACCTAAATAAAAAAAAATTTTTTTTCATAGTACCTAAATAAAAAAAAAATTATGTTTACTATAATAAAAGAATGCATCAATCTAAAAAGGTTTTTGATAAATATCAAGATGGTATTGTACGAAAACAATTCCAAACTTTCAATCCTTCATCGACTTTGAATTTAAATGCCGAAAACAAAAGGACTACTTTCAAAATAGAACTCTATGACGAATTTATTTGCAAAGATGTAGAATATTACATTTCTGGTAAATGTGTTTCAACCGATTCTACGAAACCATATAAAAGTGAAAACAAGGATGTAAGACTTGTTGATAATTTCGTTGCAAACTTATTTTCCAACATAGAAGTGAAAAAACATAATGTCGTAGTCGATGAAATTGAAAACCCGGGGATTGCTAGCACGGTTCAAGGTTATGTATGCCATTCAGGTCCAAAAAATTATAATGGAAACGTAATCAATTCGGGGTTCAATTCAAAAGCTATCGGAGGTGGAAATTTCAGTGCGAACGGTAACTTGGGTGATTTAGGATTAGGATTTTTCAAAGATTTAACAGTTCCTATTTACAAAGGGGGATTCGAAATTACTTTTATTCGAAATAGTGATGATAACGTGATATTTCGATACAAAAAAGACACAGCAACTCCGCTTCCACATGATGGAAAAGTAGAAATCACTTCTTTCGTTTTGAGAGTTCCGGTGATTGAATACGATAACGAATCTAAAGTAAATTTGATTACAGATTTGAAAAACATTCCATATCAACTTCAATTTAAAAGTTGGCAATGCATAGAACATAAAAACGTTTCCGGAAAAACGTTGATGTTCGATGTAACTAACATTTATAGAAACGTTTATAATCCTCTCTGGTGTTTCATAGTTTTTCAAACCGATGTACTCAATGATCAGACGAAAGATAATGCTAAATTTGTTCATAAAGATGTTAGGAATTACTGGTTGGAAGTCGGTGGAAAAAGATATCCCGAGGAAAATTACAATTTGGATTTCGATGAAAATGATTTTTGTTTAGCTTATTCCGCGTATTTAGATTACAAAAAGTTAACAAACTCTCAAGACAATTTACCGTATCATGAACCCGAATTTTTCAACAGAGATTATCCGATTTTCAGTATAGATTTAACGGATCAACCTAAAAGTATTTCCGGTGGTAAAAGCAACATCATTTTACACGTAGAATTCGATAAAGCGGTAGCAGCACCTTCAGGTGGTTCAGAAGGAACAACGTGCTACGTTGTTTTAGTCAGTGGTTCGAGCTTCGTTTACAATCCAGTCAAAAATACGATAACACAAGAACTTGCTTAAAACCCCGTATTACCTTTACCGTTAAAGTGGGGGGTACCGATTTGATACCCCCCTCTTTAAGGAATTGTGTTTTAAACGAAATTTCTAAGTATTCTCGACTTGTATTCGACTTTACAACTAAAGTAAGAATGTGTATTTTTAATGGAGTTTACTCCATTAAAAAAAGTTTCCTTAAATAAAACATGGAGGATGAAATTTATTGTCATAAATGCAAAAAACGAACAAAAAATATAAACGTGGAAATTGTACAAACCGTGAACGGAAGGTGGAGAATTGCTGCTAAATGTGTGAAATGTAAAACTAATAAAAGTAAATTCATAAAAAATCCGAATGAGGAAACTAACGTAGTTCCTGAAACTGAAGTTATAAATTTATCTGAAAACGAAAAGTTGGAATTTGCGAAGGAATTACATAAACCCGTTAGAAAGAAATTTCAGAAAAGGAAAATTGTTACTCATGGAAAAGATGATCTTTGGGCCGCGGACTTGATTATAATGAAACAATACGAGAATGAAAACAAGGGGTTCGGTTACATGTTGAATATCATTGATACTTTTTCAAAGTACGTTTGGTCAGTTCCATTGAAAAAGAAAAACGGAATGGTAGTTTCAAAAGCTTTCAAAGGAGTTTTGGAAAATGTAAAATCTCATAATCATTCTACTCCTAAACTCCTTCACACGGACAAAGGTTTAGAATTTGAAAATAGACTTTTCAAAGAACTTTTAGACGAGTATAAAATTAAAATGTATCACACAGAAAATTTAGAAAAATCTGCAATTATCGAAAGATTTAACAGAACTTTGAATCAAAAAATTAAAATTCGTTTCGAGGTGAATGGAAATAAAAATTGGATCGATATTTTACAGGAATTAGTTAATGAGTACAACAAACAAGACGTTCATCGATCCATTGGAATGACACCTGCTCAAGTTGATGCGAGAAACGAAAATGAAATTCTGAGATATTTATTTAAAAAGAGTGGAAAAAATGTAAAAAAGAAATTTAAAATTGGAAATCGCGTGAGAATTACGAAATCAAAGAAAACTTTTGCAAACAAATACAAAGCAAATTGGACGAAAGAGATTTTTGAAATAAGTGAGATTTTAGAAACGAGTCCAGTTACTTATAAAATAAAAGATTTAAGTGGAGAGGAAATCCAAGGAACTTTTTATCCCGAGGAATTACAACTCACGAAATTTTAAATATGTTCTGTTTGAACCTTTCATTGTGTATCGATATTATAATTATAATAACTCTAGTTTTTCCTATAAAAACGTACCTTGATAAGAAAAGGGGAAATAAAACAAAATCTTATAATTATTTTTATTGGGAATATCTCAATAAAAACAGAAATAATATTTCAATGTTCTTTGAAGGTGAACTCAAGGTTGAAGCTCACGCGTGAGCTTCAACCTTCACACAACCTTCATGACACTGAGTATCCATTTACGTCTAATGAGTAAGAACTAGGAATGCGGTCTTTGAGGGTCGCTTGGGGTGGGGAGAATCACGTCACATCGTCTCGCGGTCCTCTTTTACATTCAGATAAACAGGCGCTCCTATAGGAGCGCTTGGGGTGGGAGAACACGACCTTCTGATTCAATTCGTTTCCCAAAAATGTTTTATATTCTGTAATCTTTAACATGGATTCCACTCGTAGAACTGTTATTGGAAGTACAAATATTGATACTTTTGCCACTAAATGATACTACCTTTAATAAGGGTAGTATTAAAATGATACTACCTTTAATAAGGGTAGTATTAAAATGATACTACCCTTAATAAGATTATAACAACAAATTCTAGCACTTGAATGTTTCCATCTGTTATTAAAGTTCTTGCAACTTCCTAACTTTCCACTTCCTCAATAAAGTCTATACACTCATAATACACTCACTATACACTCACTATACACTCACTATGGTACGTTTTGTAACTCTGAAGTTCCAAATAAAAGTCTTAATCTTCAACAATAGCTAACCACAAATAATCTTTAGGTTGAAACGTTGTGTGCAGAGCGGGCCACGTCTAAAAGATAACTGATAAAATCCGCAGAATGCCTCTCCCTGTTGTCCTTGAGTCATATCGGTGATGAGCCATGCAACTGGTTCGCCGAACAGACGGTAGATTGCGCCTGCAAAATGTCCCTTACACATTCCTGAACGTCCTTATATCTTGTTCAAATATGTTTTAATGGGGATTCCCCATTAAAACGAACAATTCTAAACTATTATTTTTTACTGATCTAAAACCACTCTATCTTGAAACTCTCGAATGAATTCTTCACTTAAATTTTGCCAATTGTAAATCTCATTCCAGTCTATTTCATTCTGGAATTCACGAATGAAATTCTCAGATAGTTTTTGGTTAGATGAAATACATTTCCAATATACTTTATCCTTGAACTCTCTGATGAAATTCTCAGATAGTTTTTGCTGTCCAGAAATCCAATACCAGTCAATAAGATTTACATACTCTCGAATGAATTCTTCAGATAGTTTTTGGTTACATGAAATATATCCCCAATATACTTTATCCTTGAATTCACGAATGAAATTCTCAGATAGTTTTTGGTTACATGAAATACATTCCCAATCAACTTCGTTTTGAAATTCTCTGATGAAGTCTTCAGATAGTGTTTGATTAAATGAAATTAATCCCCAATTAACTTTATCTTTAAACTCTCGAATGAAATTTTCAGTAAGATTTTGAAACATGGAGATCAATCTCCAATCTACTTTATCTTTAAACTCTCGAATGAAATTTTCAGTAAGATTATGATACCTGGAGATCAATCTCCAATCTACTTTATCTTGAAACTCTTCAATAAAATTTTCAGAGAGTTCTCTGTCATAAGAAATTATACCCCAATCAACTTCGTTTTGAAATTCTCTGATGAAGTCTTCAGATAGTGTTTGGCTACATGAAATACATTCCCAATGTACTTTATCTTTAAATTCTCTGATGAAATTTTCTGATAGGATTTGTTTAAGTGACACAGTTTTCCAATTTACCTTGTCTCGAAAATCTCTTATGAAATCTTCAGAGAGTTCTCTGATATAAGAAATTAAATCCCAATCGATAATGTTTTCATACTCTCTTAATGTCTCTTCAGTTACTTTTGGGCACCACGAAATAGTATCAGAAAGAAAATCTATATTTACTGAAATGTTCGTTGCTTGACAAAAGTTGATATGATCAACCGGATGGGTTATTCTATCTCGGATTTCCATGTAAATTTCAGTTGGTAATACGGTTTTGTTATTCATCTTATATTTTATTATTATTTTCTTTCTTTTAAAACACAATTCCTTAAAGAGGGTGGGTCCAAATTAAAGGTGGACCCCTAGGGGTCCACCTTTAATAGTCTAGACTAGGGGTCGATATTTTCGAAATTTAGGACTATTTAGGGGTCGATATTTTCGAAATTTAGCTCCCTCTGATGTTTTCACTAGAAAAAAAAAATAATGAACGCCTTAAATTAAAATATTTTAATTTTAATATTTTAATATTTTTTTTTTTTTTTTTTTTTTTTTTTTTATTGTTTTAGTGGAAAAATTCCAATAAAACATTTTTTTTTTTATTAAACTTAATAATTAAACAAACTTGATGTCGTGCATGTCTTTTCCATTTTTCGATTTAATCATTCCAGTGTACACTAAACAAACATCACGTTTGAGTAAATCTAAAAACTCGGATTTTTTAAACGTAAGCGCATATCTTTCAGGTAAGAACACTCTAAATTCTCCCAAGTTGGCAATTACACTCTCAGAGTTTTCCCGGGAGTATTTCGTTTTAACGAACTCAAAACTTAGAACCTTGTACGGTTTTCCAAGTTTCAGTTCTGAGAGTTTATTTGTGGAGCTTTCAAAATTAAATTTTTTCAATAGCTGTTCCTTATTCATTTTTATTATAGAATACATTCTTTTAACTAACCCCCCAAATGAAAAAAGGTCACTGGTTTTGATGTTTTGTGTTAGAAAATTTTTACCAGGAATTTAAGTCGCTAAATGAAAAAGTCACTGGTTCTGATGTTTTGTGTTAAAAAATGTGTTCTGATGTTTTGTGTTGAAAAGTTTTATCAGGGGTTTAACAGAAAAGCATTTTAACAGGGTTTAGCACAAAAGCAGTTGTAACAGAGATTGAAGTCAGAAACATGTTTAACAGAGATTGAAGTCGGTGGCCCAGGATTGGTATTCCTATACTACTACTACCTAACAAAAAGTCCAGATCCAGAATTACCAAAAATGATTAGAATATTACAATCAACTCTCGATAATCGAAACTAAAGGGACCTAGAAAACAAGTTAGAATTGGGTAGGTAGGTACCTATGTACTAAGAGGTTGATTTATTGAATAACTAGGTAGTTCGGTACTCGTACCTAGTGAACGAGACGAGTGAATGCAAAGTTTGATTTAACGAGAAATTCAACTTTTAACCAGAAATTACCTACACATTATAATTATTAATTTATGGAAAACAGTAAAATGGAACATAGGAATATTTCAAATGAATAGGAACCTACCTATTCACCTGTTCATATTAAGAAATATTAATATGAACAGTAAAATTTATTACTTAGCAATAACAAAAGGAGTTGAATTTTGGAAGAAGGCATTTAGTGCAGGCTGCTAATTTAAACAAAACAAAATTAAATTTGGATCTCGAGAGATACCTACCAACATACGGTGTACGTACGGCATGGTCATTTTGGAGGAGAAATGGGGCTGAATGTTATTTCATTTATATTTTATTACACAATTTGAAAAGTTTTGAAGCTTTTGTGAATAATTTAGCCTTCCCGTCCGAACGTACAAACATGTGCCGAGGTACAGAACAGGGTGTCCCATGGAACATGACTGGTCGTGTACCTCTGGACAAAAATGGTTTTCGAAAAATGCATTTTAAAAATATTTAGAGTGCTCTGAAAAATCTGAAATAAATCATGGAGCTTCAGTATTAGATAATATTATAAGAAAAGCAATCAGGGTTCCAAATTTTCTATTCAAGACTTCACAGGAATCAAAAAACCAAAATCGTCCCAAGGTACACGACCTTCCCCTACCTACTGTTCGATCAAGAGTTTTCCAAGAGTGAGCGATTTGAATTACCACGAGATCCGAAATTTCTAGGGTCGTTAGTATTTGATATTTTAATACCTAGTAAGTTTGTAAAATTCGCTGTCGACACTCTTCCATGTCCTTAAGAATAATTTAATTTATTGTAGTGAATCGAACTTGCAGGTATGCTGATATGCTCCATATTTATGACCTCACTACTGGGTATTCCTGTGCAGCAATAGCATGGAATATGCCATCACATTCCCTTATTGGTGAACCAGTCAGCATATTTTTCTTGGTAGTGTGTGCATGAAAGCATGATGGTAGTGCATGAAAGCATGATGGTAGTGCATGAAAGCATGATGGTAGTGCATGAAGTGGAAAGCATGATAATGTAGTAGGTACACCTAGCTATCAACTCATTATCATTAGTTAGATACCTAACGAGGTGGTCGTCATTTGGGTACATAATTAGATACCTATATAATAAAATGATGTCGAATTTACCTACTTAATTGGTAGGGTAGATAGATAGGTAGGTAATGGAATCTATAGAAAATTGAGGTTCTACCAGATGTTCAGCTCCCGAAATTGATTTTTTATGAGTCAAAAACCTGGGAAATCGTCTGAAATCACCATCAATTTGTAGAATAACACTGGAAAAAGTGTCAACAGGTGGATCAAGACGATAAAATGGTACTAGAGATAATTTATTTAAAAAAAAAAAAAAGGGTAGGTACCTTATTCGTGTTTTGGGGGCCAAAATTGGTGGAAACCACCAGAGATAGCTATTTCAATAATTTTATATGAAAGAAACAATAAATAAACAGCCAACATCTCTGTAGGTATGTCCTGTAGAATAATAAACGCATGTGACAAGGACTTTGCAGCGTTTTTTAGATCGCCCGATATGCAAGTACCTAGGTAATTTCGGTCTACCAAGTTTCCCCCATGTAGGTGTGTTGACGAATCAACAGATTATAGATCGTTCATGACAATATCATGGGACCATGATTGATACACGTCCGTGACAGAAGGTCACCAGTGGAACATGATGAAGGGCCTCCAGGAGTGTCCCAGTTCTGCACAGCATCGCATTTTTGCTCAGTTGTTCTCTAAACATTCCTGCATGACGTTTCTGTAGATCTCCATAATTATAACAGCGGTTATGATAATAAAAATAGGTCGTAAATTTTAGAAGAGAGTTCATCATACGGGCAATTTCCTAATTTGACATGAGAAAAAACATGCAGTTGATTCCCATTTTCTTCGCAACAATGTTCGTTGGTGAAGGTAAGTTCTTCTTCAACCATTATCAACTACCAGAGCCTATCAACATAATCTAGAAGTATCCTACTATAAATGGATAGTTGGTGCTGGATAATAAACATTGAGGAAAACAATATAGATTCCATTACCTACCTATCATCTACCCTACCAATTAAGTAGGTAAATTCGACATCATTTTATTATATAGGTATCTAATTATGTACCCAAATGACGACCACCTCGTTAGGTATCTAACTAATGATAATGAGTTGATAGCTAGGTGTACCTACTACATTATCATGCTTTCCACTTCATGCACTACCATCATGCTTTCATGCACTACCATCATGCTTTCATGCACACACTACCAAGAAAAATATGCTGACTGGTTCACCAATAAGGGAATGTGATGGCATATTCCATGCTATTGCTGCACAGGAATACCCAGTAGTGAGGTCATAAATATGGAGCATATCAGCATACCTGCAAGTTCGATTCACTACAATAAATTAAATTATTCTTAAGGACATGGAAGAGTGTCGACAGCGAATTTTACAAACTTACTAGGTATTAAAATATCAAATACTAACGACCCTAGAAATTTCGGATCTCGTGGTAATTCAAATCGCTCACTCTTGGAAAACTCTTGATCGAACAGTAGGTAGGGGAAGGTCGTGTACCTTGGGACGATTTTGGTTTTTTGATTCCTGTGAAGTCTTGAATAGAAAATTTGGAACCCTGATTGCTTTTCTTATAATATTATCTAATACTGAAGCTCCATGATTTATTTCAGATTTTTCAGAGCACTCTAAATATTTTTAAAATGCATTTTTCGAAAACCATTTTTGTCCAGAGGTACACGACCAGTCATGTTCCATGGGACACCCTGTTCTGTACCTCGGCACATGTTTGTACGTTCGGACGGGAAGGCTAAATTATTCACAAAAGCTTCAAAACTTTTCAAATTGTGTAATAAAATATAAATGAAATAACATTCAGCCCCATTTCTCCTCCAAAATGACCATGCCGTACGTACACCGTATGTTGGTAGGTATCTCTCGAGATCCAAATTTAATTTTGTTTTGTTTAAATTAGCAGCCTGCACTAAATGCCTTCTTCCAAAATTCAACTCCTTTTGTTATTGCTAAGTAATAAATTTTACTGTTCATATTAATATTTCTTAATATGAACAGGTGAATAGGTAGGTTCCTATTCATTTGAAATATTCCTATGTTCCATTTTACTGTTTTCCATAAATTAATAATTATAATGTGTAGGTAATTTCTGGTTAAAAGTTGAATTTCTCGTTAAATCAAACTTTGCATTCACTCGTCTCGTTCACTAGGTACGAGTACCGAACTACCTAGTTATTCAATAAATCAACCTCTTAGTACATAGGTACCTACCTACCCAATTCTAACTTGTTTTCTAGGTCCCTTTAGTTTCGATTATCGAGAGTTGATTGTAATATTCTAATCATTTTTGGTAATTCTGGATCTGGACTTTTTGTTAGGTAGTTAGCTATATTAGAAAGTTGACTGATATTAATTTACTATAACCTAGGTTACATGCAAGTAAGTCCATTCCTTTCTGTAATATCTATGATAGATCCGAACGAGATGTTAATGTTGACTGATAATTACAGCTAGGTACTACTACCTTCTAAATACTATAGTGCAGGTTGTCGGGGGAGGGTGGAATTATGGTCAAAGCGTTTTGTGTTTAGATATAAGACAGTGAAAACACGCCATTCAGAAAATAATACAGATAATCTCTTCATAGATAAGGAAAATGATATAGATGATCTCATTATAGATAAGGAAAATCATACAGATCATCTCGTCATACTGATACCAAGATAAATACGTCTACTAAGATCGTATTACAACATGGTAGGTACACTTGATGTATCATTTAGGTACCATCAATCGCTCGGCACTTAGTACATTTTCGCTTTTTGGTAAATGCAGGGACTGAAAAATTATTGAGAGGTAAAACCATAATCGTTCGAATAATCTCTGGTAGATAGGTACGTACTCAATGTGCCGTTCAATGGCGGCTTGTCCTTGATGTACCTATTCTGTGACCTTCCGTTTGATGTTTTGATCGGATGTCCTGCTGTATTAGTTTTCCCTTTCATTTCTGTCGTGTAATGCCATCAGCGGAAACGCAACGATCCACCGCCGCAAAATATTCTGGCGAATATAAACGATGGGCACCTAAGTACTCAACAGAATTCACGACTCACGAGTCCACCTTTTAGGTATCCGATAAGGAACAGGATTTAACTGATGCCTACTTCATATTATTCTGTGAACGGTATCTACCTAACTGTCAAACTGGGATTGCATTAGGCTCATCGATGCATGTCTTTCTAGTACCACAATATTTTATGCTAAAAAGACCTACACCTACTTTGTAAATAGGTACAAAAAACATTATCTTTGTTTAGGAATTCTTGAATTTGGTTAGGAAAATTTAGATCCTGTTATCGATGGGGATTGAGAAAATGCGATCGCTAAGCCGCTGTAGACTCATACTTAGTCGTAAATAGGTAGGTACCTTAGCACTGGTATTTCAGTTAGGTACCAGTACGGTCAACTAAAGTTCTAGAGCCAAGTACCTAATTAATGGAATACTTAC
This sequence comes from Leptopterna dolabrata, assembly GCA_954871275.1. Classification (NCBI taxonomy): domain Eukaryota; kingdom Metazoa; phylum Arthropoda; class Insecta; order Hemiptera; family Miridae; genus Leptopterna; species Leptopterna dolabrata. The sequence continues at coordinate 11,734,444 of OX940976.1, forward strand.
ATTTATAGGTGTTTTATTGTTATAAATTTAAATGTCGGAGACGCCCAAAATGAATATAACTATGATTTCTTGTTAGGAATGGTCATAGAGGAAGAGAGCGATAGAAGCCCGCGAATGATCGTTGACTCCTCATCGAGGGGGCAGGACCTTCTCTGCTCCGCTGGTTCTACTTGTATTCCTCTTGGGGAGTGCACCATTATGGCTCAACTCCTTCAGCAATCCTGCCTCCAAACAGACAAGTAATGAAAAACGCTGCAGTCTTTGCCACTTGGTTTTATTATATTACTGGACATACCTACAGAAATGTTGCTGTTCATTTATTGTTTCTTTCATGCGCAATAATTGAAATAGCTATTTTCGGTGGTTTCCAACAATTTTGGCCCCGAAAAACATGAATTAGATTTTAAAAAAAAAGAGATCATCTATTTGTGATCATTGATAGTGCAATTTAATTGTCTTGATCCACCTGTTGATACTACTTCTAGTGTTATCATACAAATTTATGGTGATTTCAGACAATTTCCCAGGTTTTAACCTAAAAAATTAATTTTGGGAGCTGAACCTTCGTTACAACCTCAATTCTTCTCTCATTGGTCAAAAATAATCAACTTCATATCGGTATTCTCGCGCTAAAAAACATGGAAAACGATACATCAGAAGCTCATGCTCACTAAAACCTCAAAAATTCCTTGAAAACCCCTATTTTTACACCCATTTTTCCCCCATAACACTCCTGGGTGTATTCCGATCGGGCTGCCGAGCTTCGGAGCACAACTAGGACCCATATTTGTTCCCAAATGGAGGCCCAAACTGCGTGCGAAAAACGACGATTTTAGACCAATATTTGACGTAAATTTAAGTCTGAAACTTTGTTAAAAACTCAATTTTCCACTCTTTGGTGAAAATTGACTTCATAAATATTCAGTCTTCTCGTCCTAAAAAACATGGAAAACGATACCACAAAAGCTCATGTTAATGAAACGCACAAATACCTACTTTCATACCCATTTTTTACTCACAACACCCCTGTGTTACACACAGATGCATGTAAATAATATGTAATTGAAATGTAAATAATATGACATTGAAATGAAAATAATATGAAATAAAATGCAATTTCTTAAGTAACTTACTTGTATTTTTATTCCGTAGTTATTCCACAATCCTGATACAGTGATGGGGGTCAAAGTGAATGTGTCTTTAATTAATCTGTAATACAAAAATAATAACGAATAAATTATGACCTTCGGAACAGTCATATTTGAATAAAAATAAATTGTCAACTGCAAATATTCAGCATAATTTGGCCCAGTTACATAATTAAAAATACTAAGTATAAAGATGGCTCGATAGGTATAAAGCTAACTCACCTGTTTTCTGAAGGTAAGAAACTTGGAGGTGCACAATGATGGTTTATTCCGTTGACCACGCTGCACTGGTAAAAATGCATTGAATGACCGTTATGGAGTTGCAACGAAGGAACAAGGTTTGCTAAGGATGGAGGGGAGATAAGGAGGGCACTCGCCGTCTGCGATAAGCGATAACTAGTGAAACGTTTAATTATTTTATTTCGTAATTACCTATTTTATATCCTTCAATCTACTATATTCCTTTGGGCCGAGCCCTCGTAGCACCGAGGTATTGTCTCAGACTCCATAATCTCCGCGGATCTCTTTCTCCCGTGGTGGAGCTGGGTTCGATTCCTCTCGAAACTACGAAATTTTTGAAATTTTCAGATTTAAGATGACGTCATGCTTGATATAGCTGTTGTCGATCGACCAATGGCGAGAAGGAGGGGGTGGGGAGGGAAGGGGGGCTTATGAATGGTCAGCAGGTAGTAGTAGTGGGGGGGAGTGATCAACAAGGAAGAGATGTGATGGTTGGTGAGGGGGGGGGGGTAATGTTTACAAACACCTTGTGACATCAGCCGGACTTAGCCCCGGAACAAACTCCAACCTAAGTTGTACCCCTCCGGCCCTAGTTTGGGGAGGGGGGGTGGAGGGGTCATTGCAACATCCTTGAACGTCAGCCGGAGTTGTACCCCTCCGGCCATAGTTCGAGGGTGGAGGGGAGGCTGGCGGGAGGATGATCAACATGTGACGTCAACCGGACTTAGCCCCAGAACAAACTCCAACCTAAGTTGTACCCCTCCGGCCATAGTTCGTGGAGGGGGGTGGAGGGGTCATTGCAACATCCTTGAACGTCAGCCGGAGTTGTACCCCTCCGGCCCTAGTTCGAGGGTGGAGGGGTCTGTGACGCCAGCCGGACTTAGCCCCTGGACTTAGCCCCAAAATGCTCTGGAAAAGGTATATTCTCACTACTAAGGCACATTTGCTGAAACGGACCACGTTTTGAGATGGGAAAAGCTGAATAACATAAGATCTACAGGATGTAGCGAAAACATTATGCAAGTAAAAGTTGAAGAAGATTACATTTTCAATAAAATGAGACCAATCTCAAGTCTCTAGGACAAATGGTTACTATGTTATGAGGAAAAAAAGAGTATTTTTATGAAACAAAGTGAGTTTTTCTGATCTTCAACCTCAATGTGGCACGGGTTAACGTTATCCGATCGACCTAAAACTTTGCGAATCTCATTTTCTAGCAAAAAGAACTTTTGTACTTAGCACGCCGTCATCATATTTTGGAAATTATTTTGAAAGCCGTGTTTGATAGCAAGATAGGCTCGACCACTGGTCCTGAACCAAAAAAAATTTCAAAATGGGCGGCCTAACTTCGACCAAACTAAAACGCTGCAAATCCCTGCACAACGGTTTATTATTTTGTATAGAATACCCTTCTGTTACAGATCACAGCTCTCTGTATAGATAACCCGTCTATATAATATGATATGTACTATTCTATGCATAATTATTTAGATCGCAGACCCTCCGTAGGTTAGTACCTAACCCCGTACTCGTTACTAGGTACCTACCTAAATCACGAGTTAAATGTTGCTAAAATAATTCTGCCGATGACAAACAGTACCTAACAAAAAGAAACACACATAATGAAGTTCTGAAAAGAAATTGTTGATGAGGAGTGAAAAAAGTTGCAAAAGTACCTACCAACAAACTCCAGCCCCTTCTACGTAGATGGTATAATGAACCGTTGTGTAATAATTTACCGTTGAGTAATGATTTACCGTAGTAATAATTTACCCATCAATAATACTTCAACGTTTGTTCAAGTTTCACTACCTACCAACAAACTCCAAAAGAGCCATCATTTTTCAAATTAAATAATATCACAGAACATCCAACTCGACTTCATACTCCGCCAATATAATCAGGTGATCCCTACCAATGATTGGCCGTATTCACAAATTCCTATTGTGGGCGCGTCTCTGGTTACGAGATTTGGTTTGAATTGTATACAATTTCATTCACACTGGAGTCGAAAATGCCTGTCGGTACAAACTTCGGGGCCTTACTGTGAACAAACGGCTGGACGTACGATGCTCCGGATGGTCTTAAAAAACTCGCAAGTTCAAGAACTATTTAAAACCGTAAAAATATTTACGTAAAAAAATGGTATAGGCGTTTTGAAAATTTCAACCCCTATTTTGAACCCCTTAGAGATGACTCACAGTAACGTCGAGCTTCGAGGACCAACTAGACGCCGAACGGAACCTATAACCCGAATTTCATCAATTTTTTTTCATGGTAACTAAGAAAAGTGGCCCGTACGGCGTACGGCGTACGGCGTACGGCGTACGGCGTACGGCGTACGGCGGACAGACAGAAATATTTTTATTGCAGTTTTGGATTCTACATACCTTGAAACGTAAACCATCAAATTTTGAGGGGGGGTAAGAATTTTTTTTTTCATGCTCGATTCCAATGGTTCATTATTGAAAATAATAAACCAATACAAAACTAGTCTACATGATGATAATACGAGTATTAGATGCAAAATTAGTATAACATTTATCATGTTTCACTTTTGGTTTATTATTTTCAATAATGAACCATTGGAATCGAGCATGAAAAAAAAAATTCTTACCCCCCCTCAAAATTTGATGGTTTACGTTTCAAGGTATGTAGAATCTAAAACTGCAATAAAAATATTTCTGTCTGTCCGCCGTACGCCGTACGGGCCACTTTTCTTAGTTACCATGAAAAAAAAGTGATGAAATTCGGGTAATAGGTTCCGTTCGGCGTCTAGTTGGTCCTCGAAGCTCGACGTTACTGTCAGTCATCTCTAAGGGGTTCAAAATAGGGGTTGAAATTTTCAAAACGCCTATACCATTTTTTTACGTAAATATTTTTACGGTTTTAAATAGTTCTTGAACTTGCGAGTTTTTTAAGACCATCCGGAGCATCGTACGTCCAGCCGTTCGTTCACAGTAAGGCCCCGAAGTTTGCACCGACAGGCATTTTCGACTCCAGTGTGAATGAAATTGTATACAATTCAAACCAAATCTCGTAACCAGAGACGCGCCCACAATAGGAATTTGTGAATACGGCCAATCATTGGTAGGGATCACCTGATTATATTGGCGGAGTATGAAGTCGAGTTGGTTGTTCTGTGATATTTTTTCGTTTGAAAAATGATGGCTCTTTTGGAGTTTGTTGGTAGGTAGTGAAACTTGAACAAACGTTGAAGTATTATTGATGGGTAAATTATTACTACGGTAAATCATTACTCAACGGTAAATTATTACACAACGGTTCATTATACCATCTACGTAGAAGGGGGTGGAGTTTGTTGGTAGGTACTTTTGCAACTTTTTTCACTCCCCATCAACAATTTCTTTTCAGAACTTCATTATGTGTGTTTCTTTTTGTTAGGTACTGTTTGTCATCGGCAGAATTATTTTAGCAACATTTAACTCGTGATTTAGGTAGGTACCTAGTAACGAGTACGGGGTTAGGTACTAACCTACGGAGGGTCTGCGATCTACATAATATGCATAGAATAGTACATATTATATTATATAGACGGGTTATCTATAAGTACATAGAGCTGTGATCTGTAACAGAAGGGTATTCTATACAAAATAATAAACCGTTGTGCAGGGATTTGCAGCGTTTTTTTAATGGATGCCTAGAGGTCGATTTCATTGACTGGTGTGTGGTTTTTAGGGGTATGCATAAAAAGGCACATTTGCAGAAACGGACCACGTTTTGAGATGGGAAAAGCTGAATAACATAAAATCTATAGGATCTAGCGAAAAAAGTATTGGAGTAAAAGTTGAAGAAGATAACATGTCAAATAAAATAAGACCAATTTCAAGTCTCCAGGACAAATGGTTACTATGTTATGAGGAAAGAAATAATATTTTTATGGAAAAAAGTGAGTTTTTCTAAACTTCAACCTCGATGCGGCACGGGTTAATGTTATCCGATCGACCTAAAACTTTGGGAATCCCATTTTCTAGTCAAATGGCACCTTTTAGGGGGTTGCCACGATTGAATTTCGAAAGTTGACTTTTTGTGACCACAAGGCAATAGGCTAAATTTTTTTTGAGAAAATCACTTCTGGCAACCCCCTAAAAGGTGCCATTTGACTAGAAAATGAGATTCGCAAAGTTTTTGGTCGATCGGATAACGTTAACCCTTGCCGCATTGAGGTTGAAGATCAGAAAAACTCATTTTGTTCCATAAAAATACTCTTCTTTTCCTCATAACATAGTAACCATTTGTCCTAGAGACTTGAGATTGGTCTCATTTTATTGAAAATGTAATCTCCTTCAACTTTTACTTGCATAATTTTTTCGCTACATCCTGTAGATTTTATGTTATTCAGCTTTTCCCATCTCAAAACGTGGTCCGTTTCAGCAAATGTGCCTTTTTACGCATACCCCTAAAAACCACACTCCAGTCAATGAAATCGACCTCCAGGCGCTTTGACACTTCTTTATCACTCTGGTTTATTGAAAATGAGTATGTTTCAGGTATAAATGTAAAGGTTGAGGCTGCAATAAGGGGGGGGGGGGGGGATCTAGGTAACTACCAGCTACCAGATATATTGAAAAATGAAAACGTAGAAAGTGTAGCGATCTTGATTAGTTGTGGAGATGAGGAACAGTTGATAGGGGTTCCTCAACTCGAAAATAGTACTGGACTCTTGCAAGCCCAGGTGGTATTTGGAGCCATTCAAGAGTAGGGTCAGCAGACAAAATTCAAGCAATGTGCTTTGACACCACAGCTGCAAATACTGGTCAGATTAGGAGGGCTTGTGTATTGCTGGAGCAATTATATTTCGGTAGGTAGAGATTTGTTAATAACTGGCAGCAGCCTCTTTTCTGCGCTTAGAGCCAACTAAGTTCAAAGATGAAAAAGACGAAGTTCTTTTCGTCTGTTATGTTGGCAGCCTGGATTTAGCAGCTATCCGCTGATATCGTGCTTGGCCGCCATTCTCTTTTGTTCGTTTTTGAGCTAACCACGTTCTAAAAATTGTGCATTTCTTTTACAAGTTTTATTAAGTTCTTCGACTTTTTTTTCGACCGTGGAGTGTTTTATTCGTCGAGTAGTGATTCACAGTGCAGTGAAAGTTGTTCTGGTGAAGTGAAAAGTTTTGTGCGGGGCGATGAACGCCGATGAAAATCCTCTAGCGGCGGTTATGCAACCCGTTACACCAACGGGTGTGGTGTCGGGAGTCGACATATCGCCGCCAGATCGTCCGCGACGTTCAGACCGCAAGAAATGTCCGAAAAAAATTTTTATTCCCGACGAGGTAATATCCGAAGTTACGAGGAGGCCTCGAGGGTCGGTGAGGAGGAGTTCCACCGGCGGTAAGGTTAGTGCGTCGGCCCCACGGGGTGTCGGGCAAGGCCCAGAGGTTTTTTCGAGCCCGCATATAAGGGTTAGGACCACTTCTGACACGCAGAGGGTGAAACGTAAGTACGAGAGCAGGACAGCGGTTGCGCAGGATGAACAAGCGTCGGCCCTACGGGGTGTCGGGCAAGGCGCGACCGCGTATCCTGTTCCTCATCGGTATCTCCGAACTAGCGGAGATGCTGCCCCCCCCCGCCTCATAATATGCGCCCCCCCAGCGCTCGCTCCCTTCCGTTGGCCTGTTACGGCGTCAGACAACTTACGTCGGCCTATTATGGTGTCGGACAAGATGAGGCGGGGGTGGGCCCCAGTAGCTACTGGCCCCCACTACATGAGTCGGCCCTTGGCGGTATCAGACGTGATCCGCCGCCCCATGCGTCAGCCGTTAGCGGTGTTGGACATGAGGGGCCTCAGGCCCAGGAGCCGGCCGCCTGTGTTGGTGGACAAGAGGACCCGCCGGTCCGTGCGTCGGCCGTTCTCGGTGTCGGGCATGAAGGACCCCTCTTACGTGCGTCCCATACGTCGGCCGTTCGCGGTGTCGGGCATGAGGGACCCCCCGCTCATACGTCGGCCGTTCTCGGTGTCGGGCAGGAGGCGGGGGAGGGCTCCTCGGAGTCTGAATATTTTTCGGAAGGGACATCGTCGGTCGACTCTTTACAGTTTTCCGACGGACAGGAAATGGCGCCATCGGCCGCCCAGGCGGATCCGGCCTGGCTCCTGCGTCACTTAGAGGAGAGTCGCGCTCCGGTGGAGGCGGCACCTGACATTCATGACCGAATTCTACCAATTTTGGGGGAGTACCTCCGCGCGGGGGTGCCTAGAGAGTATTATAAGGCCCTCCTAGAAAAATATACGCCCAGGGGCGGGTTAAGTTTTTTGGCCCCACCGACGATGGATAAATTAATCCATGATGCGATTGGGAAGGCGGCCCAGATCCGTGATGCCTCCGTCTGACGCGGCCAGGCGATCCAGGCGGCGGCTTTAGTCGCAACGGGGGCGGCACTTTCAACTTTAGTCACGGAAGGCGCGGATTTCAACGACCCGCCGGTCAGAAATAGACTCCTCGACTCGCTTTGGCACGCATCAGCGCTTCAGTGTGCGAATTTTCATAAAATATCTAATGAAAGGAAGAAGTCGGCGCTGGTTCCCTTCACGGGAGCATTCCGGGAGGTGGCCATGGCGGCTAATATCGGGGAAACATTCTTGTTCGACGGGCAAGCCCAGGCTTGGTTACAGCAAGTTACAGAAACGCAAAGAATTTCGAATCAGCTGATTCCTAAACGTCAGAACCGCCAGCATCGACAGGCTCAGGTCGCTACTACACCTCGAGCCCCCCGCCCGCCTCAACAGGGGTCGGGAAACGCCAGGCGCCCCGCAGCACGGACCACCTACCCGTCGTCTGCTCAGAGGGGCTCGTTCAGGTCGTCCCGCGGCCACAACCGCCGTCAGCGCCAAGGATACCAGAGGAGGACGTCTCCCAGGGGTCGCCGATAGCCACAGAGGTGAGATATGCAGGTCGCTTATCACGTTTTTATCATGCCTGGGAGGAGCTGGGAGTACATCCCACCATCCTAGAATGGGTGAAAGGGTACCGGATTCCGTTTGGAGAGCTCCCTCCCCTTTCTACGGAGCCCTTCAGGGTGCCGGGTATTCCCTCGGCACACGTACCAGTCATGAGCGAATTTGTTCGCAAATTATTGAATATTGGAGCTATTTCAAAATTCCCTAAGGGGGAGCCTTTTTTCCAATCGTCAGTTTTCCTCATTCCGAAGGAGGGGGATCGTTATCGATTCATTTTAAATTTGAAGGGGCTGAACGAATGGTTGAAATTGGATCATTTCCGACTGGATGATCACCGCGCGGTTTTGCAAATGCTTCGACCCGACATGTTTGGAGGGGTGGTAGATTTTACCGATGCGTATTTTTTAGTTAACGTCCAGCGGGATTATAGGCGGTACCTAGTGTTCGCCTGGGGGGAGAATTTATTTTGTATGAATTGTCTCGCTATGGGCCTAGCCTCTGCCCCCTATATGTTTCATAAATTGCTCCGCCCTGTGGTGGGGGCGTTGAGGCAGAGGGGAGTGTTGATTATTAATTACCTTGATGACTCGTTAATCCTTGGGAGGTCTTATGACACGTGCGAGTCGGCGATTAGCACAGCGGTGTCGCTGTTCGAACGCCTGGGTTTTATTATTAATCGAGGGAAAAGTCAGCTGTCCCCCAAGCAGGTGGTAACGTTTTTAGGTTTCAATTTCGATTCAAGGGCGATGACCATAGGTACCCTGCCGGCTAAAGCGGCGAAATTGCGGTCAAATTTGGATCGGGCCCTTCTGGAGCCTCGCATGACGATCCGTCAGCTTGCGCGGATCATCGGGGGATTAATAGCGGTCAGTCCCGCGGTCCCCTATGGGCTACTCTATGTTCGGGCACTTGAGCGGGACCGTTTTTTGGCTTTACATGCGCAGGCGGATGATTATGACGCCGAGTGTTCGTTATCAAATTTGTCTCGAGAGGATTTGAGATGGTGGAGGGGGGCATTACTGCGGCCCCCGGCTCGGATTCGACAGGACACTTATGATAGGGAAATTTTCACAGACGCCAGTGATACCGGATGGGGGGGGTTCGCGGACCCCCACAGAGCGGGGGGGTGGTGGTCGGCCACCCACCGCGAAGCCCATATCAATGAAAAGGAAATTCGAGCAATTTTGCTCACCCTACGGGCGCTGGCATCGGGATGGTCCCACCAATCGATCCTCCTGAGGGTGGACAATACTACGGCGATAGCCGCTGTAAACAAATTCGGAAGATCCGAATTTGTTTACCTCCCCTTTTTGCCGGAGGATCCGGGGGTATGTGTCCCGTCTTGTATTAAGAAATACCTCCATCTGACTTCCCCGTTTGCGTCCCCCACGGGCCCCCTCCTGCTGACCACTAGGGGGTGTAGAGGACACGCGTCGTCGGCGACGCTGGCCAGATGGGTGACAGATATATTAAAGCAAGCGGGAGTAGACATTAATTTATTCTCGGCCCATTCAACTAGGCATGCCGCAGTATCCGCGGCGGCTAGGAAGGGGGTTCCAATTGACGTCATTTTTACGGCGGCCGGATGGTCAGCCCGTTCCAAAATGTTTTGCCAAGTTTATAATCGACCGCTCTGTTCGCAGGAATCGTTTGCCAGGGCGGTGTGGGAGGCAGCGCCATCGACTTCGGTCGCCGACGTCCAGTAGCTTCAGAGTTAAAAAAAAAAAAAAAAAATCGAGTCGTTCAGTGTTACAGTTTAATTTCGAACAACGTTTTCAAAAAAAAAAAAAAAAAAAGTTCTATTCAGTATTTCATCTAGCCCGTTGGCTTTATTGTCTTAATTGGACATTTCGAGTCATTCAGTAGTTCAGTGTTACAGTTCTCTTTTTTTTCGATGTCAAACATCAGTTTTGAATGTTCAGTTCAGTGTTTCATCTAGCCAGTTGGCTTTATTTTTTCCGGGTGAGTTTGGTTCTGATTACACTCTTTTATTATACAGTCAGTGTTTCATCATTTATTATACAGTTCAGTGTTTCATCTAGCCAGTTGGCTTTAGTTTTTCATGGTGAGTTTTGTTCTGATTATACTCTTTTATTATACATGAGTGGACCTTATGTAATTTTCCACAGTTGATCCCACATAGTGGGAGGGGACTGGGTGTTCCCGACATACTTTCAACGGTGGGAGAGGTTCTGGGGATCGATCCCCCGGGAGAGGTTCGGGGGATCGATCCCCCAGGAGAAGTTCGGGTGATCGACCCCCCCTAGAGAAGTTCAGGGGATCGATCCCCCGGCGGGAATCTTCATGGGCACCTCGACCCGACAGAGCCCTACCAGGAGCAGTTTTTCGTTTTTTTACGTTCCTTTGGGCCCTGGAGGGAGTCAGGGGTCGAGGGGTGAGGTGCGTCCAGCGGCGTACCCAGGGAACCCAGGGACCTGGTGGATGGAGACTTCTAACAGCTGCCAGTTATTAACAAATCTCTACCTACCGAAATATAATTTAACAATCAACTTACCTGATGGGACAGGTTGATTATGATTATATTAGGTAGGGACGAGATTTGTTAATCACGTCCCACCCGGGTTTTTTTTGGTTGGATTGTGCTGATTGTTGAACATGGGGTGTGATTTCCTCGGCGTGATCGGACAACCAAAAGAATCCCTGTTCCCTGCCCTAAGCATCCACCAGGAATTTACTTCAAACTAAATGGCGGCCAAGCACGATATCAGCGGATAGCTGCTAAATCCAGGCTGCCAACATAACAGACGAAAAGAACTTCGTCTTTTTCATCTTTGAACTTAGTTGGCTCTAAGCGCAGAAAAGAGGCTGCTGCCAGTTATTAACAAATCTCGTCCCTACCTAATATAATCATAATCAACCTGTCCCATCAGGTAGGTTGATTGTTAAATTATTGCAAAAAGAACTTTAGTACTTAGCACGCCGTCATCATATTTTGGAAATTATTTTGAAAGCCGTGTTTCATAGCAAGATAGGCTCGACCACTGGTCCTGAACCTAGCGTTTTCAAAAAATTTCAAGTTGGGTGGCCTAACTTCGACCAAACTAAATACAAAACTAGTCTACATGATGATAATACGAGTATTAGATGATAAATTTGTATAACATTTATCAAGTTTCACTTTTTTTAATGGATGCCTAGAGGTCGATTTCATTGACTGGAGTGTGGTTTTTAGGGGTATGCATAAATAGGCACATTTGTGAAACGGACCACGTTTTGAGATGGGAAAAGCTGAATAACATAAAATCTATAGGATCTAGCGAAAAAAGTATCGGAGTAAAAGTTGAAGAAGATAACATGTCAAATAAAATAAGACCAATTTCAAGTCTCTAGGACAAATGGTTACTATGTTATGAGGAAAGAAATAATATTTTTATGAAAAAAAGTGAGTTTTTCTAAACTTCAACCTCGATGCGGCACGGGTTAATGTTATCCGATCGACCTAAAACTTTGGGAATCTCATTTCCTAGTCAAATGGCACCTTTTAGGGGGTTGCCACGATTGAATTTCGAAAGTTGACTTTTTGTGACCACAAGGCAATAGGCTAAATTTTTTTGAGAAAATCACTTCCTGCAACCCCCTAAAAGGTGCCATTTGACTAGAAAATGAGATTCGCAAAGTTTTTGGTCGATCGGATAACGTTAACCCTTGCCGCATTGAGGTTGAAGATCAGAAAAACTCATTTTGTTTCATAAAAATACTCTTCTTTTCCTCATAACATAGTAACCATTTGTCCTAGAGACTTGAGATTGGTCTCATTTTATTGAAAATGTAATCTCCTTCAACTTTTACTTGCATAATGTTTTCGCTACATCCTGTAGATTTTATGTTATTCAGCTTTTCCCATCCCAAAACGTGGTCCGTTTCAGCAAATGTGCCTTTTTACGCATACCCCTAAAAACCACACTCCAGTCAATGAAATCGACCTCCAGGCGCTTTGACACTTCTTTATCACTCTGGTTTATTGAAAATGAGTATGTTTCAGGTATAAATGTAAAGGTTGAGGATGCAATAAGGGGGGGGGGGGATCTAGGTAACTACCAGCTACCAGATATATTGAAAAATGAAAACGTAGAAAGTGTAGCGATCTTGATTAGTTGTGGAGATGAGGAACAGTTGATCGGAGTTCCTCAACTCGAAAATAGTACTGGACTCTTGCAAGGCCAGGTGATATTTGGAGCCATTCAAGAGTGGGGTCAGCAGACAAAATTCAAGCAATGTGCTTTGACACCACAGCTGCAAATACTGGTCGGATTAGGAGGGCTTGTGTTTTGCTGGAGCAATTATTGCAAAAAGAACTTTTGTACTTAGCATGCCGTCATCATATTTTCGAAATTATTGTGAAAGCCGTGTTTGATAGCAAGATAGGCTCGACCACTGGTCCTGAACCTAGCGTTTTCAAAAAATTTCATGTTGGGCGGCCTAACTTCGACCAAACTAAATACAAAACTAGTCTACATGATGATAATACGAGTATTAGATGCAAAATTAGTATAACATTTATCAAGTTTCACTTTTTTTAATGGATGCCTAGAGGTCGATTTCATTGACTGGAGTGTGGTTTTTAGGGGTATGCATAAAAAGGCACATTTGCTGAAACGGACCACGTTTTGAGATGGGAAAAGCTGAATAACATAAAATCTATAGGATCTAGCGAAAAAAGTATTGGAGTAAAAGTTGAAGAAGATAACATGTCAAATAAAATAAGACCAATTTCAAGTCTCTAGGACAAATGGTTACTATGTTATGAGGAAAGAAATAATATTGTTAGGGAGTTGGGTCATGTGTTTGATAGTTTGTTTGGTTCCCAAGCAGAGATTTCCTGTTGTCAACAGTTTTGAGTTGTGTTGTAACTTTTGTTCTGACTGAAAGTTGCGTTGAATAAAAAAGTGAATTATCGACTATTTGTGAAGTTCTTAACAGTGGTGTCAGAAGTGGGATTCGCTAATGAGTGACAGTGAAGATCGCCACGAAGATGTTGAGGGACGACGCATGCGGAGTGGACGGATTGTGCCTGCTGTCACTCCTGGGTGGGGTCCGTCCCATGGTTCCATTCCAGGAGAAGAACATGTGGGATCGCAAACGGACGGTACGAGGGAAGGAGTAGGCCTTGGAGCGCTTTCAGGCGCTTTCCAAACCCTCCAACTGGATATGGAGACCTATCGTCAGACAACCAATGCCCAGTTGCGAGAATTTCACGAGGACATGATCCAGGAGTTAAAGGCGTTTCATGACGATAGGCAGAAGAACAGGCTACCATTGATGAATATGCGTGAGGAGCCGGAGGAGGGGCAGCAACAACTGGGTAGGAGTCAAATAAATAATAAAATAAAACCCGTGCGGTATGATGGGACAGCATACTGGGGTGATTATTTGTTCAAGTTTGAAAGGATCAGTAGGGCAAATGGTTGGCAAGATGAAGAAAAGGCAACTCAGCTTATTTCTGCACTGCAGGAGTCAGCTTTAGCAGTGGTTACCAACCTGGGCTCCCACTCTACCTATCAAGAAATGATAGAGGCTCTAGAGCAGCGTTATGGGACAAAAGGAAGGGAACATCTATTTATGCACCAACTGAGGGGAAGGAAACAAAACCCAAATGAGGAGTTAACAGCATTTGCTGCACATTTGGAGTCATTAGCCAGGAGGGCCTTGCCAGGAGCCCCAACAACCATTGCTGATGCCATGGCTCTCCAACAATTTTATGATGGCATACGGAGCTGCGAGTTACGGAAGATGGTGCTGGCTTATCCAACAACAACTCTGCAGGGAGCTGTTAGTTATGCAGTTCAGGCAGAAGCCAACCTTGTGCGAGCCAATTGTTGTATAAATATGCCGGTTGACGCGGATTGCGCCTATGCCTGCCCAAGATGTAGCAAAGATGGTGAGGGGGCGGGGCGGGGGACTGCAGCCAGGGCAGGGGGACCAATCAGAAGCTAAGGAGGGCGAATGGGGAGGGATGGGGAGGGGGGCAGGCACCGAGAGTGGAAAAGTACAAGGTGAACCATATTTAACGGACCTGAGAAATAATATTTTAATTTTTAGCGTCGCGGTGCCCACAGTTTCGAGAAGAGAGAAAATGCGATAGTGGGATCGCCGGAAATGTTGCCATAGTTTGCGGTAAACGGGCAACCTTACTCGATAATTATTAGACGGGACGACGCGAGCGTTGAAAGAGAAAAATATTTCCACTGACATATTCGAAATAATTTCAACGAAAAAAAATTAATAGGACAAGTAGGTAGGTAGGCAAACAGGGAAACGTTTGTTCAAAAAGAATGGTTTATTATTTTGCTTTATTATTTTCAATAATGAGCCATTGGAATCGAGCAAGAAAAAAAAATTCTTACCCACCCTCAAAATTTGATGGTTTACGTTTCAAGGTATGTAGAATCCAAAACTGTAATAAAAATATTTCTGTCTGTCCGCCGTACGCCGTACGCCGTACGGGCCACTTTTCTTAGCTACCATGAAAAAAAAGTTCATTTTTCAAAAATTGGAATTTTAATAATTTAATGCACGTTTCTTATAGTAGGTATATTTGCTGTAGAAACAATGATAACAGTTCATCAATTAAAATTTCATTGAACCTACAGTTTTTCCTCTAAAGTTCAAATTTACTGAAAATTAGTGAAATAGTGGGTACTTCCACAAGTTCCGTTCATATTCCACTTCATTTTTTTTTAAATATGGTTTTGGCAACTATGCAACAGAAATACACCTAAAATTGATATAAATGCATCGTTCGGACAAAAGGACTGAAATTGGAGTTTTTTTAAAATGAGAAAAACCACAATTTCCATGTTTTCTTTCTATATTGAGACTTTAAAAAAAAAGCTATATTGAGGCAAACGAGGCTTTGCAATTTTTCGAACCTACGTGCCTTAGAGTACGTGAATGCTCTGTGAATTTCAGCCTCGAGCAACTTCGAATGTGGCTACCACATCCGAAGCCACTGAATCAACTGTTGTTGGTTTATTATTTCCAAAATAAACTTTGGAATCGAGCATGGGAAAATTTTTTCTAAGTTCCCTCAAACTTTTATGGTTTCCGACTACTGGATTTTGTTGGTAGGTAGTGAAACTTGAACAAACGTTGAACTATTATTGTTGGGTAAATTATTACTACGGTAAATCATTACTCAACGGTAAATTATTACACAACGGTTCATTATACCAAGAAGGGGCTGGAGTTTGTTGGTAGGTACTTTTGCAACTTTTTTCACTCCTCATCAACAATTTCTTTTCAGAACTTCATTATCTGTGTTTCTTTTTGTTAGGTACTGTTTGTCATCGGCAGAATTATTTTAGCAACATTTAACTCGTGATTTAGTACCTAGTAACGAGTACGGTGTTAAGTACTAACCTACGGAGGATCTGCGATTTACATAATATGTATAGAATCGTACATGTTATGTAATATAGACGGGTTATCTACGCAGAGATCTGTGATCTGTAACAGAAGGGTATTCTATACAAAATAATAAACCGTTGTGCAGGGATTTGCAGCGTTTTTAATACGATATAATATCGAGTTACGTTTAACACCATTACATTAATTGCATAGATGAGGTATGAGCTGATAATGAGAACGTAAACAGGAAGGGTGAGTCAAGCGCCACGAGCGGGAACTATTATTTAGCGTGGGAAAAAAAAACTTTCTTATCGGCGTGTCGGCAGAGTCGACTGGAGACAGAAATGATAAAGAGAAACGGAAACCAATTTCTGTCAAGTGTCACCGCCTAGGAGGATGCGGTTTTCTTCAAAAGAGCGCCAAGGGAAAAAAAAACAGACGGTGGGTATAATATATTAAAATTAATTAGGCGAAAAATGGTTTCGTAATAAAGGATCGAGTACGCTGTTTATTAATTAAAAAATGTTAAATAGAGTTGTTTGAAAGCGTTCGACGGGAGTCGCAACTCATGGATTGATATAAGTTAACTTGTTCAAAGCGGTATATAAAGAAGTCGACATCCCATTCACTAATCATTATGAAAGTTAAGGCGAAACAAAGAGGACGTGGCATCGTAAATCGTTTGATAGACGCTCTACCTGTAGAATTACACCTTCCAGGGGGATATCAGTATTGCGGTCCAGGAACTTGCTTTGAGGAGCGGCATAATCTCGGTCAGCGCGGAATTTCTGCGTTAGATAACCTCTGCTATAAGCACGATCGCATCTATCACACTACACAGGACGACAGTCAGCGGTACACCGCCGATAAGCAACTTGAGTGGGGTGCTTGGGATTTGGCGAGAAACAAGCAATTACCACTCTCTGAACGCGTCGCTTCTTGGTTAGTTATGAATGCGATGAAGCTAAAAACTCGCAAAAAACCATCCAAGGGATCAGCCCTCAAATCAGCGAATAAGAAGAAGAATAAGGTAAATGTTGATAGATGGAAAAATGTATCTAACAAACAACGTAAACCAAAAGTTAAAGGGGGTTTCCTACCAGCTTTGTTAGCCGCCCTCCCTTTCCTCACTGCCGTGGGTAGCCTGGTGGGGGGAGGAGCCGCAGTAGCCAAAACCGTAATTGATGCTAAACAATCTCATGAGGATTTAAATGAAACAATAAGACATAACAAGAGAATGGAAGAAGAAGAAGCTCGTAAATCTGGACAAGGACTTTACATCAGACCATATAAATTTGGTAACGGCAGTGGGAACGTGAAAGGAGAAGCTCTATATATTAGACCCTACAGGCAAACGGGAAAAGGTTTAAAGGTGAAAATGTGTTCAAAAAACTAACGATTGCGCTTCCAAATCGACCACTCACAAACATAGATTTGGAGCGCATGTGCAAAAGTGCAGACATTATTGGTTTTATTGGAGCGCGAATGAGAAATGATATTCCACACACCGGTCCTCAACAGATTGAATGTGCCATCATTAATATGGCTAGGAGTGATGATGGTTCGGGAGGAACTCATTGGACAGCGTATTGGCTCGATGGAAACAGGGTTTACTATTTCGATAGTTATGGTAATTTAGAACCTCCGATCGAATGGAAAGTGTATTTTGGAGGTCACAGAACTATTTTATATAACACCGATCAATTCCAGTCAATCAACGATAGAAAACAAACCGTAATTTGCGGTCATTTGAGTTTCTTATTTCTTTTGATGATCTCGGAGTATTATAAGAAGATATTGCACAAGTGAGGTTAACATCACTTAATCAATGGCTTCCTTCACAATAACACTCACTGAACGAGGAAAAAGTGAGTTGCATGCGGACTTTTTTCCACCAATTCAACTCGACTCATCCGACTGGGAGGCCGGCTTGATATCATTTGACTCATATTTCTCCATACCAAACTTGATTGAGGGTGTGAATTCTTCGTTATATCTGATCGATGATAATGGCATACCAATACATGACAACAGTGGGAAATTTTTCGACGCCTCCGATATACCAGCCCTATTTCAAAACGCGCTCCCGGATATGCAAGTCACGATAACGGACCATCATGCAATAATTAAAACTGCCCGAACACTTTTCAACACTAGTGATGACTCTGTATTGATACCTTTAGGGTTCAATAAGGGTAGAGTCTTACATGCTTCATCCAGTGCTTCTTATGCAGCAGATCTGGCGCTGAAAAGAACATGGTCTGCAAGCTTGAAGAAACATGTTGACGGAATGGAATTGCCATCGGGGTAACAATATGCCCTATATCCTGGTGTTATATTCAAAGTTCCTACTGGGACATACGAGTTGTCAGACCTACGTCATCTGTTGAAAAGTGAACTGAAAAAACTAGATATCGATTTTGGAATGCTCGTTAACTTGAACACGCAACGTTGCGGTATAAAATGCACCAAATGCATCGATTTCAATCATGAAGATTCATTTTCAAAACTACTGGGATTCAAGTCAGACGACGACTTACCAAGCGACAAATGGAATTGGTCAGACGGCATTGTACATGTATTCAACGTACTTAATATTGGAATAACCGCGTCTTGTTGTCAAGGTGATATTCGTAATGGAGCACCAACACATGTCATCTATCAGTTCACTCCAAATGTGGCACCTGGTTATAAAATGGTAGAAAACCCACAATCTGTAACATACCATTCTGTGCTTGGTGATAAACTTGAGGAAATTACCGTAAAAATAATCGATCAAGATGGAAACCTGATCAACTTTGGAGATGAGATAATATCGATCAGACTTCATTTCAGAAGACGGTCAGTATAAAAGCAGAGGTTGGAACGTTCTACCATTTATTACTTTACAGCATGTTGATCTTTCACCGCCGTCATCATCAACGCCTACATAAAAAGGACCTGACTGCTGAAAATAGTATCAGTTCAGCTGATACCTGCAATCGGAGAGGACATCAACTAACATCAGCCAACTATTACTTTCTGAAAAGTTTGGGATATAACGTCAATCCAGCGCAGCATCAACATGTTGGACGTAGACAGAAAACTCGATTTTGATGAGAGATTGACCAAGTTGGAATATCGCCCACATGAGCCATATGCCTCAGCTAGGTACAATCCATCGGATGAGATTATAATTCCGTTTTCACAACCAGGTGAATATACACTACCATCCAAAAGTTATTTGTATGTAGAAGGCTCATTATCAAAATATGATCGGTAAACTTTGGCTCCGAACGCGATCGCTCACGCTTTTGATGAGATTAAGCTGTTTGTAAATGGTGAACTCGTGGATAAAACTAACTACCCCGGCATAACATCCAACATGAAGGCGTACGCAAGCTTCAGTAAATCGACTGTGAACGGACTTCATCAGGCTGGATGGATGATGCCATCTACCACTTCAGCAATGAACCCATGTGTGGATTCTGACAGTGGAACATTTTCAGCATGCGTACCACTAAACACATTGATGGGTTATGCTGAAGATTATCAACAAGTCTTGGTAAATGTTCGGATGGAGCTCGTACTCAACAGATCGGCATCGGATGCTAACATGATTATTCCACGCTTGCCAGCGGCAGCTGGCACTCCCTCAACCGGACCACCTGAACTTTCCATCAAAAAGATAGTATGGTATATCCCGTACGTGACGCCTTCCGATAGTGAAAAACTACAATTACTATCGATACTTGAAAAAGATGAGCCTATTATTATGGGATTCCGAAGTTGGAACTTGACCGTCTACCCAACCTTACCAACGAACAAGGCGATTTCATGGACATTGAAAAGTAGTACCGATGTTGAAAAGCCTAGATACATCATCTTTGGATTAAAAACTAATTTACTGAAAAATGTTGAAAAAAATGTAACACTTTTCAATCATTGTAAATTGACGAACTTTCGACTTCATATCGGATACCAGATATTTCCTTACAGCATGTTGAATCTTGATTTTTCCTCGAAACGTGTGCCAATACTGTATCAAATGTACGCAGATTTTCAACGATCATATTACTCCAAGGATTGGTCTGAGCCAATGTTAACTTACGATGAATTCATAAACCTTGCCCCAATGGTTGTGATCGATTGCAGTCATCAGGTTGAATCAAGTACTGGGAACAATGTAGTGGACATTCGCATAGATTTTGAAGTTAAGGAAGAAATACCGCCCAATACCACTGCCTACTGTTTGATGCTCCAAGATACAATCATTAATTATTTACCATTATCCGGCATTGTTCGACGTGGAATGTAATTTATATTAACGTAACTAATGTATTTATATTAAACATGTAATACATATATTTACGAAATTAATAATTGAACTGGTTCATTCTTTCTTTTACCTTCCCTTTTTATGCGAGTGTTGTACAATAATGAAGTTAGTTGAGAAAATGCGGTTCTTGAAGCAACATGTAAGGCTGAAGATTAGCGATGAAGCCGAAAAGGAAAAACAAGAAATGGGTTATATCGATGAATCTTATTTACCCCATGGTTCATTGTTTGGGAAAAATCCGATAAGAGGACTTATTTGCGAGCCATCCGGCTCTGGAAAATCGTGCACCATTCTTTCTTTGTTATTACATCCAAATGGATTGAGGTTTGAAAACGTCTACTTGTTTTCACGAACGTTGAATCAGGAAAAGTATCAATTTTTAAGAAGAGTTTTGGAGCCCCTTGCACCTGCCATTGGATATTACGCTTATGGTTCTTCAACAGAGGATGGTCAAGTAGAACTATTGAGACCAGATGCAATAAAACCTCATTCTATCGTAATATTCGACGATATTATAACGGAAGACTATAAGATTTTGAGAGAATATTTCGCCATGTCTCGTCATTTTGCACTCGACATATTTTTCTGTACACATAGTTACGTTTTAGTGCCTAAAAATTTGATTAGGATCAACCTTACTATGATTGCGCTTTTCAAAATGGATATACTGAATTTACGTCATATTTATGACAGTAGTATCGGAATACCAATCCTGGGCCACTGCCTTAGATCTCTGATAAAAAGTTTTAACATAAAAGATCAGAACATATATTTTCACTTGAATCCTTGATGTTTTTTATTTTCACTTGAATCCTTGATGTTTTTTATTTTCACTTGAATCTCTGATAAAACTTTTTTACCACAAAACATCAGAACCAGTGACTTTTTTTAAAAAAATATTTTTTTTATCAGAAACTCTAGTGAACTCTAAAAAAATTTTCAATCGTAAATAAAAAAATGCAAATTTAGGGGTCGATATTTTCGAAATTTAGCTCCCTCTGATGTTTTCACTAGAAAAAATAAAAAAAATTAAAATGACGTCACGCTAAAAATATTTTTGAATCGTCTTAAATTAAAATGACGAGACGCTCTTCTGAATTTGGGAATCCCAAACCATTAAAGGTGGACCCGTCGAATCGACGGGTCCTATGTATTTAAATATTTTTTCAAATCTACAGGTTCCATTAATAGAGGGTGGTCTCGATTTGATACCACCTTTAAGAATTCAATTCAGATGAGGGGTAAGTTAAAAGGATCTCTCCAATAAAATAAAAATGGAACACTTTAAATCGTTAAGAGAACTAGAAGATGGAAATTGTCTTTCCAAGAGTGAGTGGTGGGAAGTATCTGAATCTGGAGAACTGACTGATTATTTCGTGAGGAAGTATCATAAGTTTTTGGATTTACCAACTGTGAAACGTAACTTTTTTACCGGAAAAAATAAACTAACTGAAAACATTCTAAATTTTACTCCTTTCAGAAATTCTAGGGTTAGAGTACGAAATGGTAATATTTGTTTTGAATGCATCGAAGAGGATAATCAAATTATGCTAAACTTTGTGCACAGAATATTTGTAAGAGGAGGTCCCATTAGGTTTTTATAAGGGATCCCTTATAAAAATTATAATTTAGTATTTACTTTAATCCTACCTATAATTCCATTTCTTTTTTATTATTTTCTTTTATTATTTCTTCAAGGCGAGTTTTAAAATTGTCTCTACTTATGTTTATTTCATAGTGACCCCAAGCCAAAGTATCTATGCCATTTTTCATTATAAATCTTTTATCATCATGAGCGGAAAGAGCTTTCTTATTCTGTTGTACTGTGGTCACATCGTGTTTTTTCGATTTGAATAATATCTGTTTCTGATAGTTTGGTTCTTTAAAGAATAAGCATCTTTTATAATCCTCTATACTTAAACCCTTATTAACGACATTTTTCTTTACTCCTTTAGATTTTTTCGTAACATCATTAGTTTCGAATATTTTAAAAGCGTAGCACTTTGGGCGAAGTCCAATAAACTCATCTATAATCTTACCTTGTAACTCATCTTTAAATTTCCCATACACTTTTTTATTAACTTGTGGAATATTGTAAACATTATTTTTTGGATAGTCAGAAGTATCAAAATGATCCAACATATTTTTCATATCATTATAAAAATCATCCGTTTTTATTTCCATTATTAAACTATCTGTATCTCCGTATAATAAATTTACATCACTTTTATATTGTTTTTTAACCGTGTTGTAATAAAAATCATACATACAAGTTTTGGAAATGTCTAGTATACTCATACCAATGAAAATTGGCTGTTTAAATGTGATATTTACTTTTTCCATGTGTACAGCCGCTAAGTTTTCGGAAAAAATAGTTCTACCTTTAAAGTTTGGTTTTGAAATTAGTTTTTCCAATTTAAAACCATCAGAACAAAGCCTAATATCCACATGTTTACGTACATTCATCATTGTCCTCCCATATACACTATTAACCATATATTTAAAAAAATTTTCTTCGAATTTTGTTTTGGCTTTTGCTCTAAGATTTGTATTGTAATCAATATAGCTTTTTAACCAAGCACTTTGGCCAAATTCTAAAACCTTATGAATTTTTTCTAATTTCATTCCTAGTTGTAAATACTGTTTTAACGTAATGTAATGGATAACGTATTTTTTCTTATCATACAACGTGCATAAAAGTTTTGATAGTTTTTCATCACCATAGTTATTTTCAGGAGCTAAAGGAAAATCAGAGTGTAAATCGTGGAGTTCTTGAGGATATTTTAAATCAACTTCTAAAATATAACCCTTGGGTGAATCATCAGGAATGGATTGTATATCGAAATTATCTAGATCCATTTTCCATTCAAAATTTCCATAAGGTAAAAATTTACTCATCGCCCAACCGTAAAGATTATTTGCATCCAAGTATTCAATGAAAACAGTTTCTTTTTCTTTGATGAATTGGTCTCCCATATATTTATTATTAGCTTTCGCGTATCGTTTTGAACATTGAGAAATTCCGCCTCTTATTCCTTTTTCTACGAGTAAAATCTTATCATAATCTGTTAACAATTCTATCTTTTGTTTGGTCATTCTCAACATACAGTCCCAAGCGAAACCTGGTGTTGTATAGTACCAAGCGGGGTCTAATTTATATTTTTCTAAAGATATATTTCTAAAGTTTTCCATGATATCTGCTAACAAAAGAACATCAATTTTATTGTAAAGTTCTGTAAATTCTCCCAAATTTTTAATTTTGAATGTAGACCAAATTTCTAGAGCATTTTTATAATCATTTTCTTTAACATTTTCTCCAGTGAGTTTACTGTAGAATTTCTCTATAGGTGGAAGGTTAGTTTCTCGATATTTTTCAACAGAGTCCATATACTCATATGGATAAGCTAATTTTCTAGTAATTAGTTCGAGATGTTCTTTTGGGAAATACTTTTTTATTTCCTTAAATTGATTTTTAGTTAAAGTTTTAGCTAAAGAATCTAAAGAAGCAGAAAGAAATTTAAAAGAATCTATGAATCTCAATTCTATAGTCTTTTTCTTTTTGTGACCATTTTTATCGAGTTCATCAATTTCATAAGCTATCATTTTAGAAAAGGAAATGTACTTCTCTTCACTTTGCGGTAAAAGTTTAATATCGTAATTATCTTTTTCAAATTCTTTAATAAATAGATGTGCATCGTAGCCAGAAAGATTGTGGAAAAATACTGGAATAAACTTAGGATTTTTATATTCTAAATTACAAATCGAATGAGCTGCTCCTCTGTACATTCCAGTCAAATGTGAGTGATCCCGTACTTTTATACAATTATCAGGTATATTTGACTTCAAAACTTCTAATTCTTCAGTATATATATCTGCTTGATTGTCATCTTTTTTATCAATAAAGTGTTGAATTGTTTTTCTCAGTACATCAAGTTTATTTTCAATTATAGGTGGGAGTTCATTAAATTTTCTTTCACAAATGTGGCAACTCTCAGCACTATCGTATTCTCTTTGTTGTTCTTCGGTTAAATCTTTCATGGGAATATTAACGTCATAGTATTTTCTCGCCACCATTAAGGCATCTTTTTTTATTTTTTCGTAAAATACTTTTACCACATCCTGTCCAGAATATTGTACAAGTTTATAATCACCTACATAGTTTTTCCTACTTTCGTCTTCGGCATTTTTCATGAAGTAAACAAAACTGTACGGTTCATGTTTTTGAATGTCATTTGTATAGCATTCATCGGGATTTGGTTTGCAGGTATCAATCTTTTGTAACATACATTCAAAATCTGCATAAATTGTAAAAGGTACTTTTAAAGAGTGTCTATAATTTTCAAATTGTAAGATGTTATCATAAGGTTCTGGTAATTCCGCCTTAACAGCTTTATGAACACCGCAATATACTTTATGTTCGTTTAGTTTAACCTGAGTTCCAAAGCTATTTAAACACATTTTACATAAAAATCGTTTGTGACCATCCTTTGTTAGCTGACTATGACCAACCAGTTTCCATAGATCTTTGATCCAGCAGTAATGTTCAGTTTTCTCGTTTTTCAAGTACAACAAGTCAATGTGCCTTTCCTTTTCATCTTTCGTTATTTCCAAGGGTACTATAGTATTTTTTTCATTCAGACAGTAAACATTAATGGAAATCCCAGTTCTTTTCTCAAACTTTTTTACGTCTGTAAGTTTCATAGGAAAACTGATATCTTTCAACGCTTCGTCAAACTCATGTTCCCAACTAATGTACTTTCCTATTCTATACGAATGTTGGTCAGCTGGATGTAAAGCTGAAAGAACAGACCAAAGGAAACATTTATTATCGTCATTTTTCACATTTATAATTGCTTTCCTATTTTGCAGAAAAGCTGGGAGTTCAATGTAAGACGATCCTTTCAAAGGAACGTACTTGTTAACGTTCAGTTCCAAATGCTTGATCTTATGAAGTTGCCAATTAGATCCTTTAATTTCGAACGTTTCCATTTCATTTAGAATTTTCTGTTTCATTTCATCGTAACAGTTTGCAACTTCTGCTGAATGCAATATTATTACGTTTTTAGTTTTGAAATTGAGTTCCTGATACTCCATGTTATTTTTGTTAGTTCCTTTTTTAAATTCTGCGATTAAAACTACATTAACTTTTAGTTTCATTTCTCTAAGTTTCCATTTGATTAAACCTGTTGCGGTTCTTTCAATACTGTTCAGAAATTTGGAAGCATCTTTAAATCCTTTCGTATTTTTAATGTTGTAAGTCACTAATCTAGATTCAAATGCAGTTTCCTTTTTAACAACTTCCGTTTTCGGTTCTCTGTTTTTTTCAAATACTTTTTCACTAAAATTAAATACTTTGTGCAATTTCCTCGGTATTACATATACAGATTTTGCTTTTCTAGCTTCTCTGTTTTTTTCAAATACTTTTTCACTAAAATTAAATACTTTGTGCAATTTCCTCGGATTTACAAATACAGGTTTTGCTTTTCTAGGTTTTCTGATAGTCATTGTCCGGTCCGGGTCGTTTTTTCCATGGCGCTTAGACTTTAGGTGTCTAGCCCAATTTTTATAAGTAGTGCTAACATTGCACTTTTCACAATGCCTTCTCGTATCATACATTTTATTATATGATATATAATTTTTCGAATCATTCATTTTTTATTAGAAAAGAGATTCTTTTAACTAACCCCTCATTTTTTGAATTCTTAAAGGTGGGTGTATGGTACACACCCACCTTTTTCTTTTGTCTATTATTGGAGAGATCCTTTTAACTTACCTCTCATTTTTTTAGATTTTAATAAAAAAAACGTTTTTAATGGAAATTTTCCATTAAAACATCAATATTATACTAAGAGTTGACTCCTACAGAGACCAAGTTTTTTCAGAATTCAATTTCCCTCTGCATGTTTTTAAAACAGTTTCATAATCTTTTCCGTTTGAAAGTTCTTTTAACACTATCAAAGACAGATGACCACAAATTGGAGGATCGTTATTTTTTTGAATTTGTTCGGAATTGTAACGAATCTTTAAATTTCCCAAGTATTTTACCAACTCCTTAGGCGGTGATGCGTTTCCATAGGAATCGAAATAATATTTTTCTTTTTCGGATTTTTTAAAATAACAAGTCCAGTGACTACCATTTTGATTAGAATTTTCTAAATTAATAATTCCGCATTCAACGGGTTTAGACCGATTAGGAAGTTCATCCTTCATGAAAACACCTCGGAAATGTTTTATTTTAAACTTTTTCGCATAACGATTTAAATCTAAATTACTCAGAGGTTGGTAATTTTCCGTTTTTTTCGTTTTTTTAAACCGGACCCAATACTCAAACTTTTTGCATTTTGAGCTAGTTTTTCCATCTCGAGATTATGACGTTTTATTTCCGCTTCTTCAGCAGCTTTATGTTTCGAGTCTATTACTGAATTTGCTACTGCTGCACCCCCACCTAATAACGCACCAAGTGCTCCTATTCCTGCAAATAACAGTGGTAGGAATCCACCCGTGTGATTCAAATGTAGTTGTTCATAATCCAAAGTTAACGTAATTCCTTTCTTTTCTTTTCTCGCTTTTTCAAATGTTTTTGATTGAGTTTCCCACAGACTGATTTTATGTTTTCCGTTTCCTGAAATTTGTTTCGCTGTCAAACGAACTGTAACAGATCTACGCTTTTTGTAAGCGGTTCGCAATTTGGTTAATTGATTTTCGGTTAAATCTATATTTTTCGTGATCATAGTTATTTATTATAGTAAATTTTTTTAATAATGAATTTTCATACCGAAATATTGTTTACTTTTCATTAAAGCACTCACTTTAGCTGCATCAGTTTTTTCTTTCCAACTTGCATCACTCGCGTACATTCTTTCTTTTGCTAATTCCTCCAGTGCTTTATCTGCTACATGTCTTTCTTTCGTGTCTGTGTGATCCCTGTAAAATTTATCATGTTCCTTACAGCCTTCATCCAATTTATTAATTCCCAGATCTCCTCTTTTCAATCGTTTATCTAGTTTTGTAAATGGACCACAATAGTTGTATCCACCCGACAAATGCATTTCAGGTACGAAACCATCAAGTTTGTTCAGCAAAGTATTTAAAACTCCGGAACCATTTTTAATTATACCTTTCGGTAAACTGTTTACAACTCTCAACAGATATTCTATTCCTTTGGGATTATCTATGTTTTTTTCCAACTGATCGGTTATAAACTTTACAATTCCTAATTTTTCATTGTGAAAATTGTTATTACCAGCTCGTTCTTGTGCATACAAATAGTACAAACGCTGATGCAGCTGTTGGAGGTTGTCGATGTATTTAAATTCCACTGGATTTTCAGAATATTCTATCAAGCCCGAACCAACTTTACTTGCTTTGATTTCTTTCCAAATAGGTGCGATCAAATCTTTCCATTTTTTCCCTGTACTGGACTTTACTTTATTAGTAGTTGGATCATTCTTTTGGTATAAAGAATTAGTTTGAATGAGAATTTTCTTGTAAACTTTCAAATCCTCTTGAGTGTATTTATCAGGATCAGGCCCTAGAGGATCAGTTAACAAACGCCATAATCCGTGCGTTCCTTTGTACGTTTCTTTTTGAATAACGATTGCATCTCCGTTTACTTGAATTTGTTGGTCTCCGATGAAAATTTTGTCCTCTTCTCCCCATATACCAAATTGTTTATCATCCTGTTTGATGTAAAGTCTAGCAATCGGACCAATTCCTTTCGGACCAACACTATTCGATGGGGATTGATTCTGATCTACCATATCCATGATGTTTGATAAACTATTTCTTGTGTTTACTACGGTCTCATCTGATGTCGTATCAACTAGTGCAGAAGCTCCTTCTGTTGGTTTAATTTCAAGAGTATTAGTAGGCCCGAAAGTCACCAGTTTTCTTTTCTTGACAGGAGAACTACTCGCCATAGGAGCTTGCATGTAAGGAACAATTTCCAACTTCTTGAAGTCCTCGTCAGCTTGTTTCACAGCATTTTTCACTTCAACTAATTTTTCCGTGATGGGAGCAAACATTCTTTCTTTGGTTTCTTTATCATTCAGCATATCCACTCTTGCTTCTCTGAAAGCACTTCTTAACTCTTGTTCTAGTTTTCGAATTTTGTTCGCTTCCTTGACAGTCATTTCTTTTTTGGGTTTTCTCATTAAAATTCGATTTTCTGGTTCTAATTCTGAATCATCAGTTTGATCATCAGTTTGATCACGAGTTTCTGAATCATCAGTTTCAATCTTTTTTTTATGTTCGTTATATTTTTTATGTTCGTTATATTTTTTCAACAAATTTTTTTCTAAATGCTTAACAGTAGGCATAGTTATTTATTATAGTAAACAAAAAATTTTTTTTGATTGTATATTTTTAAAACGTTTCAACGATGGTTTAACGGTTATTTTGATCGTATATTTAAAAAACGTTTCAACGATGGTTTAACGGTTATTTTGATCGTCTAACGATGGTTTAACGGTTATTTTGATCGTCTAACGGTGATTTAACGGTGTTTTTGATCGTCTAACGGTGTTTTTGATCGTTTATTCAAGAAACGTTTTCTCAAACTTTTTCATGTATCGGCCATCTTTTAATTTTTTCTCGAGGTTTATCGTCAGAAATCCATGATTATCGTACCAACATTCGTTGCATATTTCTTTGAATCGATCAAAAGTAAAATCTGTTCCAACATACTCATCGTAAATCGCTTTCATGTAAACTAGGCGTTGCTTGAAAATACACAGAAAATTCAGATTTTCCCTAATCAACTGTGTATCAACTTTAGTGAATGATTGAGTTAGATAAATGCAAGAAATATTCTTATGACGTCCTCTCATGTAATAATCTTTTATAATCTGTTGTTGTTGAACATTAACGCAATCATCAAAAACTATCAAACTGTTCGACTGACAATCATCTAGTACAATTAGTTCGTCACAATTATTGTAAAAATGAGCTATTTCCGTTCCAACTTTAGCCGCTATTTTTTCGTAAGCTTTTCTCAAATCTTTATAAACTTTTTGCTCTAAAGATTTGGAAAATATGTAAAGATTTCCAAACGGAATTCCCCATGGTTGTACAATCAGGTTGCACAATAGATTGGTTTTTCCACATCCGGATGGCCCTACCACTAGGCAGCGTAGGGGCAGAGGTAGTAAATCGTGAGAAGCTGTCTTTTCTTCAAATGAAAAAAGCTCTATGTTATATTTTTGACTCATTTTATTTATTATATTTATTATATATAAATAAATAATGTTTATAAAAATTTCAGGAGATACACTAAGGTTTGAGAGTCCAATTCCACTCGATCCGAATAAAGAGTATCAGTTGGGTATGTCAGCTTTGTTGTTTACAACTAGGAAAACGTTTGAGATAAAAAACTTCGTGTTCGCTTACAGATATACTTTTACTGATGGAAAATATGATCTAAAATATAAAATCGATGGAACGTTCAATGTGAGTTCATTCAAAGCCAAGTTGATTAGTTTTTTATCCAATTTTCAAACTAGTTTGTTAGAGAAAAAAGAAACTATGAAAAAGTATTCTGAAGCTCAAATGAAGGAAATACAACAAGTTACTCCGAATAGTTTGAAATTCGATCTCGAGTATTTAAAAGACGATTCTTACAGAATTGCTGCATACTTTCCCATGGACATGAAGATTGTGGATGAGGGGAATTTTTGCGATATATTTCAGTTGAAACATTGTTTAGGTTCCAATAATTTGTTTAAAAAGAATACCAACTACGTATCAGAGAATAATCCGAAACAACTCGTTCTTTCTGATAATATAGTCGAATGGCATTGTAACATTACGGAATATAGCTTTACAAATCATGATGAACATCCCCATTTGCACGTTGAAAACGAGTTATTACACGTTTCTTTCATAGAGAAACCAATGCCACCTAATACTATTTACACGGAAAAACCAAAGAAAGTAGTTTTCATTCCACTAAGAAAAGGACTGAAAGAAATAAAAATGATAAAATTGTCAACAACCACGGGAAATAACGAACAGATTCAATTCGACGATATTAAAGCTTACTTGTTGCTGAAAAGTAAATAATTTGTATAATAAATAAGATGAACAACATTGATGAA
This sequence comes from Leptopterna dolabrata, assembly GCA_954871275.1. NCBI lineage: Eukaryota > Metazoa > Arthropoda > Insecta > Hemiptera > Miridae > Leptopterna > Leptopterna dolabrata. The sequence goes on from OX940976.1 coordinate 11,764,527, forward strand.
AACCAAAAACCGTCTGCTCCTGCAGTTGAAAATGACATACAATTTACTCCGTTTTACAAAAACATTTACCCTCAGATTCCAGTTCCGGAATTTAATTCCAACAATTATAGAATAAATCGCATTATAAAACAATATGAATTTTTAAAAAACGAAATGAAAATGAGGGGAAATTTGAGAAAAAAATACTGCAAATTATCGAAAACGTTTTTCGGAATAGAGTATTTCACTACGTTAACCGAACTGGGGATGATTGGTGTTTGTATCACTCTCCCTGTGGCAATCCCTTTTGGAGTTCCACTTTCAGCCGTATTAACAACATTTTCTGCAATCCTGAGAACTTCGGGCAGTTATGTAGGAAACAAAATTAATAAACATTCGGATATCGCACTTTTGGCGAGAACAAAATTAAATTCCATAGAGGAAAAAATCACGAATGCTTTGAAAGATGGTAAAATTTCGGATGAGGAATTCAACAATATTGAACAAGAAATTAAAAATTACGACGAGATGAAAACCAACATTTTGAACGGTTATAAAAATAATGATACGGAAAAAGCGAAACTTTTAGAAAAGGGAAAAGAACTGGGAAAAGCGGAAATTATAAACGCGATTAGAAAAAATGTTTAAATTTAGTTATTACAGTGAGTTGTGTTTTTTTATGAGAAAATCTCATAAAAATTTTTTTTCATAGTACCTAAATAAAAAATCTAAAAAAATGAGGGGTTAGTTAAAAGAATCTCTTTTCTAATAAAGTATGTATCAAACTAAAAAGATTTTTGATAAATATCAAGACGATATTGTGCGAAAGCAGTTTCGTACAATAAATCCGACTTCAACTTTAAATTTGAATGCTGAAAACAAAAGGACAACTTTCAAAATTGATCTAGAAGACGAATTTCTGTCTAAAAACATTCAGTATTACGTAAAGGGAGTTTTAAAGTCGAAAGATCCAACCAAGGCGTATTCAGGTTCAGATTCAGTCATGTTGGTAGATAATTTCGTGGGTCAAATGTTTTCGAGTGTAGAAGTGAAAAAACACAATGTTGTAGTAGATGAAATTGAGAATCCGGGCATTTCTGGCTTGGTACAGGGCCTTGTCACTTTTGCAGGCCCTAAGAATTATAATGGGGAAGTTTTAAATTCAGGTTTTAATTCGAAAGCAATAGGAGGTGGTAATTTCAGTGCAGTTGGTTATCTCGGTGATTTAGGTTTGGGGTTTTTCAAAGATATAACCATTCCAATTTTCAAGGGAGGTTTTGAAATAATTTTTATTCGAAACAGCGATAATAACGTTATTCAAGTTTGGAAAAAGGATGCATCCTCGATTATACCTAGTGATGGAGTTGTGGAGATAAAATCTTTTGTTTTGAGAGTTCCAGTGATTGAATATAAAAACGAATCTAAAGTTAATTTGATCGCAGAACTTAGAAGCGTGCCATACCAATTTCAATTCAAAAGTTGGCAGTGTATAGAATATAAAAACGTTACAGGAAAAACCTTAATGTTCGATATTACAAATATTTACAGAAACGTGCATAATCCGTTATGGTGCTTCGTAGTTTTTCAAACTGACGCGTCGAACGACCAGAAAAAGGACAATTCTAGATTCAATCATAAAGACGTAAGAAATTATTGGATCGAATTAGGTGGTAGAAGATACCCGGAGGAAAATCAAGATTTGGATTTCGATGAAAATGATTATTCTCTGGCGTACAACGCATTTTTAGACTTCAAAAAATCAATGAGTTCCAAGCCATCAATTCCATACATCGAACCAGAATTTTACAAAAGGGATTATCCAATTTATAGCATTGATTTGTCGGATCAACCTCAAAACGTATCTCAAAGTAAAAGTAATTTGATACTTCACGTAGAATTCAATAAAACTGTAGCATCTGCATCAGGTAGCACAGAAGGTACTACTTGTTACGTCATCATTGTAAGTAGAACAAATTTAATTTATGATCCAACTAAAAATATGATCAGGCAAGAAGTAGCTTAAATATTAGATACTAAGGTTTATTTTTAATGGAGTTCACTCCATTAAAAAATCTACTTGCTTGTGTTTGCTTTAATTAGGGGTAGCGATTCGCTCCCCCTCTTTAAGAATTTAAAAAAATCTTTCGGTAGCCTTTAATAAAACATGGAGGATGAATTTTATTGTCATAAATGTAAAAAACGAACGAAAAATATAAACGCGGAAATTGTACAAACTGCGAACGGAAGGTGGAGAATTGCTGCTAAATGTGTGAAATGTAAAACTAATAAAAGTAAATTCATAAAAAATCCGAATGAGGAAACTAACGTAGTTCCTGAAACTGAAGTTATAAATTTATCTGAAAACGAAAAGTTGGAATTTGCGAAGGAATTACATAAACCCGTTAGAAAGAAATTTCAGAAAAGGAAAATTGTTACTCATGGAAAAGATGATCTTTGGGCCGCGGACTTGATTATAATGAAACAATACGAGAATGAAAACAAGGGGTTCGGTTACATGTTGAATATCATTGATACTTTTTCAAAGTACGTTTGGTCAGTTCCATTGAAAAAGAAAAACGGAATGGTAGTTTCAAAAGCTTTCAAAGGAGTTTTGGAAAATGTAAAATCTCATAATCATTCTACTCCTAAACTCCTTCACACGGACAAAGGTTTAGAATTTGAAAATAGACTTTTCAAAGAACTTTTAGACGAGTATAAAATTAAAATGTATCACACGGAAAATTTAGAAAAATCTGCAATTATCGAAAGATTTAACAGAACTTTGAATAAAAAAATTAAAATTCGTTTCGAGGTGAATGGAAATCAAAATTGGATCGATATTTTACAGGAATTAGTTAATGAGTACAACAAACAAGACGTTCATCGATCCATTGGAATGACACCTGCTCAAGTTGATGCGAGAAACGAAAATGAAATTCTGAGATATTTATTTAAAAAGAGTGGAAAAAATGTAAAAAAGAAATTTAAAATTGGAAATCGCGTGAGAATTACAAAATCAAAGAAAACTTTTGCAAACAAATACGAAGCAAATTGGACGAAAGAGATTTTTGAAATAGCTGAGATTTTAGAAACGAGTCCAGTTACTTATAAAATAAAAGATTTAAGCGGAGAGGAAATCCAAGGAAATTTTTATCCTGAGGAATTACAACTCACGAAATTTTAAATGAATTACACTTATAGGTGCAATTCTCATAAAAAAATCAAAGGAAATTTCAGCAAAATGTCCCAACTTAACCGCACATTCTGTGGCTGCTCAACTTCTACACACAGCATCCATTCCTGAACGATCTCTACCTCCATTTATAGGAGGGGATCTTTGAATGGCACAACCTTCACGACTTACAACGGAGTTTTAATTCCGTGAGTCATTTCAACTTGGCTTTTCAGTTACGTTGAAGTTTCGGTTTTTTGCTGTATTTTAAGTAGATGTTGAGAGCAGAACAGTTAAGAAAGGAAATTTTGATGATAAGGTCGACTCTCACTTCCATCGAGGTGGAATTAGATTAATTATTAGCTTAAGGGCCCATCAGCTAGTAACGCTTCTAATACCTCGAGGAAAGTGTATCCTCATTATATATAGGGCAAAAAAATCTTGAGGTTTTGTCCGTGCAGCGATCCGCTGATCTCTCTCTTATAAAGCCGATACGTAGGCAATGGGCCAAGACTCCAGTTATAAAACTGGGAGGGCGTTCTGCGATGTTGAGTAGTGTATTTCAAGGCTGAATGAGGTCAAACGCGCTACCTCCCGCGAGACGTCCGCCTCTTCCTGGTTATGCAACCTGTTCACAGATTCGTCGGTAGATAGCGCTTGCAGGTTTTTTGTAGCGTCTCGTTATTTTATATTGAATTCTTAGTCCACCTCTAATGGCCTACAGAACAACCTTGCATCTTGTTCAATATGTTTTAATGGGGAACCCCCATTAAAACGAACACTTTTAAACTATTATTTTTTTACTGATCCAAAACCACTCTATCTTGAAACTCTCTGATGAAATCTTCACTTAAATTTTGCCTAGATGAAATCCATCTCCAATCTAAAACATCCTTGAACTCTCTGATGAAATTCTCAGATAGTTTTTGCTGTCCAGAAATCCAATACCAGTCAATAAAATTCGCATACTCACGAATGAATTCTTCAGATAGTGTTTGGTGAAATGAAATATATTCCCAATATACTTTATCCTGGAACTCTCGAATGAATTCTTCAGATAGTTTTTGCCTAGATGAAATATGTTCCCAATGTACTTTATCTTTGAATTCCCGAATAAATTTCTCAGATAGTTTTTGCTCAGATGAAATCTCATTCCAGTCTACTTCATTCTGGAACTCTCGAATGAATTCTTCAGATAGTTTTTGCCTAGATGAAATCCGTCTCCAATGTACTTTATCTTTGAATTCCCGAATAAATTTCTCAGATAGTTTTTGCCTAGATGAAATACGTTCCCAATGTACTTTATCTTTGAATTCCCGAATAAATTTCTCAGATAGTTTTTGCTCAGATGATATTTCATACCAACATACTTTATCTTTGAATTCCCGAATAAATTTCTCAGATAGTTTTTGCTCAGATGATATTTCATACCAACATACTTTATCCTTGAACTCTCGAATGAAATTTTCTGGTAGATTTGGATACAATGAAATCTCATTCCATGGTACAAAATAACCAGACTCTTCAACAAAATCTCTAATAAACTGTTTATGTTTGATTGAATCAAAATTTAATATGAGAGTTTGTGGATTTACATTTAAGAATATACTCCTCTTTTTATCTATTGGAATATTCACAGCTTTGCAAAAAATGAAATGGTCATAAGCATCTGTGATCTTGTCTCGGATCTCCATGTAAATTTCAGTTGGTAATATAATTTTATTGCTCATCTTATATTTTATTACTATTTTCTTTTTTTTAACTTACCCCTCATTTTTTTTTATCCACCCACTTTTTTCTTTTGTCTATTCTTGTATGGATACTATTTATCCTGTCTGAATTGAATTCTTAAAGGTGGGTCCGTAGATTAAAAAAAATATTTTCTATAATAAATAAAGAGATATGGGTTTAAATGATGAAGCATTAGATTTATGTGAAGAACATGGAGGTTTCTGGAAGTTTGTAAAGACACCTGAATTTCAATTTTATGAAAAAAACTGTTACGCACTAGATAACATTTTACGTGAATTGAAGGAGTATAGATTTTGTAAAGGGTTGTGCAGAGAAAGTTTATTTGGTGTCGATGGTAAACCACCACTCCTTTCAAAGAAGCAAGTAAAGACATGCCTTAATGAAAAAAAGATTAAGGTTCCTAAAAATGCTACTGAACATCAACTTCGAAAATTGGCTTATAATGAGGATAAAGTCACACTGAAAAAGCAGTTTGAGGATTATTTTACATGTTGCTAAAGTTCAGAATGCTTGGGGTATGAAGGAGATTTTATTTTTAATGAGCTGTGTTCATTAAAAGTTCTTATGCTACTAACTAGCAGGTTATTTTATATTGTATTGTTGTACACTTTTCCTGTCTGAATTGAATTCTTAAAGGTGAGGTCGATTCGACGGGTCCACCTTTAATGGTTTGGGATTCCCAAATTCAGAAGAGCGTCTCGTCATTTTAATTTAAGACGATTCAAAAATATTTTTAGCGTGACGTCATTTTAATTTTTTTTATTTTTTCTAGTGAAAACATCAGAGGGAGCTAAATTTCGAAAATATCGACCCCTAAATTTGCATTTTTTTATTTACGATTGAAAATTTTTTTAGAGTTCACTAGAGTTTCTGATAAAAAAAATATTTTTTTAAAAAAAGTCACTGGTTCTGATGTTTTGTGGTAAAAAAGTTTTATCAGAGATTCAAGTGAAAATAAAAAACATCAAGGATTCAAGTGAAAATAAAAAACATCAAGGATTCAAGTGAAAATATATGTTCTGATCTTTTATGTTAAAACTTTTTATCAGAGATCTAAGGCAGTGGCCCAGGATTGGTATTCCGATACTACTTATGACGATCATATACAGGGGGATTTAGATTTTGAACAATTTAAAACTATGTGTTCGCGGTGTTGGGCGAAAAATAGCTTTTTATTAGTAGACCTGGACAGAGCCATGAATGATGGTCGCTATCGAATGGGATTTGATGTATATATATTACCCCGGAGCAATTTAGTAGATCAGTCAAAATGAAATTGGAGGAGGTGAAACATGTCACAGCCCGTCTAGTAAAAGCGCAAAAAGCGGTAAAGGAAAAATATAAACTGCTGAAACAGGGGAAAATTGAAACGAACATGGCTTTAGATCCTTTGAAAGATCTGTTTATAGAGGTTGTTCACCCTCCTACTACGATTAATCCGCCTGCACCAGCCATCGCCAGCACCAATATCCGCCCACGTTTTTTGGTGAAACGTAAGCGCATTAAACGTAAAAAGATATCTCCTCAGCCACCGATTGAGAATGCTATAGAAAATGAAGAAATGGACACAGAAGAAGAAGATAGTTTGCCTGAAACGGAGGGGGATTATATCAAAACGGAGGAAGATGGATCTCAAATTATCTTTTCTAATCCCTCCATTCAACAAAATGTATCATCAACACCACCCCCACCTACAAGTACACCAAGAAGGGATACACTAATTAAAAATGCGTTGAAGGAAGCTAGTAAAACCCCGGAGGGGGAGAGGGAAATTGAGAAACAATTTCGCCAATTTCACTCATTTGCCAGACCTTTCTTACTCGCTCTAATAACAGGAGACAAGAAGGGCTTGGATTTGGATACTATATACGGGCCCAAAGTTAATGCAAACGGTACTCTCAGTTTAGGGAACCGGGAGCTACATCTTGATCGTGACTATATCTACTTGGATGATAAAGTGAAACACCCGATAACTGAAGGATTGCTCAATTTACTTTTCCTAAAGGTGCCAGATCCAGATACATACGAGATACATCGTACACCGCCATTGATCGTGCAAACTACAGAGATTTGATCGTGCACAGTGATGTTGCTCGACAGGGTTATTCAAGATTGAGACCGTACAATGTGAGCGGGTACAAGTATAAGTATCTACTAAAGGACTTACTCGCAATTAAAAAGACTGGAAAAGGATTTATTCGAGTAGTAAATGAACGACCACGATACGTCTACTTTGATGATCCTAACGAATTAGTCGATCGCCTACGTCTGTTGCTTGCTTCAAAACAAGCAGGAAATACTTCTCACGACCCTGAAATATTTTCCTTAATTGAAGAATTAAACGAGTTGAACATAATCACTTGATAACCATTATCATGTCAGCGATCAGCAGATTTGGATCTCAACCCATGAAATTGTCTCCTCGCTCTACGGAGTCAAATATTTTGAACGAGTTGGTGAGCGAAATAATTGTAAAGGAACTGGATTCAGCATTACAGGAACTAATAAAGAAAAATCATATTATATCAGCCAAGCCTAATGTAGTTGATTTTAATGAAAAACTATTGATTAATGTGAAACCTCCAATAAATACGTCAGATGTTGTTACACTAGGCTCACTCCCCTTCGTAAGAAATTATAAAACTCGAACTCTACATTTTGGAACATATCGTCTACTTGGCACCGGGGAGGCCAATTCACCTCAAGATTATGTTACGATATCTTACGCAAATAAACACTATGAAGCTAAGAAATAAGAAAATAATTTGCTATTGACAGCAATGGGGAGGGGATGGTTGATTATAAAAATACGGGCCAGCAAGAGTAAGCCACTAGTATACAATCGCCATCGTCATCATCATGGACTCGTTAATGCTCTCCAGCACATTCAACATTGATAGCGCGAAAAATCTACAGTTGGTCGTTGGTCTGTCTGACTTGACTACAATTGTGATTGTGATAAGAAGACCTCGTGGTGCGGCATTCTACATTTGTATTGATGACTGGGAACTGTTCAGTGAGAAGCTGCAGCAAGCAGATCGTAAAATTGATGCTACGTTTTTTCATGGAACACACATGTCTGCGATTAGTACGCCGCAACAGCATGTAATACTGAGTTATCATCCAAACTGGCTGGATCGTCTCCTACATACTGAGCCTTCTACTATCACATTAAGTGCAAAGGCAACGTCCAGTTTGATCACTCTGATTCCAACTATAAACTGTGTTATGGATAAAATGAGAGACTTGACAGCTGTGAGTGGAGTTAATGATTTTGGAGGCAACACTGCGAGTCAGCCCCCACTAGATATGATTCAGGTAGCGGGGTTTTATACGGGACCTGACCAGTAGACGTTTCCTCGCTTCGAAACATTTGAAACATCATCATCATGGTCGGGAGAAACTCCAGCCTTGGACGTGGCACTTAGAGGATTCTTCAATCACAAAATATGCGGGAATATTATAGTTCAGTGCGTTTATTGTAATGAACTACACACAGAATACACCAGCATTACACCACAGATGTTTGCCATCCTAGTATGTGAATAAATAGTGAAAATTGAACTGTTTTCATAGTTCTTTTGCTTCACCCCATCCATTACTGACATTTTCATGCAAATAGGAAACTTTATATTTTTAGGAAACTTTATTATTAGGAAACTTTATATTTTTCATTATTATATTTTCGTTATTGATATACCTCATACAATAGTTTGAAATGATTTGTTATCTTCCATCGGTATTTTTTTCCTTAATCGATAAATGTCGTAGGAAACTTTATCACGAACCTTTACTAGGAGATAGTTTTCATTGTTCATGGTTAGTGGTAGGTATACCAGCTTACAAACGCGGGTAATAATATCTTATTAATGGGTCTTTCTTCAAGGAACGTATTTATTAACATGTTTCTCATGTTCCGTTTATTCTTTAACCCCTGTAGAATATTTACGATCGATGGATATTTTCCAACAGTAGACAACGTTAGTCTTACATGAAAATAATAAACTTGATGGAACCTCAACAATGGTACATGTTTGGATTAAAACGTTATTTTATCGAAAATTGCTCGGTACCTACGATGCTAAAAACCGCAAGATTGCCCACATTGCCGACCCTGCGTCGGAACAAGATACCGTGACCTTGAAATATCTGAGAAGAGAGCTGATTAACTTGAAAAAGACCTTGATAGCCGAGTTGAGTGACAGTTTGAACAAAACGTCGGCGCCGACCGTTACCAACAGAATGGTGTCAACATCCGTAAAGAAAGAAGTGATTAAGGAATTGCTTAAACCGGCCCGTATCAAGTATCCCAGAAGATCGATTTTACCCAGAGGCATTAATGATTTATGGCAAATAGATTTGGTTGAGATGATCCCTTACGCGAAGTTTAATAATGGTTACCGATACATTTTAACGGTGATCAATACGTTTTCTAAATTTGCTTGGGCAGTGCCCGTGAAAAGGAAAAATGCGGAGGATGTCACCAAAGCCATGGAAAAAGTACTTTTATCAGCTAAAGTGGCTCCTGTCAACATCCAATCTGATAACGGGCGCGAATTTTTCAATTCGCGTTTTCGTGATTTAATGAAAAAATGGAAAATTAACCATTACGGCTCATTTTCCAAAATAAAATGCTCGATCGTCGAACGGTTTAACCGCACGTTAAAGACGAAAATGTGGGCCGAGTTTCACGGTAGAGGAAAGTATAGATTCGTAGACATACTTCCTCGACTATTGAACGATTACAATAACACTACTCATTCTAAAATAAAACGTAAGCCGTCGGAAGTCGACTCGACCAACGAAAAATACATTTTGGAAACATTTTTTACGAGACCACCACCACAGACGTCTAAACCGCATTTCAAACTTGACGATCCTGTGAGAATATCGAAAGAGAAAACAGCATTTTCAAAAGGATACATGATCAACTGGTCCCCCGAAATTTTCCATATACAAGCTATTCATCGCACGGTCCCGTACACTTATACGTTGAGAGATAAAAATCTTCACATCATCAAAGGGAGATTTTATAAAGAAGAACTACAGCCAGTCCGTCATGACGAAATATATTTAATTGAAAAAATTTTACGTAAACAAAAAGATAAAATATACGTTAAATATCTCGGGTTTGATGAAAAACGCTGGATTCCTCGGACGTCGGCGGCTGTTGACCATTGAAGAAGAACACGTAAAGATCCAACAAATGTGACAGAAGAATGCAGCCACCACGGATTTTTTTTTCGTCGATCAACAATTTCTTCCTTTTATCTGTTTGTAAAGTTATCGTTATCTCTGACGAATGATACAAATTGTATTGCGTCTTTTCTCGATTCATTAAATAATGTACCTATTATAAACTTCGCCTCTTTTTTCAACACATCCCAAATCCTCTGCAGTCTGCTATTGTCTCCAGAATGGGGGGTTACAACGAGTAAAACACATTATATATCACATTCATTCTTCTTCTTCTTCACTTATTGTTAATGGTGGGGTTGAACGACCGTTAATAATAGCTGATAATCGTTTTAAATCTGGTAAAATCAAGCGGACACTCCACCAAAATGAAGTACATCTGCAACAACACGGGACATCATATTCGCCCGTATTAACAGCTTTAAATTCCCAACAATTTGCTAAATGTCCCCCGTCGACTTCATAGTCTCCTTCCAATTGGTCTATCGTATCTAGGATAGCATCATGCCTTTTAATAATATTCAACAACATTTCCACGCGTTCCTTGCTGGCGAGTAAAGGGTTGTGTCGCCGTAGATTAAGAAGTTCTTTGTATTCTTGAGACGAAATCAAGTCTTGAAACGTTTGCATCGTTGTTATTCTCATCGCGCTGTGGTACGGTCAATGGTTGGATTCATACTAAACTAGCTTCAAAGATAATATTGACCAGTTTTCTCTTACCCCTCCCTCCTCTTCCTCATCCATAACTGTCTAGCTTTTACTCCCTCGAAAACCTCCCGACTTCGACTCGAGGATGACCTTAACGCTCTAAACTAAAATAATATTATTTCTCGGACTCGTCGTCGTTACACGTATGATTCACCTTGTACTTTTCCACTCTCGTTGCCTGTCCCCTCCCCACCCCTCCCCCTCCTTAGCTTCTGATTGGTCCCCCTGCCCTGGCTGCAGTCCCCCGCCCCACCCCCTCGCCCTCTGAGCTCGTCCTAGCCTTTGATTGGTCTAGCGCGTGCCGTGCCAACTCCCCCTCAACCGGCATATTTATACAACAACTTTCCCCCTGTTTGCCTACCTACTTGCCCTATTAATTTTTTTTTCGTTAAATTATTATTTCGAATATGTCGTGGGAATATTCTTCTTCTTCTTCTCTTGAAAACACTTGTGCCTCGTAGCTTGACATAATTATCGAGTGCGGTTACCCGTTTACCGCAAACTGATGCGGCGTTTCCGCCGATCCCATTATCGCATTTTTTCTTTCTCCTCGAAAACCTCCCGATTTCGACTCGAGGATGACCTTGACGCTCTAAACTAAAATAATATTATTTCTCGGACTCGTCGTCGTTACACGTATGATTCACCTTGTACTTTTCCACTCTCGATGCCTGACCCCTCCCCACCCCACCCCCTACGCCCTCCTTAGCTCCTGATTGGGTCCCCTGCCCTGGCTGTAGTCCCCCGCCCCGCCCCCTCTCCATCTTAGCTACATCTTGGGTAGGCATAGGCGCAATCCGAGTCAACCGGCATATTTATGCAACATACATACTAGCTCAATTCATTTCCTTGCTGCAAGTTTATACATCCAGAAATAGGTAGGGGTTTTGTGGGAGTTGAAAAATCGACCGTATTGGGTACTGCAGAGACCGATTCTAAGTCTAACAATTAAATTAATTGTCTTTTATAACCCTGAATTTGACCTCAATGAGTATATCCCCGGGGGAACTTTTTTAGACTCTGTAGACTTCGCATGATTACCATGAGAGGTGAAGAGCTAATCGCTGGTCGAGTAAGCACAAGCTTTGAAAAACTTGCATTGGTGCCCGCCTGAGACGAGGACCAGTTGCCACCAACTTTGGGGTTACTAAGATCTAACGCTGTGGCCCGCATGGTCACCCCGGGCTACGATTCTACACTACCAGGTTAAATGCTTTCCCCACTAGAGATTTGGCAACAGCGCATGGTGCCATATTGATAGCACTATGTTCAATGTATACACAAGTGGGTTCTGCAATGATGTGAATTTGGATAATGTATACTTCGGGTGCCATATTGATCTAAGAATGAAAAGATGCCATAATGATAGCATTATGGGATTTCATTTCTGTTTGCAATTTCAAGATAAAAATTACACCCATCACTTTCTATCAATGTAACGGACCAGTATACGCCTTAAAAATTCGATATATATTATTAGATTGCAAGGGTGCCACAATAACGCGTTATGTGCGGATGCCACTATGATAGCAGGATGCAAAATTAATATATATATATGTTTGAGACGTATGAGGCGTCGATTAGCCATGGTGCTGGAGGGGCTGATCCTCAGGTGGGAAGGGGCCGACGTCTTCCCCACCCCAGCCTCCATCCACGTTCCTCCTTCCCATCCACTTCGTCTCCCGGCTTCACCAAATGCGTGACTCACCCTTTTCCAAGAAAACTACCCACAGTTTTCCTTACCTTTTTCGTTCTGAATTTGATTTGTTCCCCTTACTGGCTGCTTCTCGAACTCGACAACCACTCCCTGGAGGACACGGCTGCAAGGAGAGAATCGTCATTTCTGGGGCCCCAGGTAAAACCGACTTCGACGGCACACGAGGTCAGTTTCCACACCTTTTCTTCTTCCCTTATTTCCCTATATTTACCCTATCACCTGTTGGTTGCTTTTCCGGGCTTCCCACTTTGTCAGATACCGACGGGGTGTGCGGTCGGAACGGCCTCGCATCTCAATCATAAATATAATTCATCAAGTAGGTGGTATCGAAGTTGAAAATATATTGTAACGGTATAAAGAAAAATCCAAATCCTATAATACAGTCCATTTCATCCCCAACAATATATACATATAATTTTTGGTGTCTTTCAGCAGTGAATTCAGGATGGTCTGAAACGGGTTTTGGTATACAAATCTTTCGGGAATTCGAGTTTTAAAAATTTTGGACCGAGAACAATAGCTTCCTTTTCTTCGAAAATTCGCTAAAAAAAAAAAAAAAAGTTTGGTCGAACTTAGGCCAACTTGAAATTTTTTGAAAACGCTAGGTTCAGGACCAGTGGTTTAGCCTATCTTGCTATCAAACACGGCTTTCAAAATAATTTCCAAAATATGATGACGGCATGGTAAGTACAAAAGTTCTTTTTGCAATAATTGCTCCAGCAAAACACAAGCCCCCCTAACCCGACCAGTATTTGCACCTGTGGTGTGGTGCCGCCTGGGCTTGCAAGAGTCCAGTACTATTTTCGAGTTGAGGAACTCCGATCAACTGTTCCTCATCTCCACAACTAATCAAGATCGCTACTCTTTCTACGTTTTCATTTTTCAATATATCTGGTAGGTAGCTGGTAGTTTCCTAGATCCCCCCCCCCCCCCCTATTGCAGCCTCAACCTTAACATTTATACCTGAAACATACCTACTCATTTTCAATAAACCAGAGTGATAAAGAAGTGTCAAATAGCCTGGAGGTCGATTTCATTGACTGGAGTGTGGTTTTTAGGGGTATGCGTAAAAAGGCACATTTGCTGAAACGGACCACGTTTTGAGATGGGGAAAGCTGAATAACATAAAATCTACAGGATGTAGCGAAACAATTATGGAAGTAAAAGTTGAAGGAGATAACATTTTCAATAAAATGAGACCAATCTAAAGTCTCTAGGAGAAATGGTTACTATGTTATGAGGAAAAGAAGAGTATTTTCATGAAACAAAGTGAGTTTTTCTGATCTTCAACCTCAATGCGGCACGGGTTAACGTTATCCGATCGACCTAAAACTTTGCGAATCTCATTTTCTAGTCCAATGGCACCTTTTAGGGGGTTCCCAGAAGTGATTTTCTCAAAAAAAAATTTTGCCTATTGCCTTGTGGTCACAAAAAGTCAACTTTCGAAATTCAATCGTGGCAACCCCCTAAAAGGTGCCATTTGACTAGAAAATGAGATTCCCAAAGTTTTAGGTCGATCGGATAACATTAACCCGTGCCGCATCGAGGTTGAAGTTTAGAAAAACTCACTTTTTTTCATAAAAATATTATTTCTTTCCTCATAACATAGTAACCATTTGTCCTAGAGACTTGAAATTGGTCCTATTTTATTTGACATGTTATCTTCTTCAACATTTACTCCAATACATGTTTCGCTAGATCCTATAGATTTTATGTTATTCAGCATTTCCCATCTCAAAACGTGGTCCGTTTCAGCAAATGTGCCTTTTTATGCATACCCCTAAAAACCACCCTCCAGTCAATGAAATCGACCTCTAGGCATCCATTAAAAAAGGTGAAACTTGATTAATGTTACTAATTTTGCATCTAATACTCGTATTATCATCATGAAGACTACTTTTGTATTTAGTTTGGTCGAACTTAGGCCACCCAACTTGAAATTTTATGAAAACGCTAGGTTCAGGACCAGTGGTCGAGCCTATCTTGCTATCAAACACGGCTTTCAAAATAATTTCCAAAATATGATGACGGCATGCCAAGTACAAAAGTTCTTTTTGCAATAATTGCTCCACCAAAACACAAGCCCCCCTAACCCGACCAGTATTTGCAGCTGTGGTGTCAATGCACATTGCTTGAATTTTGTCTGCTGCACCCCACTCTTGAATGGCTCCAAATACCGCCTGGGCTTGCAAGAGTCCATTACTATTTTCGAGTTGAGGAACTCCGATCAACTGTTCCTCATCTCCACAACTAATCAAGATCGCTACTCTTGCTACGTTTTCATTTTTCAATATATCTGGTAGCTGGTAGTTACCTAGATCCCCCTCCCCCTTATTGCAGCCTCAACCTTTACATTTATACCTGAAACATACTCATTTTCAATAAACCAGAGTGAGAAAGAAGTGTCAAATCGCCTGGAGGTCGATTTCATTGACTGGAGTGTGGTTTTTAGGGGTATGCGTAAAAAGGCACATTTGCTGAAACGGACCACGTTTTGAGATGGGGAAAGCTGAATAACATAAAATCTACAGGATGTAGCGAAACAATTATGGAAGTAAAAGTTGAAGAAGATAACATTTTCAATGAAATGAGACCAATCTCAAGTCTCTAGGACAAATGGTTACTATGTTATGAGGAAAAGAAGAGTATTTTTATGAAACAAAGTGAGTTTTTCTGATCTTCAACCTCAATGCGGCACGGGTTAACGTTATCCGATCGACCTAAAACTTTGCGAATCTCATTTTCTAGTCAAATGGCACCTTTTAGGGGGTTGCCAGAAGTGATTTTCTCAAAAAAAATTTTGCCTATTGCCTTGTGGTCACAAAAATTCAACTTTCGAAATTCAATCGTGGCAACCCCCTAAAAGGTGCCATTTGACTAGAAAATGAGATTCCCAAAGTTTTAGGTCGATCGGATAACATTAACCCGTGCCGCATCAAGGTTGAAGTTTAGAAAAACTCACTTTTTTTCATAAAAATATTATTTCTTTCCTCATAACATAGTAACCATTTGTCCTAGAGACTTGAAATTGGTCTTATTTTATTTGACATGTTATCTTCTTCAACTTTTACTCCAATACTTTTTTCGCTAGATCCTATAGATTTTATGTTATTCAGCTTTTCCCATCTCAAAACGTGGTCCGTTTCAGCAAATGTGCCTTTTTATGCATACCCCTAAAAACCACACTCCAGTCAATGAAACCGACCTCTAGGCATCCATTAAAAAAAGTGAAACTTGATTAATGTTACTAATTTTGCGTCTAATACTCGTATTATCATCATGTAGACTAGTTTTGTATTTAGTTTGGTCGAACTTAGGCCACCCAACTTGAAATTTTATGAAAACGCTAGGTTCAGGACCAGTGGTCGAGCCTATCTTGCTATCAAACACGGCTTTCAAAAAATTTCCAAAATATGATGACGGCATGCTATGTACAAAAGTTCTTTTTGCAATAATTGCTCCAGCAAAACACAAGCCCGACCAGTATTTGCAGCTGTGGTGTCAAAGCACATTGCTTGAATTTTGTCTGCTGCACCCCACTCTTGAATTACATAAGTAGGTAGGTACCTACGAAATTGCCTATACGTAAGCTATTCGACCAGTTATGGAAAGTGCCTCTACTTCATGTTCCTCATCGTCAGTTGCCGGTTAAAATAGTAGGTAAGTAAGTTTTTGTTGCAGATATCCTTAGCCATAGCTACTTGATACCTACCTCAAAATGTAGATGTGAAAATGATGTAGGTATAGTTTGAGCCGTTGTCAACACTATAATCAATAATATAAGTAGTTATAGAAAAATGGGTATTAATTTAAAATTTCACCCCGTCACTCAAATTTGATTAGCTCAAATGAGATCAGAATTGAACTCATCACACAAATGTGATGAGCTCAAATGTGATCAGAATTGAGCTCATTCGCTTTGTTTCATCACGCTGATTAAATGTAATACCTACACTAGGCAAAAAGATGGCACGGAATTGGCGGGGTGAATTTTTAAATTTTCACTGAACATTTCCTACTGATAGATACTGCTACGCAGGATGGAGCGGGAAAGCAATGTAACGTCGGTTTCCGAAGGTCTGACGAGACCATTCAAAATTTATTGATTACAAGAAACCTTCTAGTTGTTATACCGATTTTATCAGATTTTTAGAAACAGTTTTTGGTTTAAAAAAAAAAAGTTTGCGCTAAATATCTGTACCTTGGAAACTTGAGCAAACGTTGAAGTATTATTGATTGGTAAATTATTACACAATGGTAAATTATTACACAATGGTAAATTATTACACAGCGGTAATTTATTACACAACGGTTCATTATACTATTCAAACGCAGAAGGGGCACCAACACAGGTAAATTATTACACAACGGTTTATTGTTTACCGTATGCTTCATGAATTAACTACAAATAATTAATGATTGAATGATTGAATCCCGCGCATATGTAGGAAACTTCAATTCCGGAGCCGGCTCCAGTACTCGATTTAGGGCTTTCATGGGGGTAGCTCGAGGGTATTGACCAAAGAAAAAAGCGATCTGCGCAGAAGGGGCATTTAGCCAGGTAAATAATAAACCTTTGTGTAATAATTTGCATCGTTTTTATTGCACTCTCGGATTCTACATACCTTGAAACGTAAACCATAAAATTTTTGAGGGGTTTAAAAAAAAATTTGTCTTGCTCGATTCCAAAGGTTCATTTTGAATATAATAAACCAGAACGCCTCAAATCCCTACACACCGGTTTATTACTTTGTACAGAACACCATTCTGTAACAGATCACATTTCTCTGTATCACAGCTCTCACCCTTCTATTTATAATATATTTTGTACTATTCTATACATATTATGTAGATTGCAGACCCTCGTTACAAGGTTCCTACGTAAATGAAGTGTTAAATGTTGCTAAAATAATATTCTGCCGATGACAAACAGTAGCGAAAATGGAAAAAAGAAAAATACAAATAATGAAGTTGTGATGGGAAATTAGGAGTGAAAAAACATTCGGTCCCGGCTGGGCTCCGATTTCGGGACCCGCTGCTTGTGAGTTCGACCGCTAAACCACTCAGCTATATAGTCTAGCTATCAGCAAAACAGCGGAAAACGCTGAACCTGTTTACACAAAGGTTTATTATTTACCTGTAACCTGTATAGATGCCCCTTCTGAGTGGATCACTGTTTTCTGTGGTCAATGCCTACCCTCCAGGAGAGCCCTAAATCGAGTACTAGAGTACCCCGAAATTAATGTTTCATACAAATGCGCGGGATTCAGTAATTCAATCATTAATTATTTGTAGTTATTCGTGAAGCATAAGGGTGTTTTCGCGAGTCATTGCATTTTCCAGTCGGCAACTGACCCAAAATTTACTAGCAACGTAATCCAACAAATTCACTCTTAAATTGTAGTTCTAATACCCTGGTACCTACTTACGAAGAGGTACCACATAATTCGTATAATTGACCCAGATAACCAGGTCATTAATCTTATGACCTGACAGAGGAATGATTTCAACACAGAGGAATGATAATGTCATAGAATTTTTATTGAACGTTTGAATTAAAGTAATTAAAATAATTCATTTCATTAACTAATTTAACGTTCTTACTTAAGCGCTTCTTGATATACTGATCTCGCTCCTTTTTAGCAAATTTTCAAAGAAAATGAAGCTATTGCAATAAGTCCAAAATTTTCAGAATGAGTTCCTGAAATTTTTTTGATCGACAAATCCGTTTCAGAGCATCCTGAATTCATCCCTAGATTTTAATAAACATTTATGTGTATTATGTATTAAATGTATTTATATAGGAATATATTTATTTATGCGTAACGCCAGAGATATCTGACCTTGGGTACACGAATGAAATTCCAAATTTCGCCAAAAGGTTCGTAGGTATTGCCAAACAAAAGGATGCATTTGAAGATGAGCAGTTTAAAAAATGCTAAGCGGATCAAAAATCGGTAAAACAGATAAAATCACGATCAACTGTATAAAATAATTGAAAGTGGTATTGAAGGGTGAGCAAAGACAGAAAAATACTACTTCAGTGGTTTACATACAGTAGAAGGGGTCAAATTTGGATTTTTGGGGGGTCAAAATTGATATTAAAGGCTAAAATCAATACCCCTATTAATTCACCTTACGTTGTTTGGGATCGTGATTCACTACAGAAAGAGGGGCTGTTTCGGTTTTAAAAATATGTTTCTAAAATAAGAGTGGGTCAAACTTATGGCTCAAGTCAGCAAAATATCGCTGAGATCACGTAAAAATTATATTATTTTACATAAGTGTTATGGCTTCTCGTTATATCATCTTTTTACACAGTAGCACGAATATTTCTTTAAAAATTCGCTCTTATAGCCATGCTGATGATTGGAAATAAATGCTCAGTTTTTCCCTGAAAATTGGGTCGTTTTTCTTTGGCTTCGTACCTCCTTCATTCTCGTTCTCGCTTCTCTCTCAGCACTGCCTCTCGACTCTTATTATTGGCTTGTAAGAAGGAGCATGACTATATTTTGATAAATTTAGTGATAAAGTCCCCCGCTTCTCCATAAGAAAAGTATACCTACAGAAAGCAAAAGCGCATAGGTATGTAACTTACAAAAATGCCTATTTTACTAAATAAATATACCTTATCCTTCCAGCACAGGAATGAAAGACTTATTCTGTTATGGGAGGCGGTAGGACTAGAGTGGGGGTAATTATTTATGAATTTTATTATTTTAGAGTAAAAAACCGGGGGAAAAAGGTATCAAGTTTAATCATTTGTGGGAGGTGGTTGGATTAGAGTGGGGGTAATTATAATATGAACTATCTCATTCGTACAGTAAAAACGTCTGCCAATTCGAGTAGGCAGTATAGCTTCCTCACACGAACGTTTTTATATCCTTATCCAGAATTAAATACTAAATTAGTTAGCTTACTGTTACTATTATAAGTTCTTGAAAATCGTTTTCTTCATTGAAAGAGACAATAAGGGTATTCATAGTCCTCACTTTATTTAAAGTAAATGCTTAAGTGAACAAAAAGGAAGCATCTTCCACTTGGGCTATTCATAGTCAGTGATAAAGGAAAGGCTCAAGGCGTCCTTTAGTATTTACTTTATTCCTATTTCATAGACAATAAGTAAAGAAAAAGTTTTACTTGCTGGCCTAAATAAGTAGAAAAAAATGAGGTACGTCGAAAGGTACCTTAAGCATTTCCTTATTGATCGTTTGCACTGTTCTCTTTTCATTTACTTACATCATCTTTTCAGTGTCATCGTTCTCGGCATTCTTGTTTCTTTTCCCAAGTTTTTTTTTTTATACGATGGATTACGAAATTTTGTTTGAATTCGATGAGTGGGATGACGAGATCGATGTAAAGAAGAGCATGCGGGTGATGCATACCGGCTTCATTTTCGGTTTAAAAAATTCGTTCTTCGCACACATGCTCCATTTGGGCCCTAGTTGTGTCCCAAAACTTTGCAGCCCGATCGGAATACACCCAAGGGTGTTATGAGCGAAAATGTGTATGAAAATAGGTATTTTTTGTGTTATAGTAACATGACCTTTTCAGTATCGGTTTCCATGTTTTTGTGGGACGAGAAGACGAATAAGAAGTCGATTTTGACCGAGGAGTGGAAAATTGAGGTTCTACCAAAGGTTCTGCTCCCAAAATCGATTTTTTATGACCAGAAACCTGGGAAACTGTCTCAAATCACCATCCGTTTGTATAACAACACTAGAAAAAGTGTCAACAGGTGAATCAAGGCAATTACCTAAATGGCACTTCCAATGATCAAAGATAATTTGAAAAAAAAATTTGTTTTTGGGGGGCCAAAATTGGTGGAAACAATCAGAAATAGCTATTTCAATAATTTCACATGAAAGAAACATTAAATGAACAGCCAAAATGTCTGTGTCCAGTAGAATAATAAACCCATGTGACAAGGACTTGGTTTATCGATTTCCTTTGCATTTTGTAAATGTTCACTCTTCGAAGTAGCTAATCCTAACGTGAGCAGGAAGTTTGCCATCGATATTGATAGTTCCTTAAAAATTGTTCCAAAAGTTTCCAATTTGTGCATTATTGACTAACTTTATGACTTCGCCTACTAATAAGATTCTGCCTAACCAAAAGTAGGATAAAACCCAATTATTTCCTTTTTCGAAGACCAGTTGGTAGTTGATTCCACTGAAAAGGCAAACCAAGGAACTACAGTAAGAACGTAATTTATATTTAAAAGGATAAGTAAACAAAGTTGAAGAGGGAGTAAACACAAAAGGGAAGAAGGAGGGAATAGAAGGGATGAGTAAACACACGTCAACACAACTAAACGCGAGCACCAAGTGTAATAGGTACCTAATAGAAAAGTTTTCAAAATAAAACAAACGTTGCTTGCTCCAATGTTTACTTGCCCTGACACAGGGAGGATGCTGGACAACGGCGGTCACAACAACGGAAAACCAACAGAACGGCACGGCTAATAGCCGAGGACATATAACTAAACAAACACACACACCCTGCCAGAACTGCCAACATACGCTCAAACCAGAGAGTTGGGAAAAATTTTGACTTAAAAATTTTTCTTAATTTTATAAAGCAAAAGAAAAAATTTGACTTAAGTAAATATTTATCTTAACTTCGGGGAGTAACCGTGACTAATGTTTATATTTTTATATGAAAGTAGGTTCCATTCTACGAAGTCTGGGACGAACAGATTTCCTTACACCACATGATTTTCCACCACTCTTTTTCTCCCAGAACCCAGAACCCATACCTTCCCATTTTTACCCAGCAGTCCCACAAATGCTTCACATCAAAAAATTTCAGCTTTGCAAGATGAACAGGAAACATGGATATTCAGTTTGATTCTTTCAATGTGTTTGAATGATATGCAATCCCGCTTATCGTTTTTGTCTGAAAAGTTTTTTAATGGGCACAATAGGAAGATAATGTAGGTACCAAAACAGAGTGGACTAGAGTGGGGGTAATTATATGAATTGTTTCATTTTTACAGTATAAAATACGTGAAAAAAGGAATCACTGTGTACAAATCTCCCAAAATTCTATATTCTAATTCGCAGAATTCTATAACAGTGGGTAATGATATGACTTATCGTATTCTAACAGTATAAGTCCGGGAAAAAAGTTTTCATTCTATAACAATCACACGGATTTCAATTTTCAGGCTTACAAGGTTACGGGTGGTGACTTGATAAAAGCGGGGTAATTATATGAATTATCGTATTCTAACAGTATAAGTCTTGAAAAAAGGTTTCATTGCATAACAATTATTACGCGGATTTAAATTTCCAGGCTTATGTTACGCGTGGAGTTGAGAAGAGTGGGGTACCTATTGACGTTTAAAAATAATTAATAGGCTCGGAAGGGGTGTTTCATATGGCGGAAAAAACATGTATGACAATTTCGTAAACACACACACGCTCGCGCGCACACACACGCACACACCTCTAAGTATAGTTTTTTCACAGTTTCGGATTCAGGAAGGTCTGAAACGTATTTAAAAAAATGTTGTTCTTTTCATTCTCAGCTGAGTGTTGTCTTCTGACCAGATGAAATACATAAGGACGTCTGTTACTACTGAGGGACGAACTAAAAATCACTAATAGACTCGCTGCGGAAGGGTTTTAAAATTGCGGAAAAATTGTTATAAATATTCGACAAACCAAATAATCAATATTATTACCACTCAATATTACTAACCAACATTTGCTGATCTTGTTTTCCACAATTGAAGCGGTGGAGTGAGAAATTTCAGTTTTATATCACATTTCAGCGTTTCGAACCAGCATTTACCTCATCATCAGGCGCTGGTTCAACGTAAGTAGGTACCTACCAAATGTTCTATACATAGGGCATCTATTCGACCAGTTATGGAAAGTGCCTCTACTTCATGTACCTCATCGTCAGTTGCCGATTTAAATATTAGGTAAGTGTTTGTTAGGTAGTTCTGCACAGTAATACGGTTAAAGGATAATCATGATTATTTGACAATGGGCAATAAGAAAATTAATGAAATAAAATAAACAAAAAAAACTAATATATCCGCTGAGTAATGTGTATCTGTTGAGTACAGAGAAAAAGAACGAAATTACTAGTCATAACTATTTGATACCTCAAAATTTAGATGTGAAAATGATGAATAGTTTAAGCATTGCCTACAGTATAATTATATGGGCAGTTATAGAAAAATGGAAAACAATTTAAAATTTCACCCAGTCACACATATATGTGATGAGCTCAAATGTGATCAGAATTGAGCTCATTCGCTTTGTTTCATCACGCTGATTAAATGTAATACCTACACTAGGCAAAAAGATGGCACGGAATTGGCGGGGTGAATTTTTAAATTTTCACTGAAAATTTCCTACAGATACTGCTACGCAGAATGGAGCGGGAAAACAATGTAACGTCGGTTTCCGAAGGTCTAACGAGATCATTCAAAATTTATTGATTACAAGAAACCTTCTAGTTGTTATACTGATTTTATCAGATTTTTAGAAACAGTCTTTGGTTTAAAAAAGAAGTTTTGCGCTAAATATGCCTCACCTCACCTTCAACAAGTGAGGTTGAACACCAGCCCCATGTGCCTCCAATATATTTGTGACATGTCACATGTGCCTTCAATATATTTTGTACCCCGTACGTCTTTTTTTTTTAATCTGGGAAGGGTTCCATGATGAAAATGGTATTCAGATCACTAAATTGCTATCGGTAGGTAGGTAGGTAGTTCTGCACAGTAATACGGTTAAAGGATAATCATGATTATTTGACAATGGGCAATAAGAAAATTAATGAAATAAAATAAACAAAAAAAACTAATATATCCGCTGAGTAATGTGTATCTGTTGAGTACAGAGAAAAAGAACGAAATTACTATAGCTTGCCTTTGCTTGACTGTTGATTGGGGTCTAGTGAGGTCTGGTAACACGTGAGGAGGGCGTTCCACCTTTTTCTCCCTGGAATCTCTTTGATGTTAGCCAAATTTAGAAAATTTATCGTTTCATGCTCTTGCACTCATCGCGCTGATTTAAAAAAATAAATAAATAATAAACCAAAATTCTGCCAAGTCGGGTAGGCTAGCTGAGACTAGCTTCCCTGCTTATTGTAACACGGACGTATAGAATCAGTTGTAAAAAAATTATGGCTCAAAATTATTGAATAGCAACAAATATAGTAAGTAATCATAAATTACCTAATATTATGCGTAACAGAATAAATGATTTAAGTAAACATTTATTCAACATATCACGTTCGCGTATTGAAATCCGCGTGATTTTCACACAGTGATAGGTACCTTTATTCACGGGTTTTAAACTGCAAGACTGAAGTAATCCACATAATTACCCTCACTCAAGTCCTATCACCTCCCATAAGAGAATAAGTTTGAAAACTGAAATCCCGAGAATTTTACACAATAATACCCCCCCCCCCCCCCCCCCCACCGCCCCTCAACAAATTCTATACTGTAAGAATGAGGTAATTCATATAATTACTCCTACTCCTGAAAAAGAATAAGCTTGAAAAAAGAAATCCGCGTGATTTATACAATGTATAAATCACGCGGATTTCTTTTTTCAAGCTTATTCTTTTATGAATAAGCTTTTATGAATTCTTTCATGAATAATGAAGTTATCATTATGTCATAATGATAACTTCCCCCCCACCCACCCAACTGATTTTATACAATAAGAATGAGATAAATCATATATTTACCCTCACTCTTGTCCTACCACCTTACGTAACAGAAAATGCTTGAAAATGGAAATCTGCTTGATTCTTACACAGTGATACCTTTTTCCAAGGATTTTATACGGCAATAATGAGGTAATTCATATAATTACTCGCACTTTATTCCTAGCATCTCCTGTAACAGAATAAGTTTGAAAATCGAAATCCGCGTGATTTTTACCCAATGATACCTTTATTCACGGTTTTATACTGCAAGAGTGAGGTAATTCATATAATTACCCCCACTCGAGTCCTACCTCCTCCCATGACAGAATAAGTTTGAAAATCTAAATCTCCGTGAATTTTAAACAATTATACATTTTCCCTCCGATTTTATACTGTGAGAATGAGTTAATTCATATAATTACCCCCACTCCTGAAACAGAACAAGCTTGAAAAACGAAATCAGCGTGATATCTACACCTTCATTCATCTTTTTCCCCCCGATTTTATAATATAAAGATGAGATAAATCAAATAATTACCTCCACTCTAGTCTTACCACCTCCTGTAACACGATAAGCTTGAAAATTCAAAAATTTGAAAAATCCCCTCGAATTTTAAACAATGATACCTTTTAGAGATAATTCATGAATAATTACCCCCACTCTAGTCCCACCACCTCTCATAACAGAATACGCTTAAAATGTGAAATCTGTGTGATTTTTACATAATGCTACTTTTTTTCGGGAATTATTAAGCAAAATAAGATAATTCACAAATAATTACACCCACTCCAGTCCTACCATCTCCCTTAAAATAAGACTGAAACTTGAAATCCGCTCATTTTACATAACGATACCTTTTTCCACGATTTTTTATTGTAAAAATGAGATGATTCATACATAATTACCCCCACTCCAGTCCAGCCACCTCCCATAACAGAATAAGCTTGAAAATGGAAATCCGGGTGGTTTTTACTTAGGTAATGATACCCCTTTTACTCTAAGAATAAGATAATTCATATATAATTACCCCCACTCTAGTCCAACAACCTCCCATAACAGAATAAGCTTGAAAATTGAAATCAGTATGATTTTTACAGAATGGCTCCTTTTTCCCCGATTTTTCCTATAAGAATGAGAAAATTCATATAATTACCCCCACTACTAGTCCTACCACCTCCCATAACAGAATAAGGGTCTGGTGTTGAGCGTAGCAGCAATTTCTTATAGGACCGTCCGGAGCTGTCCATCATTGAGAAGCGACTGGTCCAAAGTTCGTCGCAGACAATTTTTTACCAAACCTACTAGTCGTTCATATAAGCCTCCAAACCATGGAGATAGTGCAGGGATAAACTTCCAGCACGTGTTGTGAGTGTTGTCCACAAATTTATCCAGTGTAGAAGCAACAACTTTAAAGTGTGCAGCATTGTCGGATACCACAAGTTGTGGTATTCCTCGGGTGGCACCAAACCTGCGGAATGCAAGGAGGAATTCTTCTGTTGAACAATCATTAACCAGTTCAATGTGAATGGCTCTTATGGCCATGCATGTGAAAATGCAGGCCCATCTCTTCCTCTGTTGACCATTTTCAATTGTTGTCAAGGGACCAAAATAATCCAAGCCGGTATTGGTAAACGGGGCACTGAAGGTTACACGTGCGGACGGAAGTGCTGGCATCCCTGGGAGTTGGTATGGGCCACCTCCATATTTTATACATGGAGCACAACCATGTAGTACTTTTGACACAAGAGATCTGCCCTGGGGAACCCAGTATGTTTGTCTCAGGAGAGACAATGTGTGGAGAACCCCAACATGATGGTGGTCTTCATGTAGGCGCTTGATAATGTCAGAAGTGATAGGGGCAAGCTTGGGTAAAAGAATGGGATATTTCTGGTCTGTGGAAAATTCTGCATTGGCAAATCGTCCTTTGCATCTGAGGACCCCCTCCTCATCGCGGTATAACCCAAGTGATCTAGCCAATGGTGTAGCTTTGCCCTGGTACTCATTTGGGTAATATGTATTTTGGATTGCAATGATTTGTTGCAGAGGTAGATTAACACCAGTAGTTGGAAGTGTATGTACCATGGTGTTTGTGTGAACCATCTGGGTCAGATGGCTATTTTCCCCGGTTTTAGGACCCTCCTGATCATTTGCATCCTGTTCTGGCAAAGCAAATTGCAGAATGTCATTGGTTGGCCAACTCTGAGAGGACTTTGACAAGAAATCCGGACCCTTGATCCAAAGCTCTGGAAGGGAATTCCCAACAATCTGGCGTGTAGCAATATCTGCAGGATTTAGTGTTGACTGGATATATCGGAACTGGATAGCTTCTGCATTCTTCACTTCAGCAATCCGTCTTGCAATAAATGGTGGTAGTAGTCGCTCAGACCTTAGCCATCCAAGTACAACCTGACTATCTGTCCAGAGGAAGTTTTTCTCAACTGGTATTCCCATGATATTGCGCACATAGTCCAAAAGCCTTGTGCCAATGACTACCGCAAGGAGTTCTAGTTTTGGAATGGTAAAACACTCCTTCCGTTTGATGGGAGTCAACCTAGAGCGAGAAATCATTATGCTGGTTAGGTGTTGGTCATGTTTTGAAGCTCTTAAATAGACAACCGCTACATACGCATCTTTTGAGGTATCTGTAAAGCAATGGAGCTCGTATGACCAGTCTGTGGGTGATGTTATCATATGAGAGAAATGATATTGAGGAAATGAGACAACTGGAATCCCCTAAGAAACGTTTTGCATACTTCCCATCGTTTGGAGAGTGTTTCTGAAAGTGGGGTATCCCATTTAAGTTTCTCCTTCCAAAGGTCTTGAAGCAAGAGCCGTGTGGGTAGAGTAAGGGGAGCAGTGAAACCACAGGGATCAAATACTGAGGCTACAATACGGAGTATGTCTCGTTTGGTGGATGCTTTACCTTCAATTGTGGCAGGTTGTATTGCAATTGAAAGCATGTCTTTAGTTGTATCCCACATGAGTCCCAGTACAGAGTCTGTGGTTTTATCACTTTTGGCTTCCTGTGGAATAGAATCCATAAAAGAACGCCAGTTTGAATTCCACCCTCGAATAGGTATTCATCGAAAGTTTGGTAAAACTATTTCTGGTTTTTTGAAACAAAATCCTAGCCTCTTTGTCTGTGTTAACTCCAGTGACCAAGTTATCCACGTATAGGCAGTCTGCCACTTTCTTGGTCATGGTGTGGTTGTCTTGTAATAGATGTTTGCGTATTGTAGCTGCTAGCAAAAAGGGACTGGATATGATTCCAAATGGTAGGTACCTACTCTACAAAATCTTAGATGCACCAAATTATCATCTGACAGCTCTTTCTGTATATTGTTGACCCAAAGAAAGCGACTAACATCGCGATCTTGGATTTGGAGACCAATCTGGAGGAATGCCTTTTCAATATCAGCCAC
Organism: Leptopterna dolabrata; assembly: GCA_954871275.1. NCBI lineage: Eukaryota > Metazoa > Arthropoda > Insecta > Hemiptera > Miridae > Leptopterna > Leptopterna dolabrata. Next base: position 11,792,153 of record OX940976.1, read on the forward strand.
AATGCCAATAGGGTGTTGTCGGAACCTCAACAATATTGAAGTCAAATTTTCAAGGAGGAGTGGGCCTTTGTATAAGTATTCATTGAGACTCAACTGGCCCTTTGTCTTGGCGGATCCATCGTACACTATCCTCAACTTTGGGGTTTTATGCGGTTGTATCACGCAATGGTGTGGCAAATAGTGTACAGGATGCGTATCTGGTAGTCGGGATTCCGAGACAACTTCCACAATCCGCCTTTTTATTTGATCTTGTATAACATCATTGTATTTGGTCAAAGTATCAAAATCTGATCTTTTAATTAGCGATTTTAGCCGACCCAACGCTATTCCTAAATTAACTGGAAGTTCTGGGGGATATTGGGTCCAAGGCCATTTAACATAATATCTTCCATCTTCAAATATTGTTGTATCATTAAAATATTGAACAACGTCATCATCTTCAAGGACTTTTGGTGAGTCCTTGATGCCAATAGCCTCCAATTCCCATATGTCCTTGATATTATCATCTCGTATAGCTGGGTCAGGATACGAGTAAATTTTCCCGCCAAATTCTGAGAGACCCTGTTGAAAGTATGTAAGGACTGAGAGCGTGCTGCATGGGAACTCGTTATCAGCATATGTTCCTGAAGGTATCCACCCAATGGCAGAATTAATCAGGAGTAAGCTGGATTTAACTTCAACTCGTCCTCCTTTGATAAAAGAATGATAGTAATCATTTCCAATTATTATATCTGCCGCACAGTCATAGCTGACATCCTCAGCAATATTTAAGGCTGGATATAATTTTCTCAGGGATTCCCTCAACTTATGGTGTGATGGTATCACCCTTGTCAATGTAGGTATTGTGTACGCTTGGATATCTACTGTTCGGCTCTTTGTAGTTATCTTCAAAGATACAATGGTTGTGTTGATGGTCCTTGGTTTAACTGAGCCAAAGGTGAAAATCGTCAAGCAAGTTGGTTCAATAACCTCTAGTTTCAGTTGTTTTGCCATGTCAGATCGTATATAGGTTTTCTGGCTCCCAGTATCAAACAATAGCCGACTGGTCACTGATTTCCCCCTTTCTGTTTCAATCTGGATGGTGGCAGTTTGCAAAACAGTGTCACATTGGATATGAGTAAAGAGTGTGTTTTCATTTCTTTTATTGTCCAATTTTGGGCACAAACATCGGTTATGGGAACCTTGTTTGCCACAATGTGAGCACTTGTACGATCTATTGGGACATTTAGATGCGAAATGTGAATCCCTTAAGCACAGAAAACACCTTTTCCCTAACCTTTCCTTCCTCTCTAAAGCAGTCCTGAATTGGTCACAAGTCTCGTGTGTATGACCACCAGAACAAAATATGCATTGGAGTTTTCGTCGCTTAGCTAGGTCTCTTTTCTCAATTCCATTTGAGCATCTCTTTTCCTTTGGTTTGCCTTTACGATTCTTATTAGGGGTGTACCTCCTTGGGTTTTGGGGTGAGTTATTCTGAGATGAGTTGTTTCTTGCAGTTGATGGGGTTTGCGTGAATTGTTTCCGTAGGTCATTTATGCTAGTGTATAGAGGTTCAATTGTATAGGGGGGGGGGGGGGGGTTGGAATTATTGGTGTCAGGTATGTACGATTTGCTGCTGGATGCCACCCTACTGGCACACTCCCTCCCACAAATCACTTTCTCCAGCAGGTGTCTTATTATTTCTGAGACTGAGTGGTTATCTGAGGTCATTGCCATTCGTAGGTCAAACATAGTTTCATCGGGAAATTTATCAAGAATAGTAGCCCTCAATTGTTTGTGCTCGATATTTTCACCCAATGATTGCAATGTTCGAAGGTGACGTTCAATATCATCAAGGGTCCTTCGACAATTGCTGATGTCACATGAGGATTTTGGGATCTGATGCAGGGCTGTATAATGAGCGTCAATGAGGGATCCCTTCTTCCCAAATCGTTCTGTCAATCGATCGACAGCAACTCTGTAGTTTGAGTTTGTGATATCTAATCCCTCAATGGCTCTCTTAGCGTCTCCCTCAACCAGGCTGCTAAGGTAGGACAGCTTATCAACATCGCTGATTTGTTGGCGGTTTTCAATAGATGACGAGAATTGATCCCAAAACTCGTGCCACCTCAGTACATCTCCATCATATTTAGTCATCTCCAATTTTGGCAGGCGTGTGTTTATGGTTTGGTTTACTGGTATTGTATATGGTGTACTAGCATCGTGCTGTTGTGTGGAAAGGTTAGTGTCAATCTCCACTAACAGATCTTCAGCTTCGATCTGTAAGGTTGTTAGTTCATCAATTTTCGTTTCCAAGTTTGGGGTGGCCTCCTTATAGGTTGTCATGCAATTCTGGATTTCTCCTCTCAATCTATCCACCGATGCTCTCAATTTCTCAACTAATATTCGGTCGATTATGCTCAATCCACCCGATTCATCTTGGGAAATTTCCACAAAGCCCCTACACGTATCCATTCCCTCTCTAACCCTACCCCCCATGGCCTCAAGTCTTTTAATAGAAATTGCCTCCATTCTGTTTGATTGACAAGTTCTGAAACAAAGAGTGCCTGTCTGAGTATTTGTGTAGCTACCAATGCCTCTGATTGTGTAGGTTTAATGTGGAATTGACTACACATGATATCAAACCAGGTAGGTAATTTGTAGTATCGTTTAGAAATTAACTAGGTGTTGAATACCGAATCAAACAAGGCGGGTATCTACCAACATGCAAGTTTAATTAGGTTAAATAATGCAATACTTCTTGAACACCGTGTGTGGCTCCAAAAATTAAATCGTATCCCCCGCTCGTTGGAATAGTTCAAGTTATGCTCCTACGCAGTTGTGAAGGAATGCGTATGAACGGTGAAGGGGAGGAAGCTTGAAGTAAGGGGTTCACAGGAATGAAATGGGAGGGCTCATGGGGGCAAACTACGGAAGGGGGGGTTCGTCAAGGACTCCCCAATGTTCGACGTTTACGTCTACAAGCTGACCAAAAAAAAATCAGGGCTGGGACTCCCGGAAATTGTAAACCGAGAAATGAAAGGAATAAACCGAACATAATATTTCCCGGCCGATGCACCATGTCGACACGGCCATCCGCGCCGTGCGAATTTAGTATCCTAAATGCCACTTTCTAAAGAATCACATAGTAATAATGGGTTTGCCAATTATGTAAATATTCTAATTCTAATCTTATAATTAAGCATCTCATGCAATATAATTATAATGTCCATGTCCCTGCTCTCCCCCTGTGGATATTTGTGTATGACGGTCTCCCCATCGACCCCTTTAACCGTCCCCTGACCCTGTTGTTAGTAGGTATAAGGTATAGTATATAAGGCGCCCAGTGTAAATGGTATAGATCAGAAACCACCCCGCAGGCGTGGTTGTCACTGCCCCAAGTGGCAGTATCAGATATGCCATCCACTATGGTCATACTCTGAAAGGTATAAGCCATACACAACTTGTACGGCGGTATAGGTATAGGCCATACCTCACGGGTATGGCGATATAGGTATAGGCCATGCACAACGTGCACGGTGGTATCGGTATAGGCTATGCACAACGTGCACAGCGGTATAGGTATTGTATAATGCCACAGTGTAGAGTTTAGGTGGTATAGAGTGTTCAAGGTACAAACTACATACAACGTATGCAGAGGTATAGGTGTATAGATTGTATATTGCCACAGTGTAAAGGTTAGCTGGTATTGGTATCATGTGGGGAGAGCTCATGGACACAAGGTATAGGTATAATCGATCGATCGAGGTGTTATATAAAGTACGTAGGTACTTACTGATACCACTATCACCAATACTGCGTAATAATCGTCCGACACAAACTTGACCGCAGTCAGAAGCGAACTGTCTCAAAACTGCATTATCTTTGTCCCAGGTATCCCCACCAACCCTCTCTGTGGAGGGAGGTATGTTTCCCTTAGCTTTGTGCTATCCTATGCTACTTACTGACCACCTACTCGCTACTTATGGAGTATGGATACTCCCAGTTGTAGCGACACTCCCAGACAGAAAGATGGAGATAAAGCAGCAACGCAGGAGTGAAAGCCAATTACTATTCATTTTACAGCAAGTATATGTATAGGTATGAGTACAAATGTAGATGTATGATAGACATATGCAAAGAAATTTCTGATGACGTGTCACAGGACAACTTGATTAAAGCAAGCAACATTGAACATGGCCCTTGTCCAATTGCGTATGTTCTGCCTTGCCTGTCTCGCTGCCACCCTGACAGGCCTGGAGGAGATGGTTGAATCTTCCTGCTGAGGAGGGTTGTTGTCTTGGGCCACAAGCGTGGGGCTGTAGCCAGTGGGGGGTCAGAGAGATTGGAATGGCCAGCTAATGGTGGTGTATCCTGTGGGGCAGGGTCACTGCCATTTGCAACCACTGTACTATCAGGTATATTTGTCGGATCCGCGTGGTCAGGCATGGTAGAAGGGGGATCTACAATGTTCATTTCCAGCGGGTATAGGTGTCGAACAGAACGGGTAAGTAGGTATAGTACCATCGGTCAGTGTCACACGTGCTGTTCTGATTGCACCATCTGTGCTGGTGATGATAGAGGTTATAGTGCCAACTTTCCAATGAACACGATTTTTTGAGTCTCCCTTGATTTGGATCTTATCCCCCACTTGAGGGTCTCGGTGACTCACTATTCTGGGTTGTTTGTGTTCAAGTTGGTGACGTTCTCGGAGGCTTGTCAGATAGTGTGTTTGAAACATCACTCCACAACGTGCACGGTGGTATCGGTATAGGCTATGCACAACGTGCACAGCGGTATAGGTATTGTATAATGCCACAGTGTAGAGTTTAGCTGGTATAGAGTGTTCAAGGTATAAACTACATACAACGTATGCAGAGGTATAGGTGTACAGATTGTATATTGCCACAGTGTAAAGGTTAGCTGGTATTGGTATCATGTGGGGAGAGCTCATGGACACAAGGTATAGGTATAATCGATCGATCGAGGTGTTTTATAAAGTACGTACTTACTGATACCACTATCACCAATACTGCGTAATAATCGTCCGACACAAACTTGACCGCAGTCAGAAGCGAACTGTCTCAAAACTGCATTATCTTTGTCCCAGGTATCCCCACCAACCCTCTCTGTGGAGGGAGGTATGTTTCCCTTAGCTTTGTGCTATCCTATGCTACTTACTGACCACCTACTCGCTACTTATGGAGTATGGATACTCTCAGTTGTAGCGACAGGCTGTAGCTGAACAGCCTTCCATCAACGCTCGTATTGCAGCCTGATGAGCCATCGAGCTTCGTATTGTCCCGCACCCACCGTCAGTCTGAGGACACAGGCACACTTTATTTGTGGATCTAGTTCGCTATAAAGAGTGTAATTCTCCTACTCGCTTGCTCTGAAGTTTTCTTCGCACGGTCACCTACCAGAATTTTTTCCCGTGTTAACTTTTAGCTGCACCGCATCAAATGGTCCCATTGGATTTGGGAGGCCATACCTCAACGCCGATGTCCCGTATTGCGCAGCCCAAAATATCCCCCTCCTTCCAATCTCCATGGCAACGATTTTTGGGAGATGAGAATCTGGCATACTGGCGACTCTGGAAATGTAACTGTGGTGGAAACTGAGGGTGAATGAGGAAAGCGTATTTAATTCTGTCTCGAGGTAAACCAAATAATTCGGAGCACACAAAGGTAGGTGCTACATTTTTTTTCAGAAAGCAGCTTGGCAGACTCAACGCATGCGTACTCCAGATAGCCCCAAAGGTGCACCCCACAACCTTGAATCGTCCGCACTGAACACCAAAGGGGAACCTGCATATTTCTAGAAGCTCCTCCCCATATGTAATTCACAGCGTACTTCCCTGTTTTGGCCTTAAGTTTCAAGTGCTTCGAGACTGAGATTCTGGGAGTAAATGGGTAGTTATGGTGACAGTGTTGTAAATACTCGTACTGATAAGGTGTGCTTTAGGACAACGTAAGGCTAAAGCTAGTGTATTTAAGAAACTGTCCCCTATTCAAAATAGGACTGTAATAAGAGACTGTACATCTGTAGATCCCAGTATTGAGGGTTAGTTGTGTAATATTAGTTTAAAAATAATGCAATAGCACTCTCGGCAGGATTCGCGTTGAACTGCTCAGCACTTTACCTGATAGTGGGAACTCGGAAATTCAAATTTCACACTCGTTTTCTGCGTAGACTTTCCGACATAAACTTAACATGGTCGATAACTGCTAATTTCCGTTATTAAACAGAATTTGACCAAAAAAGGGAATTCGCAGCCCACGAAAATTATCCACTTGGGAAAAGATTTTGATTTGAGCGTTAAAAAACACAGACTTGTCTAAGGGCGGTCCTCCACTGGAAGCAATACAGAGCGACCAAGCGTATTCGTCCGTACAGTAGTGACTGATCCCATTTCGGTAAAGTATATTATGGGGGGGGGGCTCCATTACACGCTTACTTACTTGAGTGATGGACTTCGGGCGGTGACTGATCCTGTTCAGATGGGATTGGTCGCGCTTTCAAGCGACCTCAGCTCCTCCACCTCCACAACACCGCACTGCCAGACTACGCATGTTTAGTCACCTAGTATCTTCCTCAAAGTCGCCTGGTTTTTCGGTATCGCTTCCAGTGGAGGACTGGCCTAACATTTGAGATGAGGGCTGCTGAATAAGTTTGACCACCTGGCACCTCATCTGAACTGCTGAGTTTCTGCGTTGTAAATAAATTCACTGATCAAAACGCAACTATTAAAACTATGTCCTGAGCAAAGCATAGATCACCCTCTGGTATCACATATTAATTTGATGATTATTTGAATTAAGTAGGTCTGAGAGAAAACATATATTTTACATCCACGTTGTATATTACAAAACATATCCTTTATTAAGTTGATGAACGCAGCAAATATAATAATGTTGTTTTAAATCGAACCACTGTAGTTGCATACTTGATATCGTATACAATTAATTGATTGAAACGTATCTGAAGAATAAGCCAGCTTGATATAAATATGGGTGGATAACAAAATAATCCTTCAAGTAATTCCAAGATACAAAACACTGGTATATACATCACACGCATCTTACAGTGAGTCTTTAGACAATTGCGTATCTGCTGTAAAGAATGTCCCTGACTTTGTAGTAGTTGTCAGAAATCCAACCTTCTAGAGAAACTTTTCGGGATTCTTGTCTCTTGACAGCAATGGTACGGTTGCAGCACCAAAGAACACCCCCAGAAAATTCGGATTCGATGCCGTGTTTGGTCAATATTTGTTTCAAATCCGAGAGTTTGAGTTCGTTTATGAATACTGAGTCGTGGGGGTTGACTTCGGTCAAAGGAATGGGTTCCAGAGACAGGAGACGTTCGCCGATCCCAGAAGTCTCATCATCGACCTCCATCTCTTCTGTCTGGACGGTGTCCGGTGCTTTGGACCTCAGCGTGGCGACTGCGTCGAGCCAAGCGACCTCGGTTTCCTTGGCTTTCTGCATTTTCATGGAGGACACCATGGCGTCCGTAAGACGAATCTGGTATATGTGAGTTTCCGACGTCGCATCAACCATGTCCCCCTTGCTAGGAGTGAAGACTTTGGCGTCCGTCCATTGCTGCACGTGATTCGCCAGAGCCATTGTATTCTCCTTCGTGCCCCTAATCAATATCAGTCGATGCGGTTTCAATTGAGTTATCAATTTTTTCATGGATTCACCGTCCGATCTGCCTTCAAAATCAATATACTGGACTTGTGCATTGACTGAAATCTCCTCGATTGATTTTACACATTTAGTTGGAATTTCTGAATCGGTCACTTCCTCTTCTTTGATTTTCACTTTCTCCTCCTTGATTTCTACTTGTCCTTCGATTGTTTTATAATCTTCAATCTTAACAAGCTCTCCATAATCATCAAACTTAATTTTAGCATCATTTATTGGGTACATAGGATACGTTTTTTTGGATTTACTCTTGTTTCTCCGTTCAGACTTTACCACCAAGTCATGTGTACTCTTGATAACACTAAGCAGCTCGAGTTCATCATCTGAAGAATCTTCTTTTTCTTCTACCTGGCGGCTTTCTGTTTCGTGGGCTCTCAGGTAAGCTGCTAATTCTTCGCCTTCCAACCTAACTCTCTTTTTTATTTCTAGTTTCATCGTTTTATTAATTCCGCTCTTGAGGAGTTCCGAGCCCAGAGTCCCATTTCCACTTCTGGATGTCAGTATTATGGTATTCTCAGAGTGTGGTGCCCACTGAAGGAACAGATCATGGGAGAACCCACATTCTAAATCCGGCATGCTTGCCAGAACGACCACTTTGGCTGAGGACGACAGCTTCAGCACCTCATTGACGCTATGACACAAACGAATGTGCTTGAACTGAAAAGGGTTGTTTCTTACAGCCTCGAAATTCTTCATGAGCTTCTCGCTCATCCACTCAATCTGTGATTTGGCAAACTCTACAACATTATAACTGACGTTATTCAATAAACACAAAGGGTGGGATTGGAGACCAGAATGCTTATTTCGCCACAGTTGGTCCAACATGTGAGCCAATTCTAGGACCCTTCCAGCTGTGTCCACAGCGATCAAGATGTTTCCATTATTGCTCAACGTCTGGAGGACTAGAGTCATGAGCTTTTCGTCCCTTGACTTTCTCCTTGCTTGTTGATAAGTAGCATTAAATGCATCAGTTATTAGCAAAGATGGTCTTTCAAGTTTATCTAGATCACAACCGTTCAAATGCCTCTCCTTCTTATGATTAAAATCAACAGCGTATATCACGTCTTCCTCTCCCATCTTCATGATTTTCCACATGGTTCCACCCAGCATATGGCCAGCGGGCATCGGAACGATACTCAGCCCAAACCCTTTACCCTTCATTGGAACCGTCTGATTATACTTCAACTGAACTACTTTGTCAAAAGCGGCATCAACGTCATCGAGGTTGAACAACGTGAAATCCTCCATGTTATAATGAGATTGATACAAGTCGTACATGAACATTTGACCCATTTTATACACTGGAATCGTTGCGTACACTGGACAACTCAAGCCGCACTTTCCAACGAGGTATGGAAGAGCTCCGAGATGCAATGGATCTGGATAACTTATCAAAACAGCGTCGATCATGTGAACATGTCGTTTGAGCTCTTTGACAAAATCTAAATCAAACTTTTCGTTCCATCCACAATCCAGAAGGAATCTGAAGTCGTCGATTTGAAGAATGTAACACGGCGGTGATTCGTCCATTGCTCCGGACAGCGCATGAAGTTTGATGATCGAAGTCATTTCCGACGTTAGCACTATCCACTGTAAGCCTGAGTAATATAATGTATATAGCAATTGCCTATTAATTGTTCGGCGATGATGAGGAATCAAAATTCATCCGTAATGAATACATAAACGTTCGTTAGATAAACTATTCGTTAGATTTTAGGACGCAAAAATCATAACAAGTTACAGGAGGTAACACCAGCGCAGGTTATAAATGGTTGTGGTTTACATCGTTTACACGCTCTGGCTCTCGGCTTGGTAGGCATAATGGTGTTTCTTCTCTCTTCCGGTCAATGTTAGGATTTGCAGGCAATGGCTTTATTGAAATTTGCTGAAGTTTAATTTGACTAGCGTGGGTACATTTTAACATGTTTAATGTTTTAGGGCTGGGGGTCATTCTGTGAATTCCGACACGCAAATATGCAACGTTTTTCATTGGTTACTACACAGTTACTACCTTCTGTTGTAGCAACCATAAAGAATATCGCACTTGAAAGAAACAAGAGTCAATAGCTACGTTTTTCATTGGTTACTACACAGTTACTACCTTCTGTTGTAGCAACCATATGTTGATGGCGAGTTCTATAATAAGTACAGTAAATGCAACATTATACTTGTAGAGTTCAGTGAAATTGTGGCTTTCATTTTTTCTTGACATTAAAAAACTATATCTAATTTCTCCCTTGCGAGGGAAAAACATTAAACATGATTTAATGTTTTTCTCTCTCAAGGGAGAAATTTAAACTGTTTTCTCAAGAACTGCTCTCTCGTTTCATGTTTTTATGGCAGTTGGGGGTTCATCAGAACTTGATGCACGAGGCCTTCCCATGGCCAGTGCACACACACAACCGGGTGATAAGAACACACTACAATTATGACACAGTTATGTACCTACCAGTCTATCCGATCCGAAATAGTGTCCAACCGTTTCGGAACAATGGGCTAACCCTTAAATCACACCGTAGGTACCTACCGTTATCTCGAGGAGGTTTCACAAAAAAAGTTCCACATTCATGAACAATTTTCCATTTCCATTTTCCATTTCCCCCATTTCCAGATGTCAAAATAGATCTGTCAGGTCTCATTGACGAGGGGACCCATTTCAAAAAAAAAACATTTCTATGGCAAAAAAAAGTTTGTTCAAGTTGAACATCCTCTGCTTGATCATGGAAAAACATAGGAATCATGGATATGTTTTTGGAGCACAAATTTATGCTAGCATATTGCATAACAAAGTTCTGGCTAGAGAGGCGTAGCAATTAGTACATTTTTGATAATCTACCTACTACCTAGCTTTATGCTACCTACTACCTTGTTTATCGGTATCGTGTTACACTTTTTGGTGTTGGAAATTTCGGATTCTCCCCCAGCCCAAAAACATATCCATGAGAAAAAAAGTTTTCCTAGTTATGACTTTTTAGGTAAAAACCGATTGTTGCATCACCCCTTAGAGGCATTTCGTATTCGAAAACACTGTCAAAATCGGCTAACATACCTACCTACCGCCTACCCCCAATTTTTGTTGTGACCTAGGCAGATGTGCATGCCAATATTACTTAGGTAAGTACCTACCTAGTTGCAAATTTCATCAAAACTAAAAATGAGCGGACAGTTAAAAACCCAAATATTTTAATTAATTTTTCATTTTCTGAATGAACAAATATTATTCATCTTAAAAAGAAAAAAAACCTAAGTAAATGTCCTGCTGTTGGGACTTCAGGACGTCTTTTTTACAGTGGAATTGGGTTACATTAACGGATACCTACAGAAAATATCCGTTCAAAACGGAAAATAATAGTTTTATACCTAGGGTAGGTGGCGGCAAAAGTTACCAGTTTGCACATGTCGATTTTTCCCGGGCCCCAAGAAAAAAACACATACGTTTGTGGTCCTACCAGTCCAAAAACTGAACGATGTTGTAGAAGGAGATCTCCTATACCTTCAGTAAAAAATGAGTCATTTCCCAAAATATTTAGAAGCTGAATTTTTAATTTTACCACAAAGCCTTCTTGGCAACTTTTGCCCCACCGAATGGGGCCACAGTTTCCACTGGCAACTTTTGCCGCATTCATCAGTTTAGAGCTGGGAAGGAATAGAAAACCCACCAGTTAAAGTGCCTGCATATTTTTATTTCAAAAAATTTTGAGAAAAATAATGAACTGTAGAACTATCCTTTTTTTAGGAATATTTGGCAAGATTTTAGAAATAGAAAATCATGCTGACCCTTACAAATTACTAATTACGTAGGTAAGTATAATATAGGACTCATAGCAAAATTACAATTAAGATTTTTTTTTTTAACTTCTTTTTAGGAATATTTAGCTAGATTTCAGGATAAGAAGAAAATCACATATTAACCCGTACAAATTACTTACTAGGTAGGTAGGCCTACTCATAGTAAAATTACAGTTAGGATCATCACTTCAACCTAGCTAGTCTCCCTGAAAGTCCGAGCTTTGGCACACCCTTTCCCTGTCTGTCTTTTCATGAATGCTGTGCGTTAAAACCCAATAGTACGAGATGCCTGACTACAAGATAGTCCTTGGGCCATCAAAGAACGTGCCTAGAGAGCCTGGTCCGGTCAGTTTTCCTTTTGTAATTTCTGAAATGATAGGTAACCCTAGCTATCACCATTTCCAAGAAGTATAACATGACTATATATTACTAAATTAACAGCTAACAGAAGTGCAAAGATAATGATCCTAAATGAAAACTGACATAAAATGGGACAACCTACAGTGAGGGGCAAGTTTCCACTGAGGGCCAAGAGTTTCTAAGTACAACCTGTGGAAACTTTTGCGCCACTGTTAAGCAGGGTTCACATCCATCCGTAGCCGTCTGGAAATACGGATAGGGGAAGCTAGTGAAAAGCAGTGGAAGGGATGGAGGGGAATCGCGGAAGTTGGGAAGGCGTTCATAACCATCCGGAATTTTGGCTGACAACTCGTTTCCCGCGCTTCCTCCCACAGCTGTTTCGGTTGCCGACGCCATTCTGTATGCGCAGTAGTGAACTGCGCAGATGCGGAGCGGAAGATAGCTGAAAAATCAGATGCGTACAGTTTGCTTCAAAAGTGCTTCTCCGGAAAGAATATTCCCCCCTCCCCAGCTGATGTCCAACCAATCAGCTGCTCGTACACACTTTCCGGATAGCTTTCCGGATGGATGTGAACCCTGCTTAACACTGTATGTGGAAACTTTTACCCCATTTTAAGACATAGTAGAATAAATATATTTTAGGTTACATCAGTTTATGAGAAATGGCCGCCATTGTACTCAAGTAATCCCAAACCTTGTGGAAGAATTTGAAAGGTTGATTACCTACCACCCAAATGAGAGAATACACGCCAAAAATTGTTCAGGCCTTTGTGTTTTGGCAACACCTCAACACTCAAAAATGGCGAAAAATTACATCAAAAATAGGGGGGGAATAATGCGTTTAGCCGCCAGTGGTTTGTGCTCATGACGGTACGTTTATTGTCGAATGAAATCTGGGGGACACCCCCAGACCCCTGGATTATAACAGTTTAGATCAAGGATCAAAGCAAGGAAACATGGAACATGTTTTTCGAATAGGTACATGATAACAGAGGATATGGAGATATGTAGAGAAACGTCTGCCAATTCGAGTAGGCACTATAGCTTCCTCACTTGAATCACATGAACGTATAGACTAGGTGGGTAGGTTCGTTATGATACGGGACCATCTGCGATCCAACTCGCGTATACCCTCAGAATTTCAGCTCTCTACGACTATTTACAGCGTAGTTAGAAACGTTACAAGGAAATGGTCAACATTTCATGTTCGCGGACGCTTAGATCAAAGTTACATTACCATTCCAATGAAATTGATTTGGAACTACCAAAGTATTATTCCTGACCGACCCTCCAAGTTTGAATTGACTTAAACGATATTTAGGGTACCTAGTTATGGGTATTCCAATTATTTCACGTTTGTGCATGCCTAGACGAAAGTTACGGTAATTTTTCAATGACTTTGGTAGGGGACCATCTGTGACTCAACCCACACCTACGCTCGAAATTTCAGCCCACTTCGACCATTATTTCGGGTAGTTATGGGTGTTGCAAGGAATTACCACAGACAGACAGACACGGAACCAAATATGTTCCTCGATGTCTGAAACAGAAGATGGTAGTGGAAATTTTCATTTTGGAGGACATGAACTTTTTTTTACTCAATCACGAATCCAAGGCTTCCCTGCCTTAGGTAGTGAGGAAGCAAAAAACGTCTTGGGATTTCCAAGCCTCGGACCAGCGACCTAACGCAATGTCATGTAATTCACGTCCTCAGCTGCTTTTGGCGTTTTTCAGGTAGGTAGAACTCCCTCGGCAGTTTTCGGCGGAGTAGGGTCTGGCCATGCTCTCCTCGGAGTTGGGTGGCAGGAGTGGGGTGGAGCGACAGGGAGGGGAGCCGAGTTCCCCTGGACTGGACACGGACGTTTTGCAGCCCGGTTTACTCCCGTAAAAACATATTCCATGTTAAAACAACAACTGATAGGAAGTAGACGAATGCACTCCTACTTGATTTCCATGGACTCCTCTCCCCGGTCAATTTTCAAATGGAGGTGGAATCTTTTGGCCCCACCTGCCCTATTAGGTATGAAAATGAAAAGGGATTGGTACTTACTGAAACTCTGAAAGGGATCAACTAAACAACGCTTGTGACGAAGGATGCTGGAAGCCAGCTATAATTTATTAGACGGTTGTTCCATTTAACTAATAACAGTTGAAACGGAGTGGAATCGGGTTAGACTATTGATGCAAACCTGAATCCCAAGCATCACAATACAACATTTTGTACTCCTAACCTAAAACATAGGCTATCCGTGGTTAGATTAATGTTGCGTAACGACACTCAACAGTTATTCATTTAGTTATTTATTCATTTTTATGTACAAAAGGACCTACGTCCCACTAAGTGTAATCTATAATAATATGTACAATTACTTACTGGAATAATATTTGGCGCAAAATTGAAAACGCTGCAAATTATTACACAAAGGTTAATTATTTACCTGTATAGATGCCCCATCTACGTAGGTAGTATAATAAACAGTTGTGTAATAATTTACCCAATAATACTTCAACTTTTGTTCAAGTTGCGAATGTACCTATCAACAAAATTCAAGAGATCCATCAATTTTCAAATGAAATAACATCACAAAACAACCAACTCGACTTCATACAGCCATCTGTGATTATAATCAGGTGCTCCCTAGTGATGATATCTGGGTCGAATTAGGAGCCTGGCCAGATCCCACTCCGTCCGAGGGGGTTCGGCCGTTTCCGCATGGAAGTTAGGATCCATCCTTTCATCCATCCATCGTTCCCGCCCTCCGCGATGGGCGCGTGTCTTTATCACTTTATTATCAGTAGGTACCTACCTTCAAAACAAGACCATCAAATTTTGAGGGGGCGTTAACATTTTTTTTCATGCTCGATTCCAAAAGTTCAATATTGAAAATAATGAACAAAAGCACTGATTTTAAACCATCTGCAACTAGGTAATTCTGGTGCCGGTTGAAGTGATGTCTCTTGTCCAGGGTCCTTAGCTGGTTCAAGACTTCCTCTTCCGGGTACCTACATACGAAGGTAGTAGGTAGGTAAGTACTTCTTGCTACAGCTCGATTTGAACTTGAGCTGTAGGTATCCCTAGCTACGCATTGCAGTTTGTCACTTTTAGCTTACTCTGGAGATTGTAATCACGCTCCATTACATTATTCTATGTTAGTTTCACATTGATAGTGTTGATCTTTGATACTGCCTACTTTTTGCAGTTCGGGTGAAATATAATTTCAATTTGGAGATCCCAACACCATCTAGAAATCTGACGACTTGATACGTTCGCCAGATACGCTTTGACGGAGTAGGGACCTACCTGTACCATACTGAGGAATTGAACGAGTTCAAAAGTTACCTTACCGACGCAGACAACGATCTGATTAACAACAGCATCATTGGTTTTCAAGTCTCTCGAGGCGATGGCAGGGAGAAAGTCTTCAGCTGGAAGGAAGTCGACCACTTCAAGAAAATCCACTGCAGCGAGGAAATCGAAAGGCGGAGGACCGAGGAAATCAAAAGCTGGAAGTGCACGGAGGCAATCACGCAGGAAATCCGTCAAGAGTGGCGTGAGCAAAAGGGTTTCAGAAAGCCCAGGCCACGCACATAAGAAAGTTTCAGAAGTAGATGTGCCATATGCTCCCACAACACTCAACGTATCCAGCATCCACCCGTTTTTCCTCCTATTACGGAGTCATGAAAGGTCCTTGGTACTCAAGGTAGGTAGGTAGGTAGTAGGTACCTACGTGACTTGAGGAGTAGGTTAGGCAGGTAAGCTCAGGTCCAAGTTCACTTCCAAAACATCAAAGTAGAAAACATAGGTACCAACTTCACAACAATTCCTCCTGGAATTCTCGAGTGTCTTTTTTGGTCTGTTGATCACAGGTGTTCGCTCCACAGGCTGTATCAGGGGTGGCACTATTGTAGGTACAGCAAACCCCGCTCTGGAGCGGGGATGCAAATCAACAGATAAATAAAACCTAAAAATCCCTGGTGAAAAACTGATATCATTACCTTCATAGTCCGCCTAGCATGGAAGTATGTAGGGGAGACCTGGGCAAGACGAATCAACCGCCATTTTGAGTATTTAAAAAGAGGGAACGAAATTTGATTTCTCCCTCATTAAGGGGTTGGCAACACTGGAGCTCCCCTTCTAAAGTTGTTGATAGGGGACAAGCAGACAAGCAGCAGTTCAGAGCAGTGGCCATTGGGATGGAAAGGTTTTGGAACCTCGAAGTAGGTTATTCATTTTCTCCTTGGTGTTCTTCATTTTCACCTTGTTCAGTTTCAAAATCAGCATTTTCGGTGATGGTAAACCATGAATCAAGGATCGTATTGCACTTCTCGTTTTTTGGTCTATTGTTATCTCCACTTTTCCAGAAACCTAGCATTAGGGGCAAGATGAACCACTCAATTTGGGGCAAGATGACCCAAAGCAAAGATGGTTCATCTTGCCCCATACCTACCTGTGGTTCTTCTTGTCCCATAATACTGTATCGGGTTTTTCCACTGGTAGCTGCCTTTAATTTCATTTTTAAGAGCTGCCTTTAATTTCATTTTTAAGAGAGATATGATTTCTACTTCATCTCGATGGAATAGTTTTTTGTTCATTAGTAATTTTATTCTTAGACATTTTGTGTCGTCATTCTTTAAATGTGAGCCAACCAAAATTCAATTGGTACCTTTTTCTGCCTCAAAATTTTCTAGTTCTTTCTACGTGGGTTCCTTTGCAATGACAAATGATTCTTGCTAATAAATATCCAGGTACCTAATTAATAAAACGCTGCAAATTATTACACAACGGTTTATCATTTACCTGTATAGATGACCCTTCTGCGTAGATCACTGTTTTCTGTGGTCAATCCACTGAATTCCAATTAATAGATCGATTGAAATCCAGTTCCAAGTGGATTCCAATTCCAATTGAAATACACTTAAATAAGTCTAATAATTTTCCCCCACAACAATCCCCACAGGAAATTGTGAATAAATTGCTAGATTGATAGATTTTAAATCCAATTCCAATTGAAATATTAATTGAAAACCATTGGAAACGATGAACAACCCCCCAATACTCGGTGCAAGACTGTTGCGGCGACCCAAGCAATGATATCTGGGCAGAATGTATGAAATCTGATTCACCCTCCTGTTGACGAAGCCTGTCCGTGCAAACTTCAGGGCCTTACTTTGAACGAACGGCTGGACGTACAATGCTCCTGGTGGTCTCAAAAAACTCCCAAGTTCAAGAACTATTTAAAAACGTAAAAAATTTGAGATAATGGCGTCCTGGAGATTTCAACCCTATTTTTCAGTCACTACCTACACAGAATGCCTAATTTTACACATATACACGTTTTTAAATCTAAGGATAAATTCAGGATGCTATGAAGCGGATTTGTCTATAAAAAATTTTCAAGAATTCATGTTCTGAAAATTTTGGACCCACCGCAATAGCTATGCGTCCAATAATTGAAAATTCGCTAAAAGGCGATCATGGAGTTGCGCTCAAACTTCTCAATGTCAGTTTTAAATTCGGCGTGAAAATTCCGGAGTTAAGTAACAACATACCTACCCAGGGAGGTACCTTGCAACAATATATAAATTCGTTTCAGTGCACCCTTCTTGCAGCATACCCTAGCATGTTCAATATAGAGAATTTACAAAATAAAGATTTTATCTGAATCATTGTTGTCTACGTAATTCCTTTGAAATTACTGTCTTGAAAAGCTGAATATTAAGGTTAGGTCCTAAAATGGCCCGAAAAACATGGAACCCCTACTACCTGTTCGCGCGACCTCAAATTTACCAGAAAAACTTGAATTTGTACACAAAACTGAGGGTAGTTGGGAACTGCGCCACTGATAAGTTTATGAACTACCCAATCAATTTTCAGTGTAAGTTCCTGTTTATTGATTGTAGTCGTAGCTACCATGTACTTACCTCAACCAACAAACCTCTAAAATTACATTCAGTCAAACGACGAGCGCATATATATCATAAAGCTTTGTGTGGTTTGAATCTGCTGCAAGGAGGATGGAGGGTTGCATCCACAAGGCCACTGCCCCGGCACCCAAAAACACTAAAAAGACCAACCGTTGTTCAGTTGGCATTTGAATTTCCCTCCATACACTGTACCTAGAATTTTTCACAAAGTTCAACAGCGACTCGCCAGATTTCTGTGGCTACGGATATTCAATATTCTAGTAGAGTTTCCATGGTGGTTCCTTCTTGTTAGCTCCATAGACCAAGCACCTTATCAGAATAAAGCGACAGTAATCGATGTCCTGCAATCGAAATCGAAACCTAGGCTCCTGAAACTGGCAGGTGGGTCCTGGGGACCTAGTGTTCCCATGGCAACCGAGAAAGTGGCCCAGTCAAGTAAAAATGTTGTTCGCCGCGCTGAATTCGGGCGCTGTCACCAGAATATGACTTCCTCCCCAAAATAGTTCATTTCACAATCGATTAGATCCCTTCCATTCGATTTGTCATCCCCATACGAGATGCTTCTTCTTCCTATTTGTTTTTGTTGTCTCTGAATCACATTCGCTTTCTCTGTTGAGTCTGTTGTCAGTTTTCAATTTTTTGAATCAAATTTTGTGTGTTTTGCGTTTGGTCGATGACAGATTTGTATTTGTCCTGTTTGCTGTTTGTGATCTTGTGGTTTGCAGATCGATCGGCGTCAACACGCAGATTGACCTAGCTTCTAGTCAAGAGCTTCTCCATGCGAGTAGGTACTGGCCGACGGGTCAATATTTTGTAGGGATGTGTAAGATCCGTTCAATTCCGGGAGTTAACTCCCACCAGTTCACTCTTTTCTGGGATCAGTTCTTTGGGATCCGTTCACCGTTCTTCAGTTCTTCACTCTCAAGTTTGACCCTCCAAAGCCCGTTCAGGTAGAATCCGCCAAGAGGGAAGGGGAGATGTGAACGGTGAGCGGTGAAGGGAGGGTGATGTGAACGGTAAGGGGTGTAGGGAGGGTGAAGAGAGGTGCGGCGAGGGGAAGGGTAAAGGAGTTGAGAACGGGTGGTGACAAGGAGAAGGAGTGGGATCGGAGGAAAGTATACGAGGAGTGAGGACGTCACAAGAGGGAGTTCATGAACTGGTGAACGGCAACTCTTTGGGAACCCGTTCAGTTGGGATACGTTCAACTGAAAGATCCGTTCAGTTCGGATCCGTTCAGTGCTGAACGTCACATCCCTAATATTTTGTTGTATTTTATTATTAGTTTACTATACATTTGTCAATTTTTGTAACACCTGAATTCGGTGGCTAAGTTGCAGCAGAAAATGTTGACGTTTTCCCAGGACCATAGAGTGTTGATCAAAAGAGATAAGCTTTGCTGAATATCTCTATCAGTAAATAAGAGAAGGGTGTTTATTGTTGCCTCGAGGTATTTTGTAGACAAATCTGTTGGTTTTGTGTTCTGGTTTGGTGCCCCACAGTTTTCAGATCCCACACACCTCTTCTGATTTGCTGTTCCTCACTATAGGTACAACTGGGCCGAAGTTCTAGTTAAATTCACGCTCATGTTGATATTTTTCTGTTCAAAACTGCCCTTATTGTGAACAAATGGCTGATAGTAACACCAATTACTATTCGATTGTCCCGAAGAATCGATATCCGTTTTTAAAATTTTCAACCCCTTCCTTTGTTGGCTCTGAACAGTTTAGGCACCATGAATGAGTGCATAGTGGTCTAAGGTAACCGATAAACAGATAAACCAAAAGCTATTTTTCGAAAAATCTCATGAAAAACTGCTGCTCTAACCTACCTATCATTAGGTAGGTCACGCAACATGGTATATGAACGCAAATAAGTTGAATTGGTATGAAGAATTCACGAATTGGTTTTGAATGCAATTGGAAATGTATTTTTTCTAGGCACTGAACTTCATTCACAGACACATCAAATATAATTTTGAAGACGCTAAATTGATGTACGAAAGGACATACATGGAAGATGCGAAAGAACTGTCGCAAGTATCGGAGAAATGCATACCTGATTCGGCCTTGAGGCTGCTCGCATTGCTCACCAAAGATCCTAATTCTCATGGTTTTTTGACCAACGACAGTAGTGTTATGCGATTTTTGTATGAGAACGTTTCTTCGGTAAGTTTACACGCAGAACAGTGAAAATCTATCACTGCTCTAGGTACATTAACTAGAGTCGTAACATTATCTGGCCACTCTTCTCACATTGTACTTGTAGGTACCAAAATTGCGTAAAATATGGAAATAACTGGGAAAACAATTAAAACCAATTCGAAAATGGCAGAAAACAACGGTGTATTATTTACCTGCATAAATGCCCCTTCTGCGTGGATCACTGTTTTCTGTAGTCAATACCCCCGTGCTCCCCCCAGAAAAGCCCTGAATCAAGTACTGGAGCCGGCCCCGGAATTAAAGTTTCATATAAATGCGTGGGATTCAACAGTTCAATCATTATTTATTTGCAGTTATTCATGAAAAATAAGGTAAATAATAAACCGCTGAGTCCTGTATAGATGCCCCTTCTACGTAGACAGTATAATAAACCTTTGTGTAGTGATTTATAATACTTCAACGTTTGTTCAAGTTGCGAAAGTACCTATCAACAAAATCCAAAAGATAATATCACAGAACAACCAACTCGACTTCATACAGCCATCCGCGATTATAATCAGGTGCTCCCTAGCAATATCTAGGCCGGATTTACACCGTTTGATTCACGATCATGTTGATGAATTTTTTTCGGTGGAAACGAAAGGCTGGTCTTACAATGCTCCGAGTGGTCTCAAAAAATTCTTTAGTTCAAGATCAATTTAAAAACGTTAAAAAAAACCATACCCTTATATTGAAAGTTTTTGAGCTACGGCGTTCTGAAAATTTCAACCCCTACTTTCCACCCCTAAGAGGACAGACAGTAGTAGGACGTCGAGCTTCACGGACCAACTAGACCCCAAACGGACCTACAAACCAAATTTCATTAATTTGGTTCACGGTAACTAAGAAGAGTGCTAAGTACGGCGTACGGCAGACAGACAGACAGTTTTTTTATTGCATTTTCAGATTCTAAATACCTTGAAACCTAAACCATCAAATTTTGAGGGGGGGGGGGGGGGGGGTTGCAATTTTTTTGTCATGCTCGATTCCAAAGTCTCATTATTGAAAGTAATATTAAACCAAAAGTATTTGTTTTCGAAATTTGTATAAATTGCCAATATTTTATATATTATTATCATCTACTACCTCGTGCTATGAAGTTACCTAGCCATCGAGGATCAGATGGCAGCAAACAGACTGATTTACTTGGAGTGGGAGTGCAGCGATCTGTAAAGGGTGCGGACCATCGCAAGCGCATTCTAGCAGCCGATGAGTAAGCCTGCACGTCATCCAGCCGGTCTAACATAAATACCACTATTTGCAAATGTTCAACATTTAAACACTTACTTGTAACAATGAGCAAAACATTTATGCACACGTATTGAACCAGTTATCCGTTTTCTGAATTAAAATAATATCACAATGCGAAGTAGGTAAACTAAATTTGGTGAGCAACATGTTTTCTCCGGGTCCTTCCCCCCTTTTGGGTGCTTTGGCTCAAACTCATGCGCGGAGCAGACCATTTTCTAATTCAATTAAGGTGGCTGGGACAAGGATGTGGAATGGCTTGCCACTGGTGATAAGGTCCCTGCCATCGCTCGACACCTTCACGGGTGCATTGAAGGCGCTTTTCGGGAAATGAGCACTTCTCTCTTTTTCTACCTGCTGTATTCTCTCATTTTTCTCTTCCATTCTACTCTTTTCTTTCTCTTCACGTTCTTCTTCAATCCCCTTCTTTTCACCACCTCCCTCTCCATTTACCTTCATTTTACTCTTCTCTTCCTTCACCGTTCTTTCATCTTCTCTTCCATTCTTTTCTTTCCTCTTCACCTTCTTCTTCAATCTCTTCTTTTTACCACCTTTTCCTTCTTCATTTTCTATTAAAATGTGTTATTTTGTTTTTCGGTTTTCTTTTCCATTCATTTAAATTCTGTGTTACTTTATAACATACTTTATTAAAAAAATATATAAGCGTTACTTTGAGCTTTCCCAGAGAGACTGTTCTCTGGTATGCTGGCGAAGCGCTTAACCTTGTTCCTCGAAACGTTCGATTTGATAACAGAATTTCAATCAGGGTTCCGTCGGGGTTACTCTACCATTGACTCGATTTTTGCACTGACCGGCATTATAAGCCTAAAACTGAACCAGCCTGGTGGCAAGGTGTACGGTTTTTTTGTCGATTTTAAATCCGCATTCGACACGGTGAATCGTCCTCACCTCTTTTTCAAGCTTTTAGCTCTGGGTCTCTCAAATAAGTTCGTGTCAATTCTGCGGAGTCTCTACACTGACGTGGCTTCGGCGGTGTGGACTGGGAAGGGCAGAACCGAATATTTTGGCGTGGGGGCTGGAGTGAGGCAGGGTTGTCCCCTCTCCCCGGTGCTGTTTTCGGTATTCCTGAACGATTTGGCGGATGAGTTACGTCACGGTATAAAGGTTGGAAATCTGGATGTGAGGGTTCTCATGTATGCAGATGACTTAGTGATGATAGCAGATGACCCTGGAGATCTGCAAGATAATATCGATATTCTGGAGGGCTACTGCAGCAAATGGGGACTTCAGTTGAATCTGCTGAAGTCGAAAATTATGATTTTCCAGAACGGAGGAAGACGACGCGCGACGGAGCACTGGAGTTTTGGAGGTAGAGAGATTGAGATTGTGAATGAGTATACGTATCTGGGGGTGGTTCTCACTCCCCGTCTCTCTTACACCAAACACATCAAGCTGAAGGCCCACTCAGCAAAGTTTGCCCTCAATAACGTATGGGGAAGGCTGTTCGCCGATTCGAATGTCCCTCTGAAGGCAAAGATGGATGTGTACCATGCGGCAGTCCGTTCAGTCTTGTGCTACGCAGCGCCATGCTGGGGATCTCAGGAGTATGAGCAGGCGGAGGGGGTTCAGCGGATGTTTATTAGGAAACTGTTCCATTTGCCTAGGTTTGCTCCAGGCTACATACTGCATCTGGAAACTGGATTGGACACGGTCTCGGCCTTCACTCTCAAGGCCCTTTTCGGGTACCTGCAGAGGGTGGCTCATCTTCCGGATATGCGTCTCCCGAGGATCGTTGCGAAGGAGGTTATAGGGAGGAGAGTCTCGTGGGCCCAACACTTGGATCGTCTCTCTGTTGAGCTTCAAGTACAAAACGAATTGGCTTCATTGAGGGGAGACTTGGTTAAGGCGCAGGCTGATAACCTCCTAGGGAAGTTCAATGAACATAAGCGCAAGCAGTTCTGGCAGAGAGCCCTAGATTCTGGAGGATTCACGCTCTACAGAGAACTGGATCCCTTAGTGAAGGCGTCTAGCTTGATCGAGGATCCGAAAATAGATCTTGTGTCGAGTAGATGGCTGTTCAAGCTTAGAGGTGAGCTGCTGCATCTCAACGGGAAACCGTATGCTTCCAACCGATGCGAGGAGTGTTCCTTGTGCAACACGCACCAGAGAGAGGACGTGTTTCACTTTCTTTGCATCTGCCCAGTGCTGGCTGAATTTAGAAGGACAGCATTCGGAGAGCCACTGCTTGGGCGTGATAGGGCATTGGTTCTGCTGAATGGCGAGGGGTGGGGAGACCTGGTTATTTTTTGCAAATTGGCGTGGCGGTATAGGGCAATGTTAGTGAATGAGTTTAATTTTTGATTTTGTACAGTCTATAATTCTCTGCCAGTTCCAGTTCATTTTCTAATTCTTTTATGTAATTCCATTTCCATTTAATAATTATTATACGAGGCCGACACTACCGACAGACGGTTTAATACCATGTTGTATTGTTTATTTTATAGGAATAAGAGTAATCATATGTGATTTATTTAATAAACGTGTTTCTTCTTCTTCTTCTTCTTCTTTGAGCTTTCCAAAGCTACGCGGGAACATTGTTCCTATTTTGGAAATAAAGTTATTATTATTATTTGGCCTCGATGGTGCTGCTTCTCTGATCGCAGGTTCTCACCAAAACATCGGGTAATTTGGTCTCATGAACTAATCACAGTTGTTTTCCTTGCGAGATAACATGCACATTTACTAGTCAGCCGCCAGAATGTGCTAGCAACAGTATGCAGTGTCGAGCTCAACACCCTCCCTATAATTTCTGTACCTAATCGTTAGGGTTTGAATAGACTATGGCCCTAATGTCTCTATAGACCTGATAATCAAAGGTACTTAACAATCATAAGAATTAGTAGACCAACAATATATAGGTACGATATCTTATAATGAGGATGAAGAACCTTCCTACCTGCCTGCACCTCCCTGCTATTCTTTTTTTATCTCCAGAAAACGGAAGTGCAAGCCAAACATTGTTCTAAAATATTGGCAGACCTATCACAAGACGTCGAAGTAGTACGCAAAATGACGGAAGAAGGCAGCGGGTTTGATATGAAAAATCTTATAAACAACCTCAGTCACCACAACGCCGACATTTGTCACAACAGCATGAGGGTATAGCTGACACAAGTCTAATAATTTTATAAACCATGAACGATGGATTTCGATGGATCCAACAGTATAAAATAAAAAGGAGTACTTATCGGTCTGAGAGGCCTGACAGTGTCACCATACATACATTTTTCAGATAATTGGCAATATATTTCACGACCTTTATTGTGCTGAGAAGTTCGTCAACCTCAAAGAATTCAGTTTTGTGCCGTTTTTCAATTTATTGGAAAACGAGTACATAGAAGTTCAGAAAAAGGCTTTGACGCTCATAGAGTGGCTGGGGTGTCAGAAGAAGACTCTCGAACTGAAAACCCGGTTTATTGATCAAAAAGGTGTTGACAGAATGTTTGGAGTGTTGATGGTAAGGTCGAAATTGAAATACCTTAGGATACTTAAATCTTAATAATTTGTTACACTATGCATTTTCCATAGAAATTCGAATGGAGAGATATTCATGAGCAAGTTCTGGAAATCCTGAGAATATATCTGGAAGAGAACGAGGAGAGGATGAGGACGTTGGAGCAATCAGGAGTGGGAAAATTCGTCAATTACATAGACTTCATTGAAAACGATGACCTCATTGCCAAGGTTCTTGGGAACATTCTAGACATAGCCACTACTGTATTTGGAAAATTGGTAAATATTCACTAAGATGAAGATAACTTCTAGAGTGGAATATAAACCAGAAAAATTAGGTTCTGTTATCTTAATTTTTTCTTTCATATTTATACTGGCGAATACATAAAATAAATTAATAAACTGATTGATTTGTACAAAGGAATTGGTAGCACTGGGTTTCGTGCCAAAGATCACTTCAATTTTATCGGATGGCACTGTGGAAATGAAGCTGGGAGCTTGTAACATCATTAATGAGATGTTGAGGAACACTGAAACAGTGCGACTCTTTACAGAGCTCGCACCCATATCCGAACTGTTGGACATCATCGTGGACCCGGATCACTCTTGGGAGCTCATTGGAGCAGCTATGGGCGTTCTTCACAACCTCTGCAAGTTCAGCGCAGATATGGCATACCTCTTGGCAAAACAACCATTGAGGGTGAGCCCTGATGGATTGGTTCAGAACAGGGGCTCTGCATGATAGGGAAATACGCATTTCGGGCCTCAAAGTAGGATTCGCACTTGATATTTATTGAAGGGGAAAATTGAAGTGAGTAATTAATATACAATTCAACGCACATTTTCTTTCACTGAATACCTCTCACATTGCAACTTTTCGAGAGGACCTCATTGTTCAGAAAAATAAAATAAAAAACCATGCACACACCCCTTTTGAGGTTTGGAGGACCATATGAAAGTAAGCACTACACAGCTTGAGATTTTACGATAAACTGAGAGCTTTCAAACGAGTGATTAACGATTTTCGTGTTTTGAAAACTAATGGAGTTACATTTACCTAAATATAGATTGGTTGTGTGAAAAATACTAGAAATCTGTGTCACAAGTTTTCTGTTGTGACCCAAAATTCGGCCTGACCCCCAGGAGGGAAACTATCCGTTAAAAAACGCTACAAATTATTACGCAACGGTTTGTTATTTACCTGTATAGATGCCCCTTCTGCGCAGATCACTGTTTTCTGTGGTCAATACCTATCCTTGCGCTTCCCCCCAAGAAAAATTCTAAATCGATTACTGGAGCCGGCCTGGGAATTAAAGTTTCATAAAAATGCGCAGGACTCAATAATTCAACCATGAATATTTGTAGTTGTTCCTGAAGCAAAAGTTTTTTCAAGTTATAAAAGTACCTATCAACAAAATCTAAAAAGAACTGTCATTCTTCAAATGAAGTAATACCACAGAACAACTAACTCGGCTTCATACAGCCATCCGTGATTATAATCAGGCAATGATATCTGGGCTGGATTTATACCGTTTCATTCACCATCATGTTGACGAAGCTTTTCGGAGCAAACGAACGGCTGTTCGTAGGTACATACCTTTCTACTGAAAGTTCTTGAGCTAAGGCGTTCTGAACATTTCAACCCCTATTTTCAACGCTTACAGATGACCCCTTGGTCGAGCTTCGCGGACCAACTAGACCCCAAATGGGACCGAATTTCATTAATTCTAGTTCACGGTAACTAAGAAAAGTGCGGAGTACGGACAGAAATTTTTATAAATTCCACTTTCGGATTCTACATACCTTGAAACGGACGAAACCATCGAATTTTGAAGGTTAAATTTTTTTTCTCATGCTCGATTCCAAAGGTTAATTATTAAAAACAATAAACCAAAAAGAAAATAGAGAATTTCTGTTCAGCTGCTGGGGGACTTAAGAGCTCCACGATGACACCTGCCAAGGCCGGCACTTCAAACACGTCCTGAACACATTAAATCAAACTCTGGCCCTCCATTAATATGACGAGTCCCTACCGAAGAACCTACTATATACATCTAAAACATCTCTTCTTTCTCGCAGAGGAAATTCAAGGAATGGATAATAAAGCCTTTGATGAGTATGCCAATCAAATACAAGAACGTTCTGTACGACTTGTTTAGTGTCATAGTCCAGCACAACCTTGTCAGACCTTACGCCCTCGAATTCCCATTCGTATGGGGAATACTCCTAGGACTACGGGTACGTATCATACAACGGAACAGAGTAAATCCAGGCAATTTCGTGTTACGTATAAATGAATAAAATATCGAATTTCACAATTTGACACGGGATAGTTCTTTGGAACACCAATGTAACTCTGATCATTTGAAACTTGAATATTGTTAACAGGTAATCCATTAAGAAAGAATACGCATCATGATTATTTTGATCTTTCGCAGGACATAGACCCCAAATTACACCACGTTCAAACGGTTTCGGCGGAAGCACTTTTCCATATAATACCAGAAGAAAAGTATGCTCGGCAATTCATTGTGGCAGCTGAAGGGATGGTAATGCTAACCAGAGCTCTCTTTCACGCAAAAGACCATGAACTGATCAGTATGTTGTGTAATGTTGTTCGAGTAGCCGCCGAAAACGATGAATACATGCTGATATCTCTACTGAAAAACCATGTACTTGATTGGTAAGACGTGCTACATACATTCGTTGATAGGCCCTTGAAACTACATTGAGTGTGGGGGGGGGGGGGTAAGGAAATGCCAATAGGTATGAGAACCTGGGGGCCTATTCACTAAGCCAAAGAGACATCTCTTTCAGGTCCGACTCTCTCTTTTGGCAAAATATATTTTTATAGTATCCATGACAGAGTTATTCAGTAACTTTTAAGAGAGTTGGCGGCCATCTTGGCATTCTCGATCTCTTTCAGAGAGATGGCTAATTAGGTGTCTTTCCTCGAAAGAGAGAGTCTATTTCTCGTTTGTTTCACAGTGATCGTGTAATATCCTCGTTCATCGGCAACCACATCGGTAATTTTGATCGTGTATTTTTTCATTTCATAAAGTTTTTCATTTCATAAAGATTAAATTTTTTATTCCAATTTTAATTAAAAATATATACATTATTATTGATTCATGAGTAAAAACGTCCAAGTACGGGTTGAGGTAGGTACCTACCTACCTAAGAGTGGCCGTTCATTAGTTGTAGATATAATACAAGCATTAAGCCCCCTTATTCGACTTTTTCTGTTTATAATTGAGACTTTTTTCAATTTCATTTAAATTTGTATCCGATTCTTGAGTAAAACCGTCCAAGTATGGATTGAGGTAGGTAGGTACCCATTGAATAGGTATTACTAAGAAATGCGTTCATTATTAAGGAATTGAACTCCCAGGGGCACAAACATCTCGCACTTCATGGATGCTATGGCATTTTCGTGTATTAGGATCCATATCTCTTTCTCAAGGTCTCTGAAGCTATTCAGTAAAATAGACGAACCCGGGAGACATTGGAAGAGACTGTCTCTCAGGGGAGACTCTGTCGCGGGAGATTTTCAAAATAGATAATCTCTTTCCACTGTCTATTTTAGTGAATAGGTGAACATATTCGATGTTGGCAAAGAAAATTTTCTTCCGGTGTACAGACCAACTTGAAATGTTTAAATGTTAATCCATCTGCTCCTCAGAATTTCATTCATTCGTTCCACGAGCGACTCCCCCTTTTATCCGACAAAGATGAACACCTTCTCGTCCAAGATGGATCTCTTCCCCTCCCACGAAGGTCGTCAGTGTCGCGATCTTTTAATAAATTAACCCTTCAGTACTCGTGTGTATGGCCAAAGGGTAATTTACTATTACCTGGTAAATGCCCAACGCCTCCGTATTTATTTCAGTCCTTTTGATTTCGTACGTCATGTGGGCAATCAGAAACACCTGAAATAGTGTTTGAACCAGTTTTAGCACAGATGTACGTAGGAACGAACTACTTTTCCTTCTCACTTTTCATTTAGTTTTTCTCTCCAAATATCCTAAGAAGTGAAGTTATTTTTATGCGCCTTCTTTTATTTTTATTATTGTTACCGGAAGAAATTACCAGCTTTTGCAGATGCTACTGACGAACTTTTTACAATATAATATGCATCCTATCTACCCAACATCTCAGATAGTCTTTGCAATATTATAACTAGCTGAATTTTCAGATGAGATTTTAGAAATTATGGCATAACCTAATCTAGTTCATTTGCTTTTGTGATAAAGCAAAGATGTATTTTCATCAACCCAGAAAAGATTATTTTTGTATATAGAAAGTCAATGTTAGTTTCAGACTAGTCTGTTTATTATACTTTTCCAGATCGCTAGTCGTCCCTTGCTATTTCCCCACATCCTTCAGTTCATTTTTTTTTTCATTAGTATTGGTATTTATGTGTAGGTACCTACATATAATATATTTAAGGTTTTCGAAAGGAAATGCTGAATCGAATTAACTCAATCGCGTTTTTGTAGCCTTCATAGGTTACGAGATAAATATGGCCGCAGCAGTGTAACGCCAAAAGGCGCGAGTACTGGAGGGTTAACAGATACAATGGAGTTTGACAAGCTCTATAGGTGCCAAGATATTACAAAAATGATTTATCAATCCCTGAAAGGTTGGTGAAGAAGAGGAGAATGTGGACCGAACTTGAGGCGATGGAATGGGCTGCCACTGCTATCCAAAACTGCTTTCTACCCGCCAAATTCGAGTACAGAGGCCGCCTTACATTTAACGACATCACTCAAAATGGATTTTACATCCGAAAGGAATACGACAGCCCTGAAAACCTACCCATTCCGCCTTCGAGAACAGAAGAAGTTCATAGAGTGCCGTATACAATCTACTTAGCAAATTTTGAGCTGGAAAAGGATCAAATTACTCCGGCTAAAGCAAAGAAAATTTACAATGAGGAACTTAAACAGAACTCTAAATTAGACGATAAATGTGCAACAACTTATGGGATGGAATATGGTAAGGCAATGAGTTGGCAGTGTTGAGCAGCTGAGTCATACCTATACCCATATTAAAAATACCAACACTGTTGTGTGGGATGGCAGATGCCAATGAGGGGGGATCGCAACCTGTACCGTCTCATAAAATAAGTATCTATATTGCAGAAGATACCGACGAAGAATGCATAACGTATGATTTATCTGAGGATCCGCTCTACATTCAAAAGAGCTTGAAGAATAAAGTGGTAATGTGTGACGATGAAAGATTAATTGCACTTTACGAAGAAGTTAAAAGAATCCTTGCAGATGCTGACGAAAAAGCTGGGTACGTGTTTGAAACCCTCCAAGGAATAAGCAGTAAATGCAACAGAATTTAAAAAAATGATGAGATTGATCCCCAGGAATGTTAGTAAACATAGATAGGACTGTGTACAGGCAGGTACTAGGTACGGATTGGAGCTTAAAACCTCATCTCCATTCAGACCCCAAAAATTACATGAATATTCGCGTAGAAATAGAATAATTTCTGTTCCAGACCACGAGACTACTCGATGCCTTTTGACCATTCTTGGGTGCTGTCCAGAGTGGAAGCTCTAGTTGATGTAGTGACAAAAGCACTGAGTGGCACAGAAACTGCTGACCCTTGCCACCAACATTCCATGAATTTGTACATAGAAGAACTGAAAGTATGTAGGAACACCAATAAATTAAACGATTATAATACAATTCCACATCATAAGGATTAACTGTAATGGCAATAATGCAACTTGCAGATGGACGGGAAAACTGGAATAATACCTTTAGGCAAATTGGAGATGGGAGGCAGCTTGGAGAGAGCTCTTCTTTTCAAAATTTTGGCAGACAAAGTAGGATTGCCATGCTCATTTTGGCGCGGAGCTCACGGCAACGGGTGGAATGAAATACCTTTGTTGAACTTAGGTGAGTGGTGCCAATAATGCGAGAAGGAATCGAGAAGAAAATATAATAGGGGGAGCCCAGAAAGAATCACAAAGTGGTAGTCAATATCCATCCGATTGAGTACCTGTTTAAGATGTGCGCCACAGCAGGAAGTGTACTAGGAGTCCATCAGTATACTGAGATACTTACAGACTCCTATTTGATGTTTATCAGTGAGCTGGCAGTGGCCTCTCAAGAAGCTAGTGGGTTGGAGGAAGGCTTACTTTTACAATACACCTATCATCCTCCCACGCATAGTGCTCAGTCTGTTTTACACTGCCACATTGTTGCTCACGTACCACCATGGCACAAACAAATTAATTATTACCAGAATAGAAACTAGGTTAAAACAAAATGTTTTCACAAAAACCTCAAAAGATGTTGACAAGTATGATATATTTCCAGGTGCTGAATTCCCAATGAGGAATAAAGAAGAAACTAAAGGTAACATTGTTCCACGAGGTAGGTACGTTGATTATACCGAACTTGATTTGTAGAGTTCGCATCATCTAATGATTGCACCAATCACATTTTCTCAGTGAGAACCGAGGACAAGCCAGAAATGCCCACACGTTTGATGTACCCGACACACGTGGTTGACCTGATTGACAAGACAGGAAGACTGTTGGAAGTAGGAAGCCCTGAAGCACAGCACTACACAGGCCGACCAATTCAGTCGGTTCTCTACAAAGTCCCAGAGTCCAACCCACCCCCTATAAATACTTGTCTCATCAAACTTGAAGAAGAGGTTAGTTAGAGCCGAATTCTGCCCAATATTGGGGCACCAGAATGCAATGAACCAATGTCAACAAAGCAGATTAGATTACATAGAAGTTTTTAGGTGTCATCATTACTAGTCAGGTCTGTGTTCTGAATACAACAACTGTTCAAAACATCGTTAATTGATTTCAAAGTACTGCCTGCCTGATTTGAGCGTTTGGAGGGTACAGCATCTGATCTTTATATCTCAGTTTGGGATGAAAATTTGTAGTGTCTATGGTTCTCATCTCAGGAGGGCACCAAATACAAGCTTTGATAAACCCTACACCTGATCAGAAATTAGCTTCTTCTGATAGAATCATGTGGAGCCTACAGGGACTAAAGGTTGAAAAAAAATATAGCTACAATAGCTTTCTAGTAAAAGGTCCCCTTGGGATACGCCCAGTGTGGAAAAATCAAGGGTTTAACAGAACTGAGTGTTTGAGTTTGGAGTTCAAGAAAAAATGTGCAGTCACATGCATACAATTAGGCAAAACGCTGCAAATTAACATAGGTACCTACACAAGTTTATTGTTTTCCTTCTGAGTAGATCACTGAATTCTTATTAGTGCAAGACCCTGAAAAGTAGGATCTTTTTTTGCAGTTGACACATACATAGACACGACAAATATCCCGCCGCGTCTTGTAACCCACCATTTTAGCCCCATGAGCCCAGGTCATTTTGATGGTCGCTGAATCTAAGTATTCCCACTCAACATATTCCCGAACTAATTTTCACCAAAACTGGATGATTGGTTTGGCCGCGAACAACTAACAGGTCTATAGCTAGCAACCACATGGAAAAAGGTAGTAGAAAATGTATCAGCTAAAAACAGGGATGACCATGTAGTTGAATGATAGTTCCTTGGGCGGGAAAAACGCTCAGAGGAGTAATGAACCAGTATGGAACTAATATTTATCTTATAGCGTCTATGTGCTAGTGATGACGTCCTTTTCACATTCACATTCTCATGAAATGTCTCTGTTCGGCGGTAGGTAGTATTTAGAGGTGGCCTACTTGATTTGCCAGACACCATTATCCCAGAGATAGAAAAATTCCCATGTTGTAAGCTTTAGCAAACTTTTGAACTAATTCCCGTCGAACGACTGTTGAGATGGAAATTGCTGCTTAACCCTTTCGTTAATCAACACTGCCTCACCCATGCGCCTCTGCTACCAAGCCCCTGGAGCCCCAGCCAACTACCCAGCTGGTTTCTCAACCCTTCTCTGCGTGTGGTTGAAAACCAAGAAATCAATACAGTTTCACTGTTAACTCTTTCACGCCGGAGCCTTTTTCGACCGCCCGACCCCTGACGGCGGAGCCTTTTTTACCTCCAACTCCCCTGGTACCGGAGGAATTCTCGAGTCTGCGACGCTCGACCTTCTCTTTTAGTTTTTCCCGTTTCTCCACTATTCTTCAACTTTTTGACGTAATTCTTTTTGCATTTTGTTCAGGAATATATTATGGACTGAAATGTATTGGGTTTGAAGGGTTTGTACCTTTTTTGTCATTATTATATGCTCATAAACTGGCGTCCATCAATAGTTTATTGTTTTCATAATTTGTCTTATTATTACTTCATTTTCCATAAACATAATTACCGATCCATTATATTACTATACCATTGTTATAGTGGTCATGTCGTCCCAGTCATTTATGAAATCCATTATCCAAGAAGTCCAGAGAAATCACCTGGTCAGAACCAAAAAAATGTGTCGAAAAGTACCATCTAGGAAGTACCCACTCACAGTTACACACTAAACCTAAATAATATATAATTATTCACTACTAAACCTAACTAAATCACTACCACTACTAAGAAAAAAAGAAATCACGATATAAATAACGAAGTAGAAAAACGAAAAGTAGAAAAAGTTTTGGAAAACGTCTCAAAGTGAGGTGAACAGAAGCGCACGTCAACAAATCATACAGTAGACTGACGCTAAAAATAACTGCGAGAGGCTTTGTCAGAATATTTCTGAAGAATCCCTACCACTTTTATGCGTTTTGCGCGTAGAATAACGAGAAAAAGGGGTGAACACAGGTAACATGGCTTATCTCGGATGAGAGAGGCTTCAAGATGGAAGAGTGGGGAGGGGGGGGGGAGGCTGAAACGTGTCAAGCGCTCTCTAGTAACTCCCCGAGAAACCGAAAAGTAGTTTGAAAAAGTTCTGGTAGATCGCAGGAGAATGCAGGAGCCGTTTGGGAAAACGCGGGATTCGGCCCCACAGCACTCTGAGCTTTTGAGGAAAAACGCGGGCTTCAGAGTTAAAGGGTTAAACTGTCTACAGCCGTATTATCAAGTCCAATGAGTGTTACCCACATGTTCAGTGTAAATTAATGTAGATTCCATTCTATCGCACCACTGACACCTACCTAGTTTCCAACACCACCGACGTCATTGCACTCCTCCCAAATGGGCAGGACCCCCTTGCCTGGTGTGAAGCCACTAGTGCAAGACACTTGTAAAAATCATATAATAAAAACCAAGGACCGACTTATGGTGATAGAGAGGTTAAGGTGTGGCTTGGATAGGTGAGAGTGAGACGTGAATTTTGAGGTTTGAATAGCTAGTGTTTGAAAGGTTACACCTATGGCGAAGCCAGGGAGGTTTCCACCACTAGAAACGCTAGAGGATTTTGCCCAGACGGTTCCACCACGTCGGTTATAACCTGACCGGTTCCAACACTAGTTCTTTTAGACGAGAAAGGTAAGGAGGTTTGAGGAGAGAGAGAGAGAGAAGTCATCGACTTGAGGTGTTTGAACGTAGAATGGGGAGCTGGGTGAGAAAAGTGGATTTTATAGGAGCTCTGCCACCCTCCCCCAGTCATCTGACGGTCGTCAGGAGCCGTTGGTGGATCGATGGAGAGAGAGGACTATCTATCCCACTTGAGTCACGTAGGCCCTCCATTCACTTGGTTTATTTCGGACAACCTTAAACACGTACATTCGAGTGGTATTCCAGAGGGGAACCACAACACTAATTATTATAG
This sequence comes from Leptopterna dolabrata, assembly GCA_954871275.1. Classification (NCBI taxonomy): domain Eukaryota; kingdom Metazoa; phylum Arthropoda; class Insecta; order Hemiptera; family Miridae; genus Leptopterna; species Leptopterna dolabrata. The sequence goes on from OX940976.1 coordinate 11,826,521, forward strand.
GAGAATGGGTGCAAAAATTTTTAGGATTGAATCTAGGATTGTTTCAGTGAAAAACAAAAATAATAAAAAGTACATTTAAAAATGTTCAGATTCATGGGTAACCCTCATTCCTATTATCCAGCCACCGGTAGTCTCATGATGTCTCATTTCTGTAGGAAGGTTTGGGAATTTCCCTCCTTCAACCCTTTGGTAAACTACCACCTCTACCTGGAAACCATTCAACGGATTTCTAATGAGAAAGAACAATCCTGTTGAGGGAAACACCCATTCAAGGCCGCTCCGTTCACATTTGTCCCCTTTATCCCATCAATGAAAGACCTAACTAGTGGTAAGCCCTGATAATATGAAGGTAATACGAAGGCTGAATACAGTAAACAGCAATAATATGAAGGAGAATACATACTACCACAGGTCATAAATATTTTTCGAGATAACAACTGATGGTGAGAATGGAGAAGGCGAAATGAAATCTATGCGGGGGCTCCCCAGAGCATCATGCTTTGACCCATATAATGAGAGCTTTGGCCACAGCAGACTAAGTTAAACACACATGTGGGCTTCGGACCTGTAGGGTTAGCATTTCCCATTGCTGAGGTTGCCTTATCTTCCTATACTAACGTTATCTTATAAAAGTAGCTGTGATGAAAATGAAGGACTTAATATGGTAAAGGGAGTATGATTAATTTTTCATGTCTGTATTTACAAAACGTACATCAAAAATAGAATAGTTTGCCACGTATACTAACCATCAACTTATTTTCGAGGAAGTTGACTAAGAAATGAGAACGAACAGGAGAACACGCTTATTGGTCTGATCCCTGAAGATACCTTTTGATTCGGTACAGCAATAGGTAACGTTCATCACTGGTTAACTTTTGAGGGGTAATCCGCAGATACTCGGGGTTTGAGCTGCTATGCCTGGAACAATACAACAATTTCAGCACAACTCATATCTGCCAGTGTTACTGGGTAAATACTCAGTAGGTAACTGAATCTTCTAATATCTAATCACAAATCTAATATCCACGTATATACTCCCTTGCCTCAAATAAATTATTTCCCCATATATAAATTATTTCCCCATGTATTATAAAATACTGGGGAGGTACATATCTAACTACTCACATAGTGCACATAGTTTTCAATGCTTCAGCGGTGTCATCGAGTTTTCCCTCGCGTACATCAAACAAAGGAGTGTCGGCAAAACAGATTTTGCTTTTCGAGGGACCTCTGCGAGGGAAAAGTTCTGCCTTGAGAGAGTCAACGTCTTTGGGGAGTGCCTGGGCCCATCTCACTCTCTGCCACCATACTGGATCATACAGCCTCTCCCACAAAACTGTGAGATCAGACAGAGGAATGGGGTCTGCAACTGGAGTTTTGTATGGCAACGGTATTGTCCGAAAATAAATTATTCGATCCAGAAATGACAACTGTTTTGGATCTAGTGGATCATTCTTATCTATGTCGTTTGCTGTTAATCGCCCAATAGGATTGTCTAGAATACGAGAGCATCTGACTTGAGCTTCTTCATCAATGTCTATGTCGACAGATGGCGGATTTACTGGTGATGATACTCTGTCTTTAGAAGATTTTGCAGGGCTGTTAGGCTCGGCTGATAAGGATTCAGACGACGTGCTTGCTTTGGCCTCAATGAAAGTTCCTTTCCTTCGTTTTCTCGGATGCTGCCAGCGGGGAGGCCTACTCCTCTTCAGTCCGTTTGTTTTAGGGGCAGTAGAATCAGCTTCTTTCATTTCATCAATTACAGAAGAGGGAAATATTCCATCGGATACTTTTTCCTCAATATGTCCGTTTTCGACAGCTTTGCTGGAAAACATTACTATGTCCTTTAACCTGCAAACACACGTTAAAATGAAACAAAAACCGTTAATTAGGTACTGAGAAATTATTTTGTCAAACAAGTCAATCAAAGCAAAATAATGAATGAAGGCGAATACTGGGTTGACACATCCCACTGATTTCGCCAGGCTTCCACTATTTTGTGATAGTGATGTGATTTCAGTGAGATGAAATAACGGAATTAAACTCGTTGAACTTCAAATGGCTTTCACACCAAGGAGGCATGCGATGCAACATGCGTTGGACATATTTTTCTCCAAGAATGAAACTGGGAAATCAAACGGGCACCCAACATAAATTATTGGACCAACACCAGTCCCATGGCATTGTCTGATGCGATCTTTTGGTAATGTTTCCTAAGGTAGGTTCCAGCGCACGAAAGTACGGTAATAAGTTCTGTGCAGTCGCCCAAAACAGGTGTAACACGTTCCAACAGTTTTGAGTTCATGCAAAGTTTGGTTTGAATCACGTTCCTGTGTGCTGAGTGTTCAAGTACTTTCTGTATTCTTCCAGGGGCAGGGTCTGTCACTGAATTGGAAAGGTAACAGCCCTCTGCCATGTATAAACTCCCTAATTTTCATTTCTCTGCTGCCTTCCAACTTGACAGACTCCACTGGATAACCCCAAACTCAACTGACGCCTTCTGTGCCATGCCCATGCTGGTTGTTTTTAGTCCCTACTTTTTTCCGCTGCTAAACCACGTGGTAGAAAAATTCCAAATCTACTTTCAATTCAACCTAATTTTACCTAATTACAGTCAGAACTCAATTTAACAAGCTGCAGTTCCAGTCCCAAGGGTTCTGCTGCGGTATAAAGAACTCGGATGCACACATGGAACTATTTTTCAGGAAGCTCGACCGCGATTTTACGAATTACAGGCTGGAGTACCACTATAAAACGAACTGATAACATTCTGAACTCATCCCCCACTTTCTTAGCTCATGCAGTAAACTTGTGCTCGAAACAACTGCAGCGCTGGAACGTACTCGCCATGTTGCAGGTTAATCTACCCAATGAGACCCACTGAAAAGAAGCCTGGCGTAGAAAATAGAGCCGCCTGGATCTTCAGCGACGTTCTGGACACTAATTACCCAAAAGCACTAGTGGTGTCACCAGCTGTCCCCGTGGGGCGGATTTTCTGTGAATCACAGAAACATTGTGGATCTTCCTTAAGCTGTTTTAGTGTCCTGCTGTTTTCTCACACCGACCTTGTTAAGATTCTGAGCATGATGTTGTTTGATTTGTCGAGGTTTCTCGAGGTGGAACTTATAGGCTGTGATTTTCCATTTTTCTCCAATAAAACCATATCACCGCAGTGTTTTCCACATTCGGCGTTTTGTTCTTTGAACTTTTTGTTCATGACATTACTACACTCATCAATATCACACCATCGTCTGATGGTGGTAATTAGGAACAGTAACTTTTGACTAGCGACACAGAAGTCGGGGTACAATGTGTATGCGTCACATGTCTCCTTGGTGTGAAAGTCACCAAAATCAGTCAACTTAAATGCTGAACGACTTCTTATACATATTATAGCTCTGTATCAACAGAACCTCATTCTAACCTTAGTAAGCATCAAACCATTTTGAGACCACTTATTTAGCGCCACAAAGAATGTAAATGGAATGCTGGTTCATAGAAAGGATCAAATTTTTAGCGCATGAGCAGTGAACAAATATGATATCTTTGAAATGTGAATAATTGTGTGAGGTAGGTAAGTAAAATTTGAACTTACTTGACAGGAAACATCGAACGTTGATCTTTAACAATGAAAACTATGATCAATTTCCCCCTTTTTTCCTTACTGTTACTGTTGGGTAGTCCCAAACCATTCACATAGCGAACTTCATTATTACAGATGGCCTCACCTGGAGACAAATACGTTAAATAAGATTCATGGTTCAGATACTTGAATTCAAATTAGGGTTGCTGGAAGTTTTTATACCAACCTTCTTCGGTTTTGAGGACTATAACATGAGGAGATGGGATGACAAGTGAGAGAAGACGTACTACACCGCCATTAGCAGATTCATCAAGGTCTATTTGGAAACAAACGACGATGTCATCAAATACTCGCCTGTAAAACATTATAGAAGACACTTGAGGAGAATCATGTAATACCGTAATAAATATTTGCAGGGTGTTCAAAAGCCCTCCTCACACACTGTTCTGCAATGGGAGTTTCTGGTTATCACTCTAACATGCAAAGAAAAACGGAGTTATTGAAAAATAGTCTATTTCCACTATTACACGAAAAACGCAAAAAACACTGTTATACCGGTTTCGGTGATCAAACCATCACCGTTATTGTGTGTTACTGACGATGGTTTGATCACCGAAACCGGTATAACAGTGTTTTTTGCGTTTTTCGTGTATTAGTGGAAATAGACTATTTTTCAATAATAATAATAATAATAACTTCTTCTTTCCTTTGGATGGACTTATTTGGTTTCAATAAGGGTTCGGTTTCGACAATAAAAGTCCTTAATTTATCACATCCTTTAATGAGGAGCTTTCAACAGCCCTCTGGCTGTCATTATCAACTCTAAAACCAGCAACAACAAGGAACAATTAGACAAACTAGAGAAGGTTATGAAGTTATAAAATATACTAATGACTCATTAAAAGAAAATACTAAATTCTAAAAGAAAGTACAAAAGGGAATATAAAACTTACCAACTTCTCAAAGAAGAGATTCGATATGGGGCCTGCAGCAGACACCAACTACCACTGATAACAGAACTCCCTGCCTTCAGCAGCAGTGCCAACACAACAACCCCACATCATGCCTCATCCAAGAGTCGCTGGTAAATACAAACTGTGTTGTTAACATCTGACTTAAAGTTAATTGAATTGGGATCTTGATTGATATGGAAGGCTTCTAATATTTTTCTTTTCCGGAAATGTGATTCCCTTTTGATAATTTTTACATTTTGAAAATCAAACGAATGATTTGTCTCAATAGCATGTATAGAAAGTGCTGTGGACGTTCTTTTCTTGTCCACGTCATACTTATGTTGGTACATTCTTTTTTTCAGCCACTGGCCTGTTTCACCTATATAATTGGCTGAACAGTCATTACATTCAATTTTATAAATTAACCCAGATTTTAATTCAGGTGCAGTGATATCCTTCTTATTACTGAAAAAAGTTTTGTTAATGCTATTATAACTTTTGTGCCCTAATTTTACATTCGGTATCACTTCGTTTATTGCACTCTGAATTTTATTGCTCATTTGCCCTAAATAGGGAAAAGGAAAAAATATTGGGGGAGGATCACTTTTACGCTGCTGTTGATTAGTATTTCCATATTTATCGTGCTTGATTAAAGTACAAATTAATTTTCTTGGATAACCATTTTCTTGTAACGTTTCAAAAATCTCTGGGACTAGCTCATCATGAAATTTAGTGTCTGAGAGGTGCAAGGTTCTATGAATTAAATTCTTAGCACAATTTATTTTATAGGTTTTGGGTTGACAGCTGTAATAATTTAGGAGACGTCCTGAATGGGTGGGTTTTTTATAATGTTTTATAGTTATTGTGTTATCATTATTCCTGGTGATGAGTATGTCCAAAAAGGGTAAACTGTTATTAGCTTCTTGTTCGAGCGTAAATTGAATTTGAGGATGGAAGGAGTTAAATTTACTTAGTACATACTGAACCTTATTCTTGTTTACTGCAAGACAAGTATCATCAACATACTTCACCGCAAATTGCACTTCATTTTGGAGTTGTGGGAGTACGATGGAAAATATATGGTCAAGAACAAGGTCCGCTACAATTGGCGAAAGAGGACAGCCTATTGCCAACGAATTTTGAGTGTAGTACTGGTTTTTATACGTAAAATAGTTTGTGGCCAAGCAAAATTCTAGAATTTCTTCAAAAAGATTTAAACTAATTTTTGTGTGATTTTTTATATCACTCCATCTACTAAGGATCACCTCTTTTGCCAATTTGGTTGGTATTTTGGTGAACAATGAAACTACATCAAGGGATATCAGTGTGAAACCTGAGTTAATCTTTTGATCTTTTATAAAATCTTTAAATGCATATGAATTTTTAATATTATAGTCAGAATTTCTCAAAGGTTGTAACATCGGTATCAAGTATTTGGACAGATTGTAAGTTGGCGACCCTATTGTGGAGACTATGGGTCTCAATTTCACCTCTGGCTTGTGAATTTTTGGTAAGCCATATATTTTGGGGGCCACAGAATTGTTGATGGTGAGTTTAATTTTCTGGAATTTATCTATTAATTTTTCTTCCAACAGTTGTTTCACCAGTTGATTGTTTCTTTGTTGGTATTTACTAGTGGGATCTCGATTACTTATTTGAAATGTGTTATCTCCCAAAACCTGTTCCATTTTTTTGTCATAATCAGTGTGCTTCATCATTACTGTGACCTGCCCTTTGTCAGCCCTTGTTATTAATATCTCTGGAGTATCCTTAAGAAACTTCTTTGTATTATAAAGAGCCTTCTTGCCAATTAATGGGTTGTGATATTCCATTTTTTTATTTTTTAGGTGTTTACTTTTTTCAGTCAGCAAATTAGTGATTTTCCCCCTTACATTGTTCTTTACGTTATCACTATGGTCAAAATTCTCTAGGATATTCTCTATCTCTTTCAGACAATCATATACAGGAACTTTCTGTAGTGGTAGATTATATTTAGGGCCAAGGCTTAATACATACTGTACATCTAATGGAATTACTAGATCAGTGAGATTTCTAAACCACTTTTTTGTAACCTTCTGCATAGCCTCAGTATCCCTAACCTCTTTTTGACTAGATACATTATTAAATTTTTTATTTAATTTCTTCAATTTTACATTTTTGAATTTGCTAATAATTTTCTCTATGTAACTGAACAGTTTATCGAAGTTTACATTGCCAACTGTATAATTCCTTTGGAAAGAGTCCAAAAACACTCCTACCTTCTCACCTAAAGATTTAATGTACGCATATTGCACTTTTACATGAGTATTTAGAAGCTTCAACATGGTCTGCCTCTTGATCTCTTGAAATGCTCGCAAATGTGGATGATGATGGCCACTAGGGATGAATGATCTGCAGCTGTTTTCAATAAACCGAGGGAAGACTGCATTTTCTTTGCATTTCTTCAAGAAGTCAAGATCTAGTTTATGGGAGATCAGTTGTTTGTTGTCCTTTATGTATCTGTTGATGGATTTTATAGCGTCATTTCCACATTGTTGCCTTATCACTGTGAGTATATGGTCGTCAGCCATAATTTATAAATTCTTCTTTCCTTTGGATGGACTTATTTGGTTTCAATAAGGGTTCGGTTTCGACAATAAAAGTCCTTAATTTATCACATCCTTTAATGAGGAGCTTTC